>CM028359.1:84603407-85017230 GCA_016618105.1 Dendrobium huoshanense | reverse complement strand
AATTTAGGAATTTTAATGTACTAATTTATTTATTACATTTTTCCTATAGTGACCAAACTAAAATGGTCGCAAAATGATAAACCAAAATTCACATGCCCTTTAATTTTATGAAATGTTGATATTTGGTGATATTTAGTAAAAAAATGTTATTATCCAATTATTATGCCTTGGCTATAACAATTAAGATCAATCCATCACTCATTTGTATTGCAATTAGCTAGATAAATTCCATATTAGAGAAGTAACAAAAAAAAATTTAGCTTGAGGTAACAATAATAAAAAGCATAAAATCCAAAAATTATATTCATTCATCAATATCATTATCAAGGATTTGCTAGGAGAAAATAAAAAATATATTCATTCATATACTTTTACAAATACATCCATCAATTAACATATAAAATATGATCTCAAGATTCATTAATCATAAAATCTTAACGTTTATAAAATGATCAGCTATAGCATCTAATTATCATCAAAAACTTTTTTTTTTTAATTTTATACAAATAAATATAAAACTATAAAATTATTAATATTTCTCGTATATCAGCTCTATCAAATGCAAAATTTTATCGTCCTTCCAATCATCCCATGCTCGTGCCTTTTCTGGTGCCTCATCATCATCCTCCTAATCATTGTCTCGGCGATTCCTATCCTTGTGCCAAGAAGAGTTGGCCTCCTCCATAAGCTTTGTATTCCTTTCTCTTAAAGCATCTTCATATATGCTCATGGTGGGCAACCTATCAATCCAACAAACAATATATATATAGCCAGAAGGGCTAATGAGCTACATTTTCAAAGGCCAAAACTAATATTGATTCCAAATTGCATAACTTTTCTTGAAAAAACAACAATGCAAATGATGAAATAAGGCCTTTGTTTTCATAGATAACCCAATTCAAACTTACGAGGTACATTACTAAGCAACAAATTCTGCAAAGATCAATTGAAAGATACTTAAAATAATATGGTATGAAACCATAGAAATAAATCAAACTCTAATCATCATTTTCTTCATTTGGCAAGTCTGACCATATAAGAAGAAATTTATAATATTAGTTAAATAATTTTTTATATGATTTAATAAACCTTACTATGCTTGTACTAATTACTTTTAACCAAATTGCCATCCTCCGAAAGGGATAAAGAGAAGAAAATTATTTGGCCTAAAAACCTTTGTGAGGACTAATTATTTCTTTTCACCACTTTGATTCTCCTAAAAAGTATTTGTTCAGTTTGAAGAGGGAGGAATATTGTGCTTATGATTTAATTTTGATAATTTTCTTACTATTATTTTCTTGGAGGTTTTCTTACATAACACTTAACATTATGATATTTATATATGCAATATATAAAATAAAATATTTATTTACATAAAATCAAATTATTAAGGGCTAATTGCTTTTGTGAAAAATAAAATGCATAATAACATATAATAAAAAGTAAAAGGAAAATAATGTATTTTAAACATTTAGAGTTTATTTGGATGAGTATAAAGTAAATGTTATTGATTGTTTTTTTTTATTTTGTTCTGAATAAAAAAATTTGATGTAAAGCTTAATAATAGTGGTAGCGGTGGGCACGGACCCACAATGCTAAGAGTTTGAAAATTTTAAGGTTTAAAAGTTATTTATAAATATTCTAATCTTGACTGAAATTGATAAATAAAAGCGATCATAAATTACATTTATAAGGAAAATTTGACTTTATTTGGGGGGTCGAAGTGTAAACACCGCGACAAAAAAATCAAGAAAAATAGGAAAGCAACGAAAACTAAAATGACACTAGGATTTAATGTGGAGAAACCCGAAATCGGGGAAAATTATGGAGCCACACCACACCAAGAAATCTACTATAAAAATGAGGGGAACTAAGTACAAATATCTCTTTTCTCTAGCTCTCTATTTGTTTTTCTTCTCTCTTGCACCGTTCTCTCTTATAAAACATAAGATAAAAACAAGTAAATAATACCAAGGGACGCCACCCTTCAAAAAAATGAGAAAGAAAAATGTCAAGTCCGCATAACAGCGATGCCAGTTTGGAGCGTTGTTGTGCTCAAACCTCTTATCTCGTTCCATCTGAGGATGATGCGATGCTAAAACTTGTAGCGCCATGGCACTACATAGCATGCGGCGCCGAATCTAGAGAACTACGGCGCTCCGCTTTTTGTCATTTCTTCCATAAACTTTTGCACCACCAAGATACTCGGGAACACAGCGTCGAGCACACTCGGGTATACAACATTGGGGTGTTGTCCCTCGGGTGCGAAACACTCAAACCCAAAACACGGGGAGAATCTCCGGCAACCCCAAAGAGCACGAGAAATTGACTTAAGATTCGAGACAAAATTACAATCCAATTGTTCTACACAATCAGATTTCATATATACTAACACTTTATATGTCCCATAATACCTATAATTGGAGAAAGATGTCCGCTATTTTATTTCTTGGAGGAAATGACAAAAAGTTTTGTTTGAATCAAAATACTCTCACTTTGAACTGCAAACAACTTTGTAAGTTTGTTAGATCAAAACTTAATTCAAATAACATTTCAATAATTTTTAAATAATATTCAAACAAATTTGACAATATATATTATACAAAAAGTCTATCCATGATAAAAATTATTTGAATCATACTCTAAAATTAATCCTTCATTAAAAAAAAAATCAATCATAGTTTGAATATGGTTCAAATGTGACATTATTATAATATATATATAATAGTTTAATAGTGAGTTTGAATAAGGCCCGTTCAATGTTTGAACAAAGCTCAAGCTTGTTAAACTATTCAGTATAATATAGTTGAATGCAATCACATTAGCTACAATACAATATATTATAAGACAAACACAATGGAAGATAAATTTTTAATAAGATGTTTTATATTAAATTAAATCAATCATAATTTTTTACAATAATATGTTAATACAATCACATTAACTATAGCAAAACCTTTGATATAATTGAATATAATAATATCATAGATCGCACAACTATATCACTATAAAGTGTCTAAATATTACCACATGCGTGTCACCACAAAATGCACAAATTTGACCTCACATATATCACCACAAAATGTGTCATTGAAGATCATCATGATTGAAATAAATTTTATTAAAGAATAGAAAGTGTATTTTCTATTTGTAATTATGAAATCAAGATACTAAACTTTGCATTGATTTTCAAGAGCATATCCACCAAAAACAACACTTCTTCTGAAAAGCAATTTGTAATGCTTCTAAATAAGATTAATATCTGCATATTTAGATATTGTGTGCTTCTCCCTCATATTCAACATAGATATATCATTTGCCTCAAATGATTTGACAATGCCTAACTATTTCATCTATCACAACTACATGCTTATATATTGCCAAACATATATATACATATACAACAAGATAACTCAAATAAGTTAATCGCAAAAAAGAAGTGGAGTCCAAAATAATAAATTTAAAACTTTCTTGAAGTTTCATAAATCACATGATCAAATCTTGATCTACTTTGCTAGAAGTTTTTTTGAACAATATTCTAGCATTAATCAAAATTTAATAAATTTGGTAAAATAATGATGTAGAAATCATTCATAAATCACTAAAATAACCTATCTTATCTATTCATATGTATTATCTATTTATATTATCAATGAATTCAATATTGCCAATGATATTAATGTATCTGCCAATACCGTCAGTGCTATCATTGTATGCATACATCAATGTATAGTTTTGCAATGCATGACATCTAATTTTAATGTGGTGATTTCAACATCTTTTATCCTAACTACATCCCAATTGATCATCAATCATATCAATTATCACTTATTTAATTAAAGAATTATCATTATAGGTGGATTAATTAAATCAATAAAGAGTCATCACTCTCTATCCGTCGGTGTAATCAGTCATTTGTTACAAGCTACTAAAGGGATAAAATCATAAATCATCTTTAAAGGAAAATTCGTCAACCCATCTTCATGAGCGATATATTATATTTTAACAACCAACCCATTTTATAGTATTAACAATCAATCTTTTTTGCTTATGCAACTGCCACAATCAAAATGTAGTATGAAATAATCAATTATGTACTCTAAAATATTAAAAATTAAAATGAGATTTGGGTTACAATAAATAGAAAAAATTATCTGAAAAAAAATTGATGTATGTAAAAGCCCTGAACAACCTTTTCTTTCTTCCCTCTTTCTTCTTCGGTAAGGCACGTCACTTAACTCACTACAGGAAAAACGTCAAGAACCGCCGGTAATAGGCATTTTTCCTATAGTGACTTTTGATTATTACAATCTACACACTTAAGAAAAAAATCATCACCTATATTTCCCTAAAAAATTTAGGCACAAAATCAATATAAGAAAATATGTAAAATCAAAACTCAAATCGAATCGAAATAAATCACAAATCCTAACTCGACAAACTTAATCAATTTCTATTATACACTCATATAGTTCATTCAATCACATATCATTCACTTATGCAATCAATTATGAAGGCAAATCAATGCATCTTAATCTACTCAATCTATTTGACTCATAATCAATTTCCTATAGCTCTTGTAAGCTCATATAGTTCATTCAATCTATTCAATCAGTTCTTCCAACAACTGCTATGATAACAATTGTGCAATCCCATATTCAAATTTGAAAGAATATTATATTTTATCATCTTAGTTAAATAACTGGAGCTTCTATAAATCATCAAAATAATAAATATATATATAGTGAAAGAAACTAACAATTGCATGACTTAAAATATTGCACTATATTCATTCTATCAAAATTAATATATAATAGCAATGAGATCAGTGAAATTACTATTTTATCACAAGCTCCTGACTATAAAAGAATAAAAGAACATATAAATAAAATTAAAAAAAAAAATGAGGATCTCTGACAATCTCATTTCACATGATCTTGATCCATTCTCTGACATAAAGTCATTAAAATCTACATAATAAGCTTAAAAGCCCAGCATTAATTCAAAACTCGCTAAAACTTTCAACACAAGAACCAACAAATTAATATAAAATGCTTTGTCTAATATAATTAATAGTAGTCAATATAGTTAATGATTTAATATTATTAACATAACTCAAAATGATCAATAATAAAAGCAGAGAATCATTGCAATGAATCTAAAATTAATAATTGATCTAAAGTTCAATAAATTGATAAAACATTGTTACATAAATCATTTATATATCACTAAAGAAATTTATCTTATTTATTCATATACATCATCTATTTATATATTATCAATGCATGGAATATCATTAATAATATTAATGTATTTATCATTGTCATCAGTGCTATCATTGTATGCATGCATCAATGTATGATTTAGCAAGAGAGGACATTCAACTTTAGCGTGCTATTTTCAACATCTTTTACCCCAACTGTTTCCCAGTTGATTATTAGTTATACCAATTATCACTTATTAAATCAATCAATTATCATATTCATTTAATCAATTATTATTATATGTGGATTCATTAAATCAATAGAGTTGTTACTCTCTGTCCGTTGACATAATCATTCATTTATTATAGGCTACAATAAAAATAACGATTCAAATCATCTTTAAATGAAAGCTCGTCGGCCATCATGCTATGCAAGGTATTACATTTTAACAACCAACTCATTTTATAATGTTAACAACTGCTTTTCTTGTTTATGCAAATGTGACAATCAAAATATAGTAATAAATAATCAATTTTGTTCAATACACGAAAATCTATATAATACTTAAAATCATTGAAAACTAAAATTATATTTGTGTTAATTATAACGAATAGAAAAAAAATCTTTGAACAAAATTGACGAATGTAAAAAACCTGAACAACCTTCTCTATATATCTTTCCTCTTTCTTGTTCAGCAAAGCACGACGTTGAATTTTAGATTATTACAGACAATAATTTGATCATGGTTTCAGAATACAAATAAGTTTCGAATAAGCTTCAAAGAATGTTCAATCATATGCCAAACACTTTTAGATTAGGGTCAAAATAAGTTTTGAGAAATATTTGAAGCTAGTAATTTTATATCTAATATCCTTTTTGGGTTAAGGTTATGAGTGCAACCATATAATATCACTAACATTGAAAAACACCACCAGTTAACAAAGTATGGAGGCAAAAATGAAAATATTGCATTGAAAATTTGCCTCAAAAGTCAAAATGATCACTCTTAAATGAGAATGCCAAGAGAAAAATAAATTATTGAAAATATGAGGGGTCAATCACTTTTTTTGTGTGAAAGATAGCTTATATAAATTAGAACATCTTTTCAAAATATGATTTATATTTATGTTTCATTTTGGATGGTTTCATACAATTTATAAAATAATTTTAAATATAAAAGTTTTAGAACTAAAAATTTTTATATTAAAATTTTTTTTAAAAATATTAAAAAATTTCCTACAAATAAACCTTAATATTAAAATTTAACAATCTCAACTCTTTGCCAAAGATTTACATACATACCACTTTATTTCATACTATTTACATATCTAGTATTCAAAATATTAATATTACATACATATCACCACAGAACAAATTTGAGTGCATGTAATGAAATTTTAAAGTTTATAGATGGTCTGAATGATTAAAAAAATTAAAGGAGTGATATATATTGATATTTAAATTGTATATGACTGATAGTTATATAATATTAATATTTTAGATATTTTATATATAAACAATATAAAATATGTAAATTTTCCTTATTTTTATTATTAGATAAGTTCAGAGTTACTTCTCGTTGTCATTTATGGAGAAATTATGAGAGGAGCGTATCCTTAACTTGAAGTCGCCGCGAAAGCTCTCTCACGCCTGCCGTCTTCACCTCTGATGTCCGTACTCTGCTTGCAACTCCCATAGATTTCACCCAGATTCGATCTTTCTCATGGCGGGTCTCAATGGCCCTCTGAGGCTGCAGCCCTCCTCCACCACTTCCAGCGCGAGCTTTGCATCGAGGATTGTGCTTCTCCTCACGGCTCTTCCCCTCGCTCTTGCGGCATTTGCCTTTATGCTCCAATGGCGCGGTGAGATCAACGATCCGTCCTCCGCCTGGCCCAGCGACAGGCAGACTTTCCCCGGAATGGACAATAGCCCAATCGGATCCTCGGGCGCCTCCACCTTTTCCTCAGTTTCCCGCTCTTCTTCTTCGTCCTCATCCTCTGATTGCGTAGAGATTCTCAGCCGAAGTTCCTCTGGTTCTCTGTCTTACTACCACGGATCGAGCTATGACTCTGATCTTAATCTGCGACCCAGAGTGAGATTAGTTTTTCCGCCTATGCCTTGGTTATTCTCTTTTGCTTGTTTTGCTCTTAACTTCCTGCGAATTTCTTTGTTTGTTTGTGTGCTTGAATTGGTTCTTCGTATAACTACACCTTTTTTGCATGTTTATTTTGATGGAACTTAAATTCCTACTTTAAAGTTGCATATCACATGCCGACCAGTACCCTGCTAATCAGTATGAATCAATATTTCCGGGAGATTAATGTATTCGAATGAATTTTGCTTGATTATTGTTATTAGCTTTTTACGTAAATATCAACTTCTTTCTTGTTTACAACTGACAAATCCAAAGAAGAAGTAATACTCTACATTACATCGTATTTTAGATACCTAATTTTGGGTTTAATATGACATCGCTTTCTAGATCTGCATCACATCAAGTACGTCTGCTGGATTAGAGCAGATTTTACCATGGTTGTATTACCATAAAGTTATTGGGGTTTCCAAGTTCCTTTTGTTTGTGGAAGGCACAGCTGCGAAGCCTGATGTTTCAGCAGTCCTTGAATCAATTCCTGTGAGTTATTGCACCTCTTTGCTAATGAAATTTCATTTGATTAAGCCATCATAGTCTCCCCTGTATGTGTGTGTGTGTGTGTGGGGTGGGGATGGGTGACCGCTGGTTGAGTGAGAAGGGGGAAACTAAAGCAGGTTTGAGTAATGTATCTTTTGAACGTTTCGATTTCTGATGGCAGGGTGTGAAAGTGATATACAGAACTGCTAAACTTGAAGATAAGCAGGCTAAAAGGTTAGTAACTCCAATCTTTTATTGTTTGAATCCATTTTATTAAAACAATGTTATGGAAGCTTTCTAGAGTATCTGTAGGCTGTTCATAACTAGCATACCATTCGTAGTTTTAGTTCCGCCTTACTGTTATATCAAATTCATTGATGTATCATACTTAATTTCTTGTTAAAAATAAACTTTATTCATTCAAAACACTAATTACTAGCACCAGGAAATCTTGCTCTAAGGATCTTAGAAGCTTACAATTGAAAACTATAACCTTTTAAAGTTTTCATGCTTTTGAGATAAACATCTGGAAAAGTACATATTGAATAGTTTTGATGTATTGTAGGATGGAAGGTTAAATGCTAAAACTTTAGTTACTTGGATGCATGATTTAATGGCCAGTTATTAAGCTAATATAGGCTACAAGATATGGAAGTACTAGTGTACAACTGAATTTGACACCTGAAACATACATGTATTGCCTTTCGATCCTCGATATCCTCCTTAACCTTCTAAATCTTATTAATATTTTAGAATTTTTTTCCTTCATAAAAGTCTTTAAGATAGGATTCAAACAAGAAGCTTTCCCCATGATATAGTTTTAAAGTTTTAATTATATTAACCATAAAAAGGAAAATGAGATACCTTCTTCTTCCATGTGAAATATAAACAAACATGCATGCACTCCTTGTTTTGTAAGGAATGTATATAGTAAAGGATACGGAAAGATAGTGAAAGTACTAGGGTCTTAAATTTACTAAGTTGTTCATTGTAGTTATGGTAATTTCCTGGAAAGGATTTGTACCACATCAGTACGCAGACTTAAAACTGTATATATCTTACTAAGTCAAAATTTAATCAGATAGTGAACTTTTTTCTTTTCATATGATATCAACATAGTTGGCATAGCCTATCCTTTAAATTCTTAGACCTTTTCTCATCCATCAACATGATTTAGCAAATAGTGCTTCTTGAATGGCTTATACTGCAGTGAACCTGCACAACTATGGCAACATGTTTGGCTTACCTCCTTTTACGATTATGATTTGCGAGTTGATCCACTTTTATGTTTTGATTGTTCCTTTATTTGCGTTTGGATGCACAAGAAGACTTATATGTGGGTCATTGGGACCAACAACCATCAGGGATCTTGATTTTTTTATTTTATTTTATTTTTTATCTATGTACTTTATCCATATGTACATAATTGTAATCTAAAAGTGAAAGATTCTGTGCATTATGGACGAGGTGGTAGCGAAGAGGGATGAAGCAGGCATCTAATTGCAAACAATATTCCTGGTCTAATATCTTTCTCAGACATTTTTATATCAGCAATGATTGTCTTTTTGCCTACTTTTAAAATGGCATTTTAATATTGATACCATTCTATTAAGTGCTGCAGTTTTAGTGTCGCCATGTTATAGCCCAATTGTTCCAATCAAGGGCATAACTAAAAAGTTTCTTAGAAGAGACATATGCATTTGCATATAATTAAGGTTTTTACTTTTTTATTTTTTTGAGGATCATTAGCTTATTTGCATGGTGAAGAAAGAACTAACAAGATTTCAACTCACTTGAAAGATGAAAAGAACAGTGAAGCCAAAGGCTTATCTTGGCTTCATCTTGGGCCCAAATGTTTAAACCTCACTTTCATTCTGTTGGATTTTCTTCTTAAATTGATTTATCTGTTTTTCATGTTGTTTGTCAATTTTGGACATCTCTTCCATTGATGGTTTTTAAGTTTTAAAATTTGTTCTTGTTTGGCATAACGTGAAAAAGCAATAAAGTTTTGGTCTAATCATATTTGAGTTTTGCACATACTTTATGCTTATCACAGCGCCAAAGAACATTTCAAAAATTATGTGAAACATGCTTTTACAAGTTGGGTAATTATATGCTCTGATTTAGAAGACTCTGATATATACATACTTTCTTTTAAGCTAGATTAAATTTATGCAATGCATCATTATTATGTAGAGGGAAACTGGAAAATGCATTTATATATATTTATATTGTTTACCAATAAACCTTATATGAGAGTGATAAAAAAATTCCTGTTTTTTTTTTTGCTGCAGCCGCATATGGAACGAGACTTGGCTGTCAAATTTCTTTTACAAACCATGTAACTATGAATTATTTGTTAAACAATCGCTTAACATGGAGATGGCAATTGTTATGGCACGGGTATGAGCAATTCTAATATTTTTAGGGTTATAGTATCAATTGTCCCTTCATATCATTGTAGAAGTTGCATCTACATCGAGTCAGTATGTTGTGCTGTTATCTCTCTTTTTTCTTTATTTGTTTTGCACGAGATTCTTTAAGGAGTTTAAACTTTTTTCTTTTCTTATTGCTTGTGAATAGTGGAAATAAGTTTCAGTTTTCACTTCCCTGTATGGATTCAATGGAATTCTGATATCATGGAATTTTATTTTATTTTTTAAAAGGATGATGGAATGGATTGGATTATTCATCTTGACACTGATGAATTATTACATCCAGTGGGAGCCCGAGAATACTCATTAAGGCAGCTGCTCTCAGATGTTCCTGGCAATGTTGATATGGTTATCTTTCCCAATTATGTGAGTTCCTTCGATTATTTATTTATGCAAATTAACTTGTTTTGCATCTGATTCTTGTTTCTTTTTCTAGGAAAGTAGCATCGAACGAGATGACATCAAAGACCCATTTAGTGAGGTAAGTGAGTTTGCACTGGATTGCAGATTTTTGTAGCTAGATATAGTTAAGATGGATAAATTGATAGCTTTCTGCATCTTTTCTAGTGAGAGTATTTTGCCATAATTTGATTGTGCACTTTTTGTTGTACAATTAGAAAAACTGCAATGTTGATTTTCTTAGAAGCTGACTTTTCTGCTTTCGTACAAGAAGAAAACCTTGTGTGCTGTGACCCATATAAGATGCTTGAACAAATTTGGTTGCTCTTGATATGGGAAACTTCAAGGCATTGCCCATTACTCAATTATAGGCATTGTCCTATTTAAACAATGATAACAAGAACAAATCATTTGAATCTTTTAAATGAATTGCCTGATATAAATTCTAAAATGCAGTAGAAAGTTTAAAATAATATTGAATGTTTTGTTCAACAATAACATCAACAACTACAAGCCTTTATTCCACTATGTGGCGTTGGCTACCTGAATTCTTTTTCTCTGTTGTTCCTATTAAGAATCAAATTCTCTATTGAATGTTGTGTTCACTAACCAAAAATGCCAATGCCTTTTTCAATCTATGGCTTCCAATTTTCCCTTCTCTCCAAGTATGCTAGTTGTCTTCCATGTTTGATGAAGGCTATCTTGACTTACCAAGTAATAAAACGGCTAAGAGTGGATCTGAATTATTTATAAATATAATATGGGAAGTATGCTTTATAATGTTGCCTATTTTAATTTCAAAATGGTTTGGCTTTATCCATTAAACTGAGTCTGTATGTAGAATAACATCTGAAATATTCAGTACTTTGTTTAGCTTGGCATGAGGCTTTGTCATGCAATAGTTCCCGTTCTAGCATTTGTAGGTGTCTCTAGAAATTGGAACTTTGTGCTAGTAGAAAATCATAGTTAAGTGGCACTTGGCATGTGTGCTTCTTCTTTTACGTATATCGTTCCTCTTGTGATATTATTTATAAATTTTGTTTTACACATTTAGAATACCATGGTTTATGCTATAGTTATAGAGAGCATAGTTTCATTAGGAGAAGCATTTCATTCAGTACAAAGATTAGCAATGAAAATTTTAGAAGAATAGATAAAACAAAGAGGAGAATATCAGATGCAATTTTTATGGACATATAAACTTATTAAGTTGGAAGGAGTGGAGTTCCATTGAAAGGCTTTAATATACAAGGATGTGAATTTTTTAAAGCACAAAATATCTCTATTTTCTTTAATGCACCTGGCAAAAAACTCCCCATATATACAAAGCTAAACTTCACCAGTAGCATCATCGATGCAGGGTAATGATCTTCTTCTAGGCATTATTGAAGAGGCCATACAAGATGGATGGTAATGATTAAAATAGGAAAAAGAAGAGAGAAAGTCAACAACGGTGTTCTTTTAAAGGGTAATGATCTTCTTCTAAGCCCTGTACATGCTCTTGTAGCGTGGTGAGGACAACCTTAAGTACTTGTATGCTCCGTACGCTCCTCAGTGCCTGCAGGGAAAGAAATTGTGCATTTTCAAACAATTACCTGAAAGACCCATACACGCTCTTGTAGCGTGGTGGGATTGAAGACTACGGCCGCGGTGTCTACGGACGCCTACAATACACGCTCTTGCAGCGTGGTGGGAAGGCCCAGCTCCCCACATTTCCCCCAAACTGGGGATATGTCGGGATGCTGCCGAAATTTATAGCAAACAGAGGACCTGTACTTGAGCACAAATGTAGAATTCAAGCAAATGCACAGGAAATTTAAATGAAGCCCAGGAAACCAAACTTAGATTGAACAGACAGGTACCTTGAAGACCCATACACGTTTTTGTAGCATGGTGGTATTGAAGACTACGACAGCGACCAACATATGATTGTCTTCCCCTTCTAAAACCCAAAGGAAAGAGTGTAAAGGATAACATGAGCCTCTTTAAGGCTTCTTTAGCATGCTTCCTCAATGTGTCAAGGATCTCTTAGATTTGGGCATGACTACATTCTCTTTTCTGTTCAGTCATGATGTGGTGGCTATTGCCTTTTATATCCTTCAGGAGTTAGAGTTTAGCATTATTTGGAATATGAACGAGTTTGCGTTATTCATTAAAAAAAGAAAGATGCATGCAATTTTCAGAGTTGGCACGAGTTGCATGTTTTGTTTGGCATGATCTGGCATAAATCTTGGTGCTTATGTGCATATCTTGAGGAACATGAATTGTATTATTAGCTCTAAAATAAATTTTGAATAAACTTAAATAATAACCAATTAATTTTAATATTAAGTTCACCATTCCTAAAACTTTTGATAAATATTGTCATTCAATTTACAGTGAAATCAACTAAGGCACACACACTAAGCTAAATAGACCTTAAAATATTCACTTTGCCTCAAATTTATTGAGTTGACATCTTGAGTGTGTCCTTAAATGGCCAAATATCTAAGCAAGCTTAGTGAAATATTCATCTCTATGATTGCTAAAATTGGTTGGCCTAAAATAAAATAGTTAGCAAGCCATTAGATGACACCATACAAGATTTGAGCTTTAGCCGCACCTTTTCTGTTTTAACATTAGCGAGCCACAATACATGCATCATCTTTTCTCATCCACATTACTCAGAGAACTACAAGAAATTCCATGATCACTACCCTTAAAGTTGATGACCATTTCAGTGGCTTTCAACACCATGAGCTAACTCCTAAAACATAGTATCAGTGAGCTTCAAGTGCGTCTGACTTATTAGTGCAACGGGTTTTCATCCCATGTTGTTGAGAAGCCAGTAAAGCTACCATCGCACATCATAAAATTTCCCTAAGGGTCAGCCAACTCAGCAAGCTAAATCGAAGACCTTGTAACTGTCTATGATATTCTGGTTTGAATTTCTCAGTTTTTGCACTCCTAATCAGTGGGCTTAGCATCTCACAAAAAAAAAAAAAATCATTTCACTCTTTGAATATGACCCTCTTGGAACCCTTTTCTACTAGTATTCAATTTTTTCCAATAACCCCTTTAATTAGTTCTACGGAAGAGAAAAGAAGGGATAAGTGATCAGTCAAGCGTAAGAAAAAAATGAGTGAGAGAGCCCTTTAAAAGGAGTGAGAGAGCCCTATTAGTTTACTTTTCTCCTCCCCCTTGGCCCTCCTCTATGAATAGGTTGAGGAGAGAGGGTGGTTAAATCGTAGAGGGGTGATATAAGCACCATTTCAGGCAAAAAGAAGGAAAAAACACATCCCTCCATGCAAGGTGTGAAAGTAAACTAATAGGCGTTCATTCATGAAGTAGGAAATGAAGATGTGCCAAACCACTCCTTGGATTGTGGGTGGCCGGCCTAAGTTTGGTGAACTGCCTACCTCCTTGATTTGGGTCAGGTTTGGCCAGTCTAAGTTCCCAACTGTTGGCTGACACAACCCTAATACATTTTTTTTGGTTGAATTGAGTCACCCTAAGCAAGAAGGAAAGTTTGGGCATACTTTTACATGAATCTATTGTTCAACATAATGCATGTTTTTTTGAAAAATGCAAACTCGTTCTTTTTTCTTTTCAAAAGGATAAGGAAATCAAGTATGGAACCAACATGGCGAAATGACTTTGGAAAAACAATGAAAAACTGAAATAACTATTTTAGTTCATGGGTAATGAGATTGATGTGAAACATAATAGGAATTGCAGGAATTTAATAAAATTTGTTAAACTTGTTAATTTTAAAATTAATGTTTCACAATATTAGATTCTAGGATCTTTTAGTTGTCGATGTGCTTTGGCATGCGATTACAAACTAGATTAGCAGGAAAATTTAAAACAACAACAAAATTAAAGTAAAACTAGATGCATAAATAACATAAATCGACCGGTTAACAAATTGAAATTTCACCTTGGTTCCCTTCACTCTCACTCTTGAGGGTTGTTTTAGCAAAATAATAAATTCAACAAACCTAATGATGCCACTTAGAGACAGAAGACGCTTGCAGTATTGCCCAACGAAAATTTAGCGGAGGGGAAGAAGTCGGTGGATGTTCAATAACTCGCCATTATTTGGAGATTTGGTGCTCGTCGATTGAAGACGTCAAAATGAAGAGGATCTGGTCGTCGATGATGTCATCGATCTCCAAGTTGAGATTGAAGAAGGGAGACCGGAGAATATCTACTTGTCCTTGAAGATCATATGTGAATTCGTGATCTCTTTCAAGATCGGTCATTCATGGGGAGAAGGCCGTGTTGTGTAGCTTCTTCCTTGGGGTGTATGAAATAATGGAGAAGAGAAGAGGAGGAGGGGGAGGTTGGAGAGGTCGGCCAAGGCTAGGGGAAGAGACTTCTTTACTTTCAGCTTTTGGTTTATGTGGGTGGAGAGACAATACATTAAAATATGAATTTTAATTTCAGATTTGGAATGGAAAGGGAGGGAATAGTTTGAAATTAAAATCTCCCTTAATGGGGGAGTAAGTGGGTGACTGATGCAGGACTAAATATGCTTTAAATGAATGAGATAAGAACTTGCACGATTTTGATTAAAACAAATAACAATTAAGACTATTAGCTACTAAACGAAAATAGAAAATGTAATAGGGGTAGCTACGCTTAGGCCAAATCATATGCTAAGCACTTGAATTATCAAAACAATTCAGAATTTCAACAATATACGAATTAAGTAGTTATTCAACAAAAATCCCTATTCTAACATTGAGATAAACAACATAGAAAGTACACTCAAATTCTACGTTTACTAAGCGGAGGCAGAGGGCGAAGCACGAGAACTTTGCGATTAAATCACCACCTACAAGGTTAGTGGATTAGAAAGATAAATGAAGAGGGAAGAAGTTTACCCTTGTTGTTGTTTGGAAACAATTTGCCACTGGATGTTGGCAAGTTGCTCGTCGATGACTTCCGAAAGCATAAAGATGGTGCGGTCCATGTACTCTTCAATGAAGTTATCGACTTCTAGGTTAAAGTCGAAGGTGGAGTGGAGGATGTTGACGTTCCTTTGCTCGTCGTAAGTGAATCCGTAGTCAAGTTCCAGATCGACCATTCATTGGTGTCGAAGGGTTGATGTGTGGACGAAGATTGTGGTTGCTTCCCTTGAAGACTCCACTAGAGAGAAAGAAGTTTCTCTCAAGAGTTCAAGTGGAGAAGAGGGAAGGGCGTGGTCGGCCAATGAAGGAGGCTAGGGGATTAAATTTTGGTTCAGATTTTGTGGAGGGAATTTGATTCAAACAACTCCTTAATTAATCCCCTTAATTGAGAGGAATTAAGGAAGGGAGAGAGAGAGGGGCGGCGGGCAAGAGAGAGGGAGAGGGATTTAATTTAATTCCAATACGAGAGACTATCTTTGCATCTTTGGAAAGAAATTAAAAATGATGTGAAACTACGAGGAGTTTGCTTAGAAATTTAAAGAAAAAGATTAAAGTGTTGCTTCTTATGAATTTAAAACTAGCACATAAAATTTGAGTGAGGAATTTAAAAATTATCAACTTGCTTAGGCCAAAGATTCGCAATAGAGATTAACCAAGCCGATTCAATCAAAGTTCTAGGAGAATTTAATATGCAAAGTACAATAACAAAACCCAACGTTTAACAATGAGAATTTCACCTTGGGGCCGTATCACTCAAGGGGTAGTGGACTTTTGGCGGAGATAGAAGATCCAAGCGATGAAAGAAGTTACCACTAGGGAGAGGGTACCGAAGAACTTCGTCGGAGGAAAAGTTGCCGGTTGGGATGGAAGTTGTAGACGACCGTCGAGGCTCCAAGCGTGCTTTGAAAGTTTTCGGTCGTAGATGCTTGCGAGGATTGGCACGACTCTCTCCAAGTACTCTTCCACGGTGGTTTCGTCTTCAAATCCTACGTCGAAGCACGGTGACCGTAGGACGTTGATGCTTCTGTCGGCGTTGAATACTAGACCCCACTCAAGTTCCGGATCCGCCATTCATGGGAGCTAGGTGATTAAAATCCTCACACTTGATGATGCTCTTGAAAATAGTTGGAAAGGAAGAAGTCCTCTAGTGCAATCTTGTAGGGAAAAAGAGATCAACTCAAAACCTGAAATAAGTTTCAGGTTTTGGTGTGTAGAGGGGAGGGAGTTTGGAGAGAAAAAAAAACCAAGGAAAGGGGCATGGAGGAATTCGGCCAGCAGCAGGGAATATTGGAGAATATTTCCACAGTGAACCGTTACATCTCTGGAGAGATTTCAGACGTCCAGCAATAAGGGGAAGGGGAACGGAGGGATATGGAGGTGCTCCAATTACTTCCAATTTGAATGGGCTTTAATTGGGAATTAATTAAGCAATAAACTTCTTCAATGTCGGCTAAGAGAGGTGGCTGAAATCTGAAGAAAATTTCCAAGTGAAGCTCAGCAGAAATTAGGAAATAATTCCAAAATCTCCTCTAGAGGGGCCAGCGGTACAAAGGGGGCATGGGAGGCATTTAATGAGAGATTTTAAGGCTTCTTAATTTGGTTTAAAGGATTAGGAAAGTAAATAACTCAATGCAATTTAGATTTAAAATTCAAATGGATGTCAATTATGAACTTTCCTAAAATAGATTCACTAATTTAGGAAAGAATTTGAAATTTGAAATTCAAATTTCAAAATCGAAGCATGCGGAGGGAAGGATCGAACGGGTGGGAGAATTTGCCGGCAAGGTGGCCGGCCGTGGCCTTGGAAGTGGCCGGCGGCGGGTTTCTCCAAGGGCGTCGGCAACAAAGGCTTGGGTAGGGATTTTCTTGGGGTGGTAGAGGGAGAAATTGGTTGAGGAAAACACGAACTAGGTGATAAAGAAAATAACCACGAGCCGCGGACTCTTCCAACGACTGGTGGGCCTTGCAATTTGCTCCCCTTGAGCTCTCTCACCCTTCTCTAGCTCTCATGCAAGAAGAAGAAGAAAAGATCAAATTTTATTCAAATATTCATTAACCATAATACAAAGCATGAGACCCCTATAAATAGGTCTTCAAACATAAGAAAATAAAAGTACTCAAATGCCCCTTGGGCTACAATAAGACACAACTCCCCACAGGGGTAAAATGAGAAAACAGTAAATAAAAGACAATAATAAAGAAATACATCATGACATCCAAATCAGAAGTAGAGACGCTGAATCGTGGCCGTCGATCTGCGGTTTCGCCGGCGATAAACATGTCGGTAGCGTCTGTCGATGTCCTCATCAAAAAAAGGTGGGGGCATGGGGATTTCGGCCAAGAGAGGTGGAGGGAAATAAGAATTATTGCCAAGAGAGCTTAGTGGAATTTTGGAAATAATTCCAATTGGATCCAAAAGGGGACTGACGGCTATGGGGTGAGGGAGGAGGGGTTAAGAAGGCAATCAATGCTTCCTTAAATTAATAAATTAAATTTAGAATGAAAGATTTCATCCCAATTTAATTTAAAATTCAAATATGTTATGAATTGGAAAGTTTCCTAAAATAGGTTTTGTATTTTAGGCAACTATTTCAAATCCAAATAAATTTGAATTTGCTTAATAATTGAGTTACCTAAAATATGAAATCTAATTTAGGAAAGGCTTGATGGTAAGTGAAGATGGAGGGAAACCAAGGGAAGGGGCCAGCGATATGGAGGCTTGACCGGAGGTGGTGGTGGAGGGAGGTGGGATTGGGTGGAAGGTGGGGTTTGAGGTGCTAGCCGACGGGTGGGGTGAATGACTAGGGTGGCCGGTGGCTTAGGGGAGTGGGGAGCTTCTTGGCCGGCGGCTAGTTGAGGGAGGGAGGAGGGGAAAGAAGATAGAGAAGAAAGAACCATGAATCCGGACACTTCAAAGGTTGGTGGGTGATCCGATTCCCTCTCTAAAGGATTTCACTCCAATCTCTCTCAAGCTCTCACAAGAACTTAAACACGGAAAATTTTTTATCATTCATTCATTAAACATCAAAAGAGAACATAAGGGTTATATATAGCCTCATACAAACGACTCAAACAAATAAAAGACGACAATTCCCTTTGGGCTTACACATGACCACCCTTAAGGGGTAAAAGCAGAAAATAACAAAAGCAAATACAAACATAAAATAATAAAAGACAAATACATAATACGACTTAAAAATACATCGACTCGATAGTGGCCGTAGATCGACGGCCGCTATCGAGTCGATAGACTTTCCAAGCTCTGATGTCCCCATCTGTGGCACACCTTGAAAGGAAGAGGTTGATTGAGAGCCTTAATGGGGAGGGCTAAATAAGAGAGAGAGGAGAGAGGGGGGCCGGCGGCTTATGTTGAGGATTTATGGGTTTTAATTAATAGGGGGTGATTAATTGGAGAGAGAAAAGGGTGGAGAGGAGGGGCCGACCAAAGGAGGGGAGGGGTGAGTGTTCACATTCAATGTATGTGAATCATTGCATTGATTGTTGATTGGGGAATCAAATCTGAATTTATTTCAGATTGATAGCAATTAAGGGCTTCCAAAACAAGTGTAGACTAATTAGGAAAGAGTTTAAAATTCAAATTCATTTGAACTTGAAATAAGAAACTTTCCCAAATTAAATAAAGGCTATATTTGAAAAGTAATAAAGAGCTAATTAACTTGGAATCAAGGGGTAATGGATGGGTGGGCCAGCAGCTAGGGGCTGGGGGATAAATGGCTGGTAGTGTGGGGTGAGGGGTGGAGATTGGCTGACGGTTTGGGTTGGGGGAAGGGTTTAGCCGGCGGGTTTGGATGGAGGGGAGGTCTTGGCCGGCGGGTAGGGGTGGAGATGGATGGAGGCCGGCGGTTGGGAGCAAAGGGAGGGGTGGCCGGTTGTGGGGAAACAGGGAAAGTGAAGGGGAGGTAAACTGTGAGCTCGAATTCTTCCAACGGTTGATAGGTATTGCTTTTGCCCTCACCTAGGAACTTCTTCTCTCTCTATAGCTCTCAACACTCAAGGGAACTAGAAGGCTGAAAATTTTCATTAATCAATCATTAACCTCTTACAATAGTGAAGACCTCTATATATATGTCTTAAAATTAAAAGAGATGCAAAGACTAAAATGCCCTTTGGGCTACATCATGAACTAAGCCCTTATAAGGGTACAATGGTAAAGACTAAGACAAAAAATAAAATAATACATAAAATGCTTTATAAATAAAGATTCTGAATCGTAGCCATCGATCTACGATTCCTCCGATGATAGACGCTCCGGAATCTCCTGCTGATGTTTTCATCAGAGATACTTCATTATAGCTGGGATTGTCGAAATATACCTACTACTACTGTTGCTGGCTAGATATACGACTAGATATACGATTATTCTCATTTATTTGATAAATTGATGAACCATTTTAGGGCCAATAATTCCATGTTGTTTCAGTATTTAATTTTTTTGTTCATACTGTTCAATTCATCCAATGTACCATGTCGGTCCTTGGCTGTAGTTCTAATCAATCTTTTTTCCTTTTGTTAGCAAGGAGTGCCTATGATGCAATTTGGAACCCTGCAATAAAGTTGAACCTGTTACATGTCAACGGTTTGGATCCTTTAGTTGTTTTATTTGAGGGTTTCAAGTAGTATAGGTCCTATAGGCTCGCATGTTCCTTTTTTTTAGGGGAATGTGAACACTAGATTTGGGCTTGTACGTTGTCATATTGACACTATTGTTTTCAGTTATTGAATGAAATGAAATGCTCCCGTTAGCAATTTATCTAATTTACTGATAATAATTTCCATGTTTATATTGCTAATAATGTGTATATGGTCCTTGCCCGAAGATCTCCATGTTCAAGAAAAACTATGATCATCTACCAAAGGAAACTTATTTTGGACTGTACAAGGAAGCAACACGCGGCAATCCCAACTACTTTCTCACCTATGGAAATGGAAAATCTGCTGCACGGATTCAAGATCATCTACGTCCTAATGGAGCTCATAGATGGCACAATTATATGAAAACTCCAAAGTAAGATACTTTTTTTTCTATCATCACTAAAGCTTTGTTTGATATTTTTTTGCTGTGCTGGAAATTATTGCTACTCGTATAGAGATGGCCGAGCTTCTCAGGAAGTGTATTTCGAAGATTACAAAGTGGTGTAGGGAGTACATATGAAGGGAGATTTTTTGTTGTGGTTTTTACACAAATCAAATAGTGATTTGACAGGTTTTTGAAAGAAATGCTATTGAAAGGCATTACCAAATGAAGCTGCAGTTTAACAACTCATCTATATGCACTTCAGTTCATGGCTATTTGAATTGAATTCCATTTATCTTTTCAGTTTGAATTCCTAAACCTATTCCATTAATCTATACGGTTAAATAGATGTATAGATGATGTCCATTTATCTTAGGAGTAAAATTTGTTGAGTTCTGGACATCTAAGAATCAATATTTTACATTAAGTTGGGCCCTGTTCGCATTGACTCGACAGGAAGCATGCTATCTTATCTTTCTTTGTTCACATGGCAGATGCAGCATGATAGGAAACACTTGTAGATCGCAAGTATTTCCTATCAATCTTCTAAAAACAGCAAGAATTCTTAACAAAATCCGCACAAAATCACAAAAATAGTAGATAATTTGTATTATTTGATGAAAGGAACACGGAAAATAGCAAGATACACTTGATCCTCAAATCGAGAGAAGGATCGATCTCTCCCAAATCTCTAGATGCCGCTAGAGCTCAAAGAAAACCTAAATCTAAGAGATCTCAAATTTCAGTCAAATTCAAGATACCCAAACCCTAGGAAAACAAACTATTTAATGCATACAAATCAAAAGGAAATCCCTAAAGTCCCTACATTCAAATTTCCCTGCCAAATCCCTCAAAAATCCTTCCTAAAATGACTCCTGTGGACCTGCGGCTCGCACGACGTTAGCAAGAAGCGGAATTTTTCTCCGTTGTTTTGCGTCTGGGCCTGTCCCGCGTGGACCGACTGGACCGGTCCACTGGACTGGTCTAACAATGCTCCCCTCCCGAAGATCCACCTTGTCCTCAAGGTGGAGATATGCTCGTGTTCCGGTGGAGGTGGCCATCCTTGAGGTGGTTGAAAATCCTTACCAAATTGCTGAAGTAGGGGTTGCCCTGAAAGAGAAACATCCTCTCCCTCCTACGTCATGATCACATCTAGCTTGTGTAGTCTCACCCGATAAGCTTCCCCCACATCTTGTAGGCTCCTAACCAGGATCTTACGTGATACTATGGCTATGGATAGCCCTGCATCTCCCCTTATAACCACATTCCATCGTGAGTGCTCCCCAATTGTCCTTGGTTTTCCCAAAGGTTTGCAACCATTTTATTCCCAGGATGACATCAGTACTTCCTAACTCTAGTGGGAGATAATTCTCCTTTACCTGAATCCCATGGATGATCAACACCACTCCTCTACAGATCCCCTGGCCTTTTTCCACCATATATGTACCCATCATCACTCCATAACAACCGGTGTTCGCCAATTTCACTCTTAGTTAGTTGACGACATAGCTGTCAATGGCGCAAAATAGCGGGCGCCATGGCGCACGTTGCGGCGCGGCGCACCTACGGTGCCATGTTCATGGCGAGGTGCATGTGTTTAAAATAGCGCACGCTATTTGCGCCACATGTGAGCCATGGCGCATTGCGCACGACGCAAAATAGCGTGCCAAATTATTTTTAAATTTTGGTATACTTATGAATATTTTTTATATTTAAAAATATATCTATATTTTAAGATAAACGACTATTCATTGCCCTAATTTCACGAAAGATTTTCTGTTTGCTGCATCCGCCGAACACATCCCGCAGTCCCTAAGTCGAGGTCGTTGAATCTATCCCGAAGTCGAAGGTTTTCTGTTTGCTGCATTCGCTTCTTCCGCCGAATCCAGTCGAATCTGTCCCGAAGTTGAAGTCGTTGTTTTCGCCGAATCGTCCCGCAGAGCAGGACTTCTGCCAAATCCGCCCCCTCCTTCGTCTGTTCCAATAAAAAATCTTACCAGCTGACTCTGATTTGCAACCTCCGTCTGTTCCACACAGCTCTGTTGTTTTATACGGCTACTTCTTACAAGAATTTACAACTTAACAGGTATGCTCGGTATCGTTAGGTACATGCTCAATACTGCTAAGTAAATGCTCGATACCGCTATGTATATGCTGGATATTGCTCGGCACCGCTAGTTACTTGCTCTGTACCGCTCGGTACAGCTCGGTACAACTAGGTACAGCTCGGTACAACTAGGTACCAGCTCGGTATAACTAGGTACACGCTCGGTATTACTAAGTACATGCATGAAGCCGCTCGGTACTGCTATGTAAATGCTCGGTACCGCTCGGTACATGCTCGGTACCGCTAGTTACATGCTTTGTACCTCTCGGTACAGCTCGGTTCGTATAATATTCAGGAAAGATCTAAAGGGAAAGAGAAAGAATCTTCAATTAGGCATGATATTGCTATTGAGAATGATGATGAGGAGGATTATGAAGTAGGAGACAATATTGAAGAAGATAATGAAGCTTTTTTAACATTTGCTGCTGATGATGATTCACAAGAAGAGTATATTAAATTCTTATTTGATCTTTTAAAAAAAGATTGTAAAATTTGAATTATGAGATATTTGGATGTTACTTAGTCGAACTTATATATGTTTTGGTTGTCTTTTATTATTATGATAGCTTATCTTTCTTTTTTAATAATATTTCATATTCATGCTTATTATTTTATAATTTTTATATAGCTTGCACCATGTTCAAAATAGCACGCGCTACGTCTTGCACTATACGTCATAGCTCCAAATGGACCTTTGCGCCATGGTGCGCCATTCGCCTTTAATAGGTATGATTGACGACCTGAGTGGAAATGAAATTATGGGTAGCCCCACTGTCAATCAAAACAGCCACCTCCATGCCTTCTATTTCCCCCTTCACCTTCTTCATATGATTCAAAGTGAATCATACTACTGAATTCAAGGAAACCTCGGCCAGATCCAAATGCAACTTCTCCTCCATATCTTTCTCTAACTCCCCATCACCTCACTCTTCAGTTTCCTCGTCATCACAGACGGTGAGAACCTGAAGAGTTCGGTCCTTATACCAATGTCATGGCGTATACTTCTCCTCGCATCTGAAACCCAATCCCTTTGCCCTCCTCTCCTACGTCTCCTTCTCTGCAACCTCTTGAAATTTTCCCCACTCCATCCTCTTACTGACTTCTCCCTGGTGGTCTCATTAATGTTGCCTGATGCAGGCCTCTTGGGTGCTAGAAAAGTGGTCGTTATCTTATAAGAGCCTCATGAGTTGTTGCTCCTGATTCCCTTCTCTAGATTCTTCTGATTTTCCACCAGCTGGGCCAACTTCATGGCTTCCCCCAAGTCACGAGGCATCAAAACCTTCAATGCTGTTCGGATCTCTGCCTTCAACCCTTTCATGAAATTCCCCTCCAACACTGTATCTGAGAGTCGCCCCACCCTGCTAACTAGGTGTTCAAATTGCTCTCGGTAATCTGCTACTGATCCCTTCTGTGTCAGAGCAAAGAACTGCTCATAGAAGTCTCCTCCCCGATCGGTTTGGAAACGCTATATTATGTAGTCTTTAAATTTCCTCCAGTTCCTGATCGGCCTCCTCTGGTCTCTCCATTAAAACCACGATAGGACTTTCCCTTCCAAGCACAGTCCCGCTGCTGTCAGCTTCTCCTCCTCTGTCAACCCATTGACGGCGAAGTATTGCGCTACCTTGTAAATCCACCCATACGCATCTTCTCCTTCAAATATGGGCATCTTCAACTTCCTCACCTTCTGGTCGCCACCATTTCCCCTTATTCTTCCATAATTTCCCCTTTCTCAAGTGCTAGGTCCACCCCATGTTTCTCGTTCTTTCCTTGCTCTGCCATAGCCCAAACTCCCTTTGAGATCCCCCATTCTTTCTTCAAAATTAGCACCCCGACAGCCGTAAAACCCCTCATGGCGTTCCCAATCAGCCCCTCTTTGCTTCGCTCTCCCATAGTCATACCTTTCCCCATGTCGATCTCCTCTTTCCTCCCTATGGAAAGGCTCCACATAGGGTTTTCTTCTTCCCCCTTCCACGATTTTCATCTCTTCTTCCTCACGGATTTCAGAATTGGTGTTCTTCGCTTTTGGGCCCTTCGCTTCGGATGACGCTGTTTGTGCTTGAAGCTCCAGCATTCTTTTCATCATATCTCTGAGATCGGCCACCTGCCCCTCCATGGAAGAAATTCTTTCCTCCACGGTTTCTTTGATGCGATTCATCTCTCCTTCGAGTCTCTCCTCCAAAGCATCAACTTTCTTGGCCGCCATTACAATCCGTAGTTTGTATATTCACAAAATCTGGATTTTGGAGTAAAAAACAGCAATTTCCTCCTTTTCCGGACAAAAAAACGGCTGCTGGAATTTGCCCAAAACAGCCCGCCACCGGTCCCAAGACTTGCTATGATACCAATTTGATAGGAAACACTTGTAGATCACAAGTATTTCCTATAAATCTTCTAAAAACAGCAAGAATTCTTCACAAAATCCACACAAAATCACAAAAAATAGTAGATAATTTGTATTATTTGATGAAAGGAACACGGAAAATAGCAAGATACACTTGATCCTCAATTCGAGAGGAGGATCGAACTCTCCCAAATCTCTAGACGCCGCTAGAGCCCAAAGAAAACCTAAATCTAAGAGATCTCAAATTTCAGCCAAATTCAAGATACCCAAACCCTAGGAAAACAAATTATTTAATGCATACAAATCAAAAGGAAATCCCTAAACAGTCCTTCAAATTTCTCCCAAATCCTTAAAAAATCCTTCCTAAAATGACTCCCGTGGACCTGTGGCTTGCATGACGTCCGCAACAGGTGGAGTTTTTCTCCCCTGTTTCGTGTGTTTCTCGTCTGGGCCGGTCCCGCGTGGACCGGTTGGACCGGTCTAACACAGCACTGCAAAACATATCATATTCTTATCCCGTCGTTTATGTATAGTCAAATTTATGGAGTTTTATAGCTTTCAGAGAATACCTTATAACCCTAATATAGCATTGATAAAAGTATAGTTAGTAATGGTAGTATTCTGCATCATGGTTGTGGTTGGGCTAGTTTGGTTTCCTTTGGTTATTCCGTTATTGACATTTTAGGTATATGTTACGCCTCCTTATTAGCAGATCCTTGCTAATGTTAATATCTGCCAGCATTATCATAATTAGCCTTGGAAGCAACTATGCATGTGGTTTCTCTTCAAGCATTGCCTTTATTATTTGTTGCGGGTAAATGATCCACGTGTCCTCTTACCATCATCATCATTGATACGTCCTTGAAAAATTATCTTGATCGGGCACGAATCTCGAGACCAAATAAAGTTGGAAACTTCCGAAATTAAAATTGGGACCATCCTAACTTCGATTTCAGCGAACTTACAGTCAAATTGAACGTCTTGAAAATACGAACCCAACGACACCAAATTTGACTCAATTCGAGCCCAAATGGGTCTGAAGCGCTGTTGGAGGGTTCGAACCACAATTTGGATTACCAAACGGTTTCCAAACATAACGTGCTTATGGTCGAATCGAGCGACTCGACGAGATGAATCCAATGAGCCGAAGATCACTGAATTTTGACATCTCTAAGACATTCAAATGTCCATCAAACAGTCCATGATCAAGGGATTCAACATCGGTTGTCCATCCAACCACTCCCCATTTGCCCTTTATCTTTCTCCAATTTATGGGTCATGCCACTCTAAGAACTCTATAAATAGACACCTCATTCCTCTTGAAAAGGGGCTGGAAGTATGAGAGCAAGAGAAAGATCGGAGATCGCTCTTGCCTCCTCGCTCCTTGCCCACCGCCTGGAGTTCTGCCGGACCACTATTTGAGGCCCTAAGTTTCGCCGCACCACCACTTGAGGCCCCGAGCTCTGTCGGACCACCACTTGAGGCCCTGAGTTTTGCCGGACCACCACCTGAGGCTCTGAGTTTCGCCGGACCACCACTTGAGGCCTTGAGCTCTGCCGGACAACCACTTGAGGCCCTTAGCTCCACCACATCACCACTTGAGGCCCTGAGTTCTGCCGGACCATCACCTGAGGCACGGAGTTCTGCCAGACCACCACTTGACTCCCGAAGTTCTACCGGACCACCACCTGAGGCCCTGAGTTTGGCCGGACCACCACTTGAGGCCCTGAGCTCCGTTGGACCATCACTTGAGGCCCTTAGCTCCACCGGACCACCACTTGAGGCCCCTGAGTTCCGTCGGACCACCACCTGAGGCCCGGAGTTTTGCTAGACCACCACTTGAAGCTCAAAGTTCTACCATACCACCACTTGAGGATTTGAGCTCTGCCGGACCACCACTTGAGGCCTTGAGCTCCACCAGATCACCACTTGAGGCTCTGAGCTCCGTCGGACCACCACTTGAGGCCCTGAGCTCCACCGGACCACCACTTGAGGCCCTGAGCTCCGCTGAACCACCACTTGAGGCCCTGAGCTCTACCAGACCACCACTTGAGGCCCAGATTTCTTCCGGACCACCACCTGAGGACCAGACTTCTGCTGGACTATCTCCTGACGCCTAAAATTTTGCCAGACCACCACCTGGGCCCTAGATTTCTACCAAACCACCACCTGAGGCTCAGACTTCTGTCGGGCCACCCCTTGACGCCCAGAGCTCTACCAGAGTACCGTCCTACAACCACAGTCTTTCAGACCCTTATCTCTTGCCGACAATGATCCTTTCGACCAAGGGTGGATGGATGGGGGGCACGTGCCCCTCCCCCCCATTAAAAAAAAATCTGTTTTAAAAATTTAAAGACTACCCAGTTAATCGATTTTTTTTATTTGATTTAGGTCTTCCGCTCCATCACGCGTGTCGCGGCTTCATTTTCTCCCTATCGTCGACTCTTATGGCTGCACGCCTACTCCAGCACCCAGCGGATAGAAAAAAAGCGGAAGTTGGCCGGCGGCCTGCAGACGTGCCAGTAGAGCTCTTTTGGCAGATCCGTGTATTCCTCCCTTCGGCCCGGAGAGCGGAGAGGCGACGTTGCGAGATTGCGAGCCTGCTGTGAGAGCGCCGAGAGGTAAAGACAATACTATTTTTTAGACAGTAATATTTACTGAGTTATTATATGTTGTTTTGGTTGATTTCAGTTTACACGTTATGTTTCTAAACTGATTAAGGAACAAAACATGAAAACAATCCGGTTGATTTTGATTTGGTTTTTCATAGAAGAAGTTAGGTCTTAGAAGTTAGAAGATTCAAAATTTTCAAAACTGCAAAAAGATCATTTAAAAAAAGCAACAGTAGATCTTTTAGGTATTAAACAAAACATGATTGTAGATGATTCTTTTTCTAATAATCTTCTTTAACACTCAACAGTTTGTCAATGGTAGCAATACATTCATGCTTCATGCCTTCATCTCAATTAGTTTTGGCTATAATTTGATATATGAATTTTTCTTAGCAATCAGAATTTATTTCAAGTGATCTTTGAGTACAAGTTCGAACACTATGGAGAGATATTTCAAACGATCTTCGAGTTTAAAAACATCAAATGATACGGATGAAAATAGCAATAAGGTTGTTGTGCAAAATGAAAAACTCATTCGAGTGGATGTTGATTTATCAAAAAACAAGCAATGTGGAATTAAGTGTAGAAAATCTTCCATCTGATCCAGGACTACAAATTCATATTATTGATTTTAATCATAACTTTCGAGATGAAATTTGGAGAACATATTTACAAAGAGGGTCATTTCAACCTCGTAGCCATGATTTCCCGAAAAGTAAATGTGGGATGAAAGATAGGTGATTTAATCCTAGTTGATTTTACAAATATTTTGATTGACTAGAGTATAGCATATGTAAAGACAAAGCATATGTCTATATTGTTATCTTTTTAGAACATCCGGGAGAGGCAACAAAGAGGAAGAGGCATTCAATAAAAATGGATTTTCAAATTGGAAAAAAATAAACAAATTGATCTTCATGTTAGAAGTCATGACAGTACGCATAATAATGCTAGACGAAGTTGTCTTCACAATGAGACAAAGCCAACATATTGGATTACTGCCTAATAAGCTTTATACAATCCCTTGCTGGACTTCTACTCATTGGATAAGGTCTTAATCTCGACCTCAAAAAGACAGTAATGGTCTAAAGATATATCATTCTTTACCTTTGATTCGGGATACACAGGACGTTCGCCCCCTCTCAATCAAGGCAAAATCAATCCCAGGGGGATTCAATTCGAGCTCTTCCACACAGGTTAATGTCATCAAGCAGGGCTCTGACATACAACCTCTGATAGGTCAAACATCGTAGGAGGATGTCAATCAAATCTTAAATCCTTGATTCAAAAAATACGCAATCTTTATTGTCTTAATCACTGGATGATCGATCCAGGGGATTCGATCTGACCTCTTCCACACAGGTTAACGTCATCGAGCAGGGCTCTGACATACAAACTCGGGTAGGTTATACATCTTTGGTGGATTCTCTCGGTCTCTTCTATATAGGTTAATGTCATCGAGCAGGGCTCTAACATACAATCTCGGATAGGTTACACGTCCTTGATTATTTCTTGACTTTTTTCACACAGGTTAATGTCATCGAATAGTGCTCTAACATACAATCTCGGATAGGTTACACGTTCTTGATTATTTTCTCGACTTTTTTCACATATGTTAATGTCATCGAACAGTGCTCAACATATAACCTTGGATAGGTCATACGTCCTTGGATGGATTCTCTTGATCTCTTTCACACAGGTTAACGTCATCGAATAGTGCTCTAACATATAGCCTCGGATCAGTCATACGTTCTAGATGGATTCTCTCTACCTCTTTCAAATAGGTTAATGTCATCGAGCAGGGCTCTGATATACGACCTCAGATAGTTCATACATCTTTGATGGATTCTCTCGACCTCTTCTATATGGGTTAACATTATCGAGCAACGCTTTGAAATATAACCTCAGATAGGTCATATATCTTTGACGGATTCTATTAACCTATGCTCTACTGCCCGTCGACAGACTCTCGTCAGATTTATACCTGATGCTGAACTTCCTCTTGTCGCTGGACTTCTGTCCGTCGCGGGACTTTCGTTAGATTTTTACCTGACGCTGAATCTCTACCCGACGCCACTTCTGCCCATTGCGGGACTTTCGTCGGATTTCTACCCGACGCTGAATCTCTACCTGACGCTGGACTTCTGCCCATTGCTGGATTTCGTCAGGATTCTACCCGATGCTGAACTTCCTCCCGTCGCTCGACTTCTTCCCATCACGGGATTTTTGTCAGGATTCTACCCGATGCTGAGCTTCCATTCGTCGTCAGACTTCTGCTCGTCATTGGACTTCAGCCCATCATCGGACTTTTGCCCGTCAACAGACTTTCGTCGGTCTTCTACCCGACATCGTATTTTTATCCGACGTCGAACTTCTGCCCGTAAAAAGACTTTCGTCGGTCTTCTACCCGACGTCATACTTTTATTCAACGTCGAACTTCTGCCCGTTGACGGACTTTCGTCGGATTCCTTCCTGTTGACGGACTTTCGTCGGACTCCTTCCTGTTGACGGACTTTCGTCGGGCCTTCTACCCGATGTTGAGTTTCTACCTGTCTTCGGTCTTTTACTTGATGTCGTACTTCTACCCGATGCCAAAATTCCACTTGTCGTCGGTCTACTACCGTCGAACTTCTACTCAACACCGAATTTCTACTCATCGTCGAACTTATGCCCGTCGTCGGACTACTACCCGTCAACATTCCTTTCAACCTCCCTCCTTACAACGGTCTCTTCGACCTCCATCGCCAACCAACTACATATGTAGATTCCTCTTGGTCGTGGAATCTCTCGAAGAAGAATGATCACCCAACATGCCCTCTATATAGGGAGAGGACCTGCAGTTGGATAAGGGATGCCACTTATCCAAAAGTAGGGGAAAGCCTCCCGTATAGAAAGATGGCAGAAGGGGAGAATGGAAGAGAGGAAGGAACCTCCTTCTTACAAAGAGGGGCCTCGGGCCTGGACAGGGGATGCCGGCTGTGCAGAGCCCGGGGGAAGCCCTCAGATGAAAGAGAAAGAATAAGAAGAGGGAGAAATCTCCTTCTTGTAGAGAGGGGCCCTGGGGAAGACCTCAATTAAAAGAGAGGAAGAGAGGGGGAGGTGCAAGAATTTTTAAACCCCAAGGGGGGTATTTATAGTAGGAAGGAGAAGTTGAGGTAGAAAGGAGAAAATAATATATATATATATATATATATATATATATATATATATAATTTATTTTTTGTTTTTTCTGACAGTGTAGGCCACAGTACGGGCCGGAGCGTGGGCCAGGCTGGCCGCGACGCGAGCCGGACGGGACAGAAAGTTGGACACGCAGGCCGGAGCGTGCAGGCCACGACGCGGGCCAGGTGGGTCAAAGCGCGGGTCAGGCTGGCCGGAGCGCAGGCGGTGGTGGTTTCAAACGATGACCGGCGGTCGAGCCATCCCAACTCGATTTTGTTCCCAATTTTGGGCCCGGAAAGGTTAAATTGGACGTTTTTTGTGTCTCTGGAACCGTTTTTCGACGTTCCGGACTCAATTTTGACACTTTTAAAGTCGTTCGGGACCTCTATGCCAAATATTGGAGTATTTCCAAATCTCAAATCTCACAAAAATTCCTGAGGAGCAATAATGCATATTTTCGGACTTCTGGAGCATCGACGTCCGAAAATAAGGGGGCAACTGATACGTCATCAAAAAATTATATTGATTGAGCACAAATCTCAAGGCAAAATCAAGTTGGAAACTTCCAAAATTAAAATTGGGACCATCCGAACTCCGATTTCAGCAAACTTACAATTGAGTTGAACGTCTTGGAAATATGAACCCAACGACACTAAATCTGACTTAATCCGAGCCAAATGGGTCCAAATCAAGGGTCCGAAGCGCTGTTGGAGGGTTTGAGATTACCAAACAGTTTACAAACATAACTTGCTTATTGTCGAATCAAGCGACTCAACGAGACGAATACAACGAGCCCAAGATCTCTGAATTCTGACATCTCTAAAACATTCAAATGTAAATCAAATGGTTCATGATCAAGGGGTTTAACATCGACCGTACATCCAACCACTCCCCATTTGCCCTTGATTCTTCTTCTATTTACGGGCCATGCCACTATAGGAAATCTATAAATAAACTCCTCATTCCTCTTGAAAGGGGGCTAGAAGCAAGAGAGCAAAAGAGAGATCGGAGATCGCTCTTGCGTCCTCGCTCCTCCTCGACCACCTCCTGGAGTTCCGCCGGACTGCCACTTAAGGCCCAGAACTCCTCTAGATCTCCACTAGAGGCCCTGAGTTTCTCCGAACCACTACTTGAGGCGCTGAGCTCTTCCGGACCACCACTTGAGGCCCTGAGCTTCGCCTAACCACTACTTGAGGTGCTGAGTTCCGCTGGACCACCACTTGAGGCCCTGAGCTCCGCTGGACCACCGCTTGAGACCCTGAGCTCTGCCGGATCACCACCTGAGGCCCTAAGTTTCGTCGGACCACCACTTGAGGCCTTAAGATTTGTCGGACCACCACTTGAGGCCTTAAGATTTGTCGGACCATCACTTGAGTCCCTGAGCTCCACCAGACCCCCACCTGAGGCCTTGAGTTCCGCCGGACCACCACCTGAGGACCGGACTTCTGCCGGACCACCACCTGACGCCCGGAGTTCTACTGGATCACCACCTGAGGCTCGGACTTCCACCGAACTACCACTTCAAGGTTGCTCCGACTTCTGTTGCCCATCGACTACAGTCCCTCCGACCACCATCCCCCACCGACTGCGATCCCTCTGACCATCGTAGCCTACAGACTATGGTCCCTCAGACCTCCGTCGTCGTCGACTACTGTCCTTCTAACCTTTGTCGCCGTCGACTACTGTTCTTTCAACCTCTGTCGCCTTCCAAATACGGTCCCTCCGACCTCCGTCGCAGGACCTCCGTCGCCCACCGATTATGTTCCCTTGGACCTTCATTGCCTGTTGACTACAGTCCTGCTAACCTCTGTTGCCGTCGACTACTGTCCTTCTGACCTCCGTCGCCTGCCAAATACAGTCCCTTCGACCTCCGTCGCCCGCCGACTCTGATCCCTTCGACCATTGTCGCCCGCCGACTATGGTCCCTCCGACCTCCATTGTCTGTAGACCACCGTCGGCAGACTACGGTCCTTCCAATCACCATCGCCCGCATTAAAGGTATTTAATTCATTTTATATCAGTTTATATTTTTTTTGAAGTTTTAGTGACTCTTTCAGTGTATTGGAGATATATTTAGCAAATGAAAATTTAATCTACCGTCCAACCGTCTGGTCCCGCATCGTTAATTCGAGTCCGGGCTGTGTTGTGGCACAAATTTAACTTGTTTAATAAATGGGTTAGAAATGTTGACCCAAACCTAACTTGTTGGCTACAAGGATGAACCGAACCTAACCTGATAACCTGTTTTGATTAAAAAATTATAACTTATCAACTGTCGAGTTTAAATTAATTGATCAAAATAAGAAAGAGAAAACTAGTAGGCAAAAAAGTAAATGGGCCATGTTCAGGTCAAATCGGATTCGCAGGTCAATTTGAACCCGCATTCTTTCTTGTTGGGTCATTTATTGATACCTCTAATTCAAACCCGACTTGTTTATAATACGGGTCAAAATATTTGGCTCGCACCCAACTCAACCTAAGATGACTAACTCGATTCCGACACGTTTGACTCATTTATCTTATAGACTTGCAATCTTTTAGATCAACATGACATGTTTAACCCAAATAAGATCCATCTAACTCAAAAATGACCCGTTTAGCTAGAATATTACTTATTTAACCCAAACTCGAATGATAATTGGGTCATTTCGAGATAATGTCATGTTTTAGGTCAAATCGAAATTGGCCTGAAAATTTTTTAGGTTAGGATTTCCAACCAATCCCAACACAATTAATCAGGTCAACCCAAACCCACATTGTTTGAGTTGGGCTTGGGTCAGGTCATTGTTGACACCCCTAATCGAGGTGATGGTTAAGCAAGGTGCTATGATGAGGAAATTTGAGGGCGAGAGTTAGACGTTCCACATTTAGGATTGTTGAATGAGTAAAATGGATGAGTCAGAAAGCGATGTGAGCGAGCAAGGAAAGAAGGCTTCAAGTAATGTGCGTGGTTAAGGATTGGGTATGAGCTATAGTTCTTGCTAGAGAGGGAGTAGAGGGTGAAGACGAGGGCTGAGCATTGCAGTGCAAATAATGAGTGGGAGAGCGAGATCATGTAAAGGGTTTCATGGGATGCAAGAGGCGAGGGAAATTGAGGGCAAGAGCTAGAGCATGAGAAGGAGAGCGGAAGGGAGCAAAGCATGACTGGGATTCACATAGGAAGAAGGTGGGACACGAGATTGAAAAAATTGAGTAACATTGGACAAATGGGAAATTAGGTCATTGATTGAAGAAGGCAGGATCTAAAGATGAACGAGAGAGGGAGCTATTGGTAGGGGTTGCAAGCACGAGAGAGGGAGGGTGTGTGAGGTAGAGACTAGAGAGTGGGCATCAAGAATGGAATTGAAATGTGAGGTAGAGAGTGGGCATCAATAATGGAATTGAAAGAGGTAGGTCCGGAGAAACAAATGGCAAGCGAGTGGGTGTAGGCCTATAGTGAGAAAGGGAGAAGAGATGCATGATCACGGTGCACAAGTGGCATGTCCGCTGTGGTTTTTGAAGAGGAAGAAAATGAAACGGTTATTAGGTGGTTTTTTGATCTTTTATTCAACGTGTTAAGGGTTTTAGGTTTACTTTTAGCTTATTTTTTTATCATTTCAAGTGGTTTAAGTCCTATATAAATCCATGGATTAATAGTAGATTTCGTAGCTGAACAAAGACATTTATTTAGGGCACCAACTTAGCCTATTGAGTTTCAGATTATTAGTAAGTGCTAAGCTTGAATAGATGTTATGGTCTTAATTAAATTAATTAAGTCTCTGACTTATTAAGTGAGCTTATTTTATGTGGTCTAAAATCATTATTAAATTAACTAAGCTTGTTTGTGAAACGTCAATCAAACCTAACCTTAGGATCTTAAGTAGGTTAATGGAGACTTAATTAGTTTAACTGTCTTCGGAAAGCCAATCTTGAACTCAAATTTTGCTATCAAAGCCTCAATTGTATTAAGTAGGCATTTAATTAATTTGACAAGGTTAATTGAGCCAAATCTTGGTGAATCAATGTTTTAGTTAGCTTAATTACCCCATTAATTAATCAGCGTGGAACTAATTATCTCTAATTTTGGATAAACAAAAGCTTCTAATTTAGAGTGAGAAACTATCATACAAAATGTGTTGGCTGACATTGTAAATGCTTCATGATCCTGCAATTAAGACCAAGTAGTGAGAGGATGAAAGTGAACTTTAACATATACCTAGAGTTGCTTTTGTTTTCATGTTTTATTCTATAAAATGACATCCCTCTTTTGATGATCCTTCAGCGAGATCAAATTAGAGGAGGCTGCCGTTCTACATTACACATATTCAAAGTTTTCAGATTTGACATCAAGGCGCAACCGCTGTGGTTGCAAGCCAACAAAAGAGGACTCGAAAAGGTGCTTTATGCTAGAATTTGATAGAACTGTGAGTACTCTCTAATCTGATTTACTATAATAGATTTATTGGCTCTAGAATGCATCAACTTTTGCTTTGATTTACTGCATCGTTGTCAATAAATGCTGATAACATTTTTTAATTTTTTTATTAATTCAAATCAGCTACACTCTTAAAGAAAGCCTACTCATACCCGTTTTGTATTTGTTAATTAATTATCCCAATTAAAACAGCAGTTTTAGTTCTTGTACTGATTTCTTTTGTTGCAGATATATTCTGTTCATTGCAGTTATTTTTCATTCTCTGCTCTGTTATACCTATTGATTCATGATTATGGTGTTTCTGGGCATAATTGTGAGAGCACTGCTGGTGGTGGTAATGGACATGTCTCACTCGGTGGTTATATCCTCAAATATGCCATTGCAAATGCTAAAATAGTAATATAATAATAATAATAATAATAAAAACCATGGAACAGGTTGTGGCAGTTAGTTTTTTTATCTAAAATAGTTGGACATAATGCACTAAAGTGAACAAGGTGGTAGCACTTAAGACTAGAAGTTGTTAAGTGGTTTGCTTATGATTCCACCATTTTAAAAGAAAAGGAAAACTTAAAAAAATATATTAAATATAAATTGGACATACGTGTCCCACACGCGTGTCTTATATATTTTATGAATTTTTTTAAAATATAATTTATTATATTTAAAAATTTTATTTATTTAAATATAAAAATTAAAATTCTTATTTTTAATCCACAACATCAAATCAAGCGCCCGCACTAAATACTCCATTCATCAAATATTCTCATTTTCATTTCTTTTTGGTGGGTCGTAACTTTGGGTTCACAATAATGCTCGATGTCATCTCAACATTAATGTCTGACTTCATTGCAATATTGACATTTCAAAACCATCTCAACATCAACATCTAACAGTATCTTGGCATTGATGCTCGGCACTAGCAATTTCTACGCCCACAGTTTGACAACTCATTTTAGTTCGACGTTGTCTTAATATCGATGACCAACGCCCTCTCAACATCGATAACAAATGCCTTCTTGACATTGACGCTCGATACTTATTGCATAACATCGGTGCCCTACTCTCGACAAAATTGTTGTCTCCTCTCTCGATGCCTAGTACATGACATCATCGTCCGACTCTCGTCCTCCTAATATTAATCATTTTAAGAATAAATTATATTTAAATGACTTATTATTTCTAAATTATTTTAAATATTAAACTTACTCAATTTTTATTCAATATTTTAAAATATACAAATTATAATACCGTGTCCAACCCGTGATTGTGTTCTTTATTTCCAATAATTGACGTATTCCGTGTCCATGTCGTGTCGTGTTCGTATTGCCACGTTCGTGTCTGTTCATCATAGAGGAAAACAATTAAATTTAGTCAGTGGTTCAACCATATTACACTTACAAACAGACCAAAGTCGGCTATGATAGGGTTGATCCTGAAAATAAAAAATCACCATTCCTTTAAGGGTGCACATGATTGAGGGGGTGGCAATCTTAGCATTTTTGAATCATCTCAAGTGCATCTGTTTGTGACATGAAATTAAGCCATTTAAGAGTTCACATGAATATGAAACATGTTAGGCATTTTCATGTTGTGCCATGGGTCAGTTATTTATTTCAACATCTCGTGTTTGGGCTATATATTCAAGCTGTAAAAAGTGCTAATACCAAAATCAAATAAAAATATACTAAGTGAATGGAAAAGTTACCGAGGGACCAGGGAATGCGGGCCCAATAGCCATTTGACTTCATGTCCTTGCAAATGAAGTTTGATCACAACAATCACCGGGCATTGCTGGTGGCTTGGATTCCATTAAAGATAATTAAACTGGACACATTGATCAAGGCCTGAGACATCATTATTTGCACTGATAGCAATTAAAGTTCACTATTGTGTTGTGAGCACTGATAGCAAGTAGAGTTCACTATTGTGTTGTGATACATGTAGTTAATCAGCCATGAAAGTGCCATCATTGTTGACAAGTGACTGGTGTGAATCTTTGAACACTAGTGCTTGGTCGTGTAGTTGAAAGCGGGATTAGAATTGGCCTGCCATTTTGGTGCTAGTTGCGATTGTGGGTACTTGATAATAATTAATTAGAATGCAAGAATTGGTCATCTCATAAAAAATCTCTGATATGAACATGTTGCAACACTTCAGTTTTGTACATTAAACAACCTTCTAATTACGTATTATAGCAAGGGGTGGAATCAACCTTAATTTTCAGAGGGGCAAACTTATAAGTAATTGTTGGTGTCGCCTCGAATTAGGTTTGACCCCTATTTGTTCATTTCCTTTATCACTGTACACTTCGTAGATATGTCGGGGGGCCAAGGGGGCAAGCCCCCTGGCGGGGTTTGATTTGTCCAGTCAGGTTGCGGGGTTAAGGGGTAGCGCCCCTGCGGGGGTTTTCGGGGGAAGCGCCTAAAGATCATAGTATTTTAAAACTTTTAGGGAGGGGCAATTGCCTAAAAACTCTTGTAATAAAGCCAAAAAAATAGATGGAGAATGACAAATTACCTAAGAATCATATAATAAAGAAGTTTTTTAGGGGGGGCAATTACCCCCTGAGCTAAAGGGGGTTCCGTCCTTGAATTTATAACTGAAATTCAAGCTTCTTCCATGAATTTAATTTTTCTTATTATACTAGCTCTTGAACTAAGGTACCTGTGGTTCAAGCTAGTGTTTTTGCAACTTAGAAGTTAAGAGTGCTTCATTAGGCTCTTAGATATCCTTGTCATCCTATCCTGTTCTCCTATTATATCTGTTTCATCAGTGATTTGAATTTGCTTGCTAAAGAGAATAAGTATAGGGCATCAATACCTGTACTATCTATTATACCATACCCCCAAGTTTTTTGTATTTGGTTTATTACAGTAAATATAATTAACATGATTAAATTTCCTATTTTGTTAGATGTTAAAGATTGTCTTGTCTACTGAACTAATCCATGAAATTTTAATGCAGGCTTTCATGATTGCTTCAACAACCTCCAAGGAAGAAATGTTGCGATGGTAAACTTACTAATTTTCTACTAAAATGACCTATCATTATCTACTGTAACTTAGGCTTCGTTTGGGACGGCTTTTTTATTGCTTTCTAAAATGGAGTTTTAGTACAAAAATAAAAAATTTTGTACTAAAACTCCGTTTTATAAAGCAGTAAAAAAGTCGTCCCAAACGAAGCCTTAGGCTTGCAAAAGCTAGTTAGAATAGTTGAAAATTGTTAAACCGGCAAAACCAAAGAAGTTAAATTTTTTTCGTTTGAATTATATTAGTAAGAGAAAGAAGATAAACCAAAGAAGTTTGAAACGTACATTTGAGTGTTAATTGAGGCTTCCTTTGGGATGACTTTTTTTCTGCTTCTTAAAGCAGTTTTTTAGCATAAAAATTTTTATGCTAAAAATTTGCTTTATGAAGTAAGAAAGCCGTCCCAAACGAAGTCTGAGTGATTTCTGCTTGCACTTTAGATGGATATTTAAATGATCTTTTCCACCTTGTCATTTCTGCCATCTATCCAGGTTCCATGAACATGTTGTATGGGATGACAAGCAGCTAAATCTGAAACTCCTCAGGAAGGGTATTCTGACCCGTATATATGCACCCATGGTAAATTAAGTAAAAAATCTTTCTCCAATTGCAAGAAATTCATTAATTATCTCAAAAAAAAAAAAAAAAAAAAAAAAAAAATGGTTTCTCCTCACTGTTTTTTATCCTCAGAGCATCATTCGAGGTTTGAGAGATTCTGGCATTTTCACTGCGACGATTGCTTCTGCAAGTTCTCAATCCAAGCAGAAATTATTATCATCAATGGAGAATCTTCAAAACAATTCTGTTTCTGGACAAAATCCAATGAAGGATGATCTCCTTCAACAAAGCACTTCTCAGGAATCATCAAAGGCAACGGCGCGGAAAGTATTGGAAACTGGAAGCAACCAAGATGGTGCAGTTCCTCCATTATCTCCACCAGGTTTAGGTGATCTTCTCATGGAAACATAATGGTTTTTTGGATTATGATACTCTGTTGAGGCTTTCTTTTTGTGAATTAACATATACTGACCAGAAACAACTGAAATCAGCTCTTTAGCAGACTGGAATGAAACGAGCTGGGACAAGTTTTCTGATTATCATTGATGAGCATGAGCTCAGAATGAGGTATTGTTTTATACAGAGATTTAGGGTTCGTTTGGGATGGCTTTTTTACTGCTTCATAAAGCAGCTTTTTAGTACAATTTTGTGCTAAAAAACTGTTTTAAAAAACAGTAAGAAAGCTATCCCAAACAAAGTCTAAGAAACTTACGCTTGTAGTGAGTTGTATAATATATTATCATAATTAAGAGATGAAATGGCAAATAGTTAGATTAGATTAGTGACAGCATGAACAGTAGAATTATAACATTGTAAAGCTTTTTTTCGAACAGTTTTGTTATGATTTGGGTCAGCTTAACCATTTATTGCAGATTTAGCACTTAATATGGTTAGTGGCTATAACTTGAAAACATATTTGGCAATGATACGCTTTTTAAGTTTGCTTTAGTATTAAAATGGAAATATAAAAAATAGTATGGCCAATTCAATGTTAAAGTATTATATTTCTTCAATTTTAACTTGCGATCAATCAAAATTGATCTCAAACGATCCCATAGAGTTAAAGTGGATCAGTTTTGTATAGTTGAGGGACTAAATTTGTATCAATTTTATATCAAAATTTTCATCAATTTCTAATTGAGGATTATTTGAATTAGTTTTGTATAGATATAGAGATTAAATTGGAAATATATGATACTTTAGGACTATATTGACCACATATGAACAATCAGAAGACTATTTTTAGCTTTTTTGCATAAAATCTAATTAAAAATAATATATATATATATATATATATTGAATTGATAAAAGTTAATAGAGTTGGAGCTAATTATTAAGCTAAACAGTAACAAAATATTAAAAATGAGGTTTTTTATTTATAGGCTTACTGTAGAATGAGATGTCTATTTTCATTCTTGGATAGAAATATGCATATTAATATATAATCAAATAAATAAGCATTAAAAATTTAAAACCTATTAAAACTTTAAGCAATCTAGATAAAAGTTTTGGTGAAGAACTTTATAAAAACAGCTTGAGAGATTTGAAAGTAAATTTTGAAATATTAAATTCAAAATTTATATATGTGATCTACATGTAAATATTATCCAAAATTTTTATATTCAAGTTCATGAAAATTGAAAATAATCAAATGTGCAAAACATTTCAGCCATTGGATACAAACCTTACAAGAAATGTCTCAAATGAATTTCATAGTAAATGGAGAGATTATTATGTGCGGAGTCCGGATACAGAGAACCATTCGGATTTATCATTGTGAATAATAAAAAACACATGTACTGTTCACCATTGTATTTTTATTATACATTGCTGCACTTTTACTTTTCACAATCTAAAATTGAATAATTCTCTGAGTCCAGACTGCGCAGGTAATAATATCTCTAAAAAATGCTCCTACAACTTATACATGAAACCAGAACAATTTGGTATATATTTCATTTCTATCACTCATATTTGATATGAAAATGAACTATGGGTTCATCTTTAATCTACAGCCAGCCTAACCCAAATATATTTGACCCTAACCCAACTAATTTGAAATCACCCTAAACCTTTTATTATATATACTATACAATGTTTTTTAGATCAGTGCAACCCATTTAACCTAAATATCACCCACTTAACCTAAAAACAACTAATTTAATTAAAAATTAACCCATTTAACATGAACTCAAATTATTACATGCCGAGTCCAGACGAGACTCAGAGGAGAAGAACCGTCTAAATTTACTGAATATTTATTGAGTATTTACAAATACTCAATAAATACTTAATAAATTCAAACGGTTCTCCCCGTACAAATTTGGCACGTAATAATTTCTCAATTTATTGACAACACTATATACTTGAGAGAAGAAGATACTTATTAGTGTTTGATTAAAATAAGCAAATATTATTAGAGAATTCATTAAAAACGAGATAGGAATATGATCAACTTCCATTTGATTTTATAGTGATCTTATGATAGCAAATTCATTTTAAAAATTTGAAAAAAAAAAAAAGTTAATATAACAACATGAGATCAACTACATAAATTATTTATCTCCATCATTTCCAAAATAAAAAAAGCACTACCAAATTAAAATCGAACTTTATTTTAAGAAATAAAGAAATCTTTTTGATCACACAATATAGATTAATAATAATCAATACATTTCTTGAAGTATAAAAAAGCAATAAAAAAAGAATTGTCCTAACAAAAGATGGCTGGATTTACATCAATGTCTGGTACTGCATTAAAATGCTCGAAACTAAAGCAAAAACAGCAATTTCTAATGATTTATATAATATAGAGAAAGTCTAAAATGAGATTTAAAAGATTGCGAAGGCAAAGGAAGTCACATTCAACATTTAATAAAGTTATATATATTAAAAGTTAGATAAAAATGACCTTAATTCATGTTAATTACCACAAAAAAAAAGATATAAAAATCTTCTAAAAAATTAATAAATATGATAATAAATGAAGAAACACTTTAGGAGAACATTATGAACAAAATCAATTATAGATCCAAACAGGCGATGTTAATATCCATTGAGAATGAATGAATGAAAGTATACGATCAAATGCTATAACGAGTGATTGAGGCTTCGTTTGAGATAGACTTTTTTATTGTTTCTTAAAACAACTTTTTATTAGAAAAAAAGGGATTGTACTAAAAAGTTGCTTTAAGAAGCAGTCAAAAAGCCATCCCAAACAAAACCAGAATATCCATTGGGAAAATATGTTCGAAAGGCGTTCAATATCATTATAAATGGTTGTGGAGTGTACATAGAGTTCATGACCAGATCTAAGCTAGCTCAGGGAACAAAATTGAGTTCATATTTTTATATGGATTATGGAGCAAATATGAAATATTCAAAGCAGGGTGCCTTGATGCATGTTATTTGTAAATAAGATAGTTCTAATACTTGTAAACTATGCTGGAAAAAAAAAGGAAAAATGAAAACAATGAAGAAATATTTTAATGGATAAGAAGCTTCAAGTTAGCAGAGCAAAAGATGAGTTTGTAAAGGCTGAATCAGCTTTAGTTCTCAAAGAGGACAAATGACAAACTTATAAAAGTTAATATATATATATATAGATAGATAAGGGTGCAAAAATAATTTATTTTGCATATCATCGCTTTTCACAGATTTGTTTGTTAGTGCTAGAAAAGTTCAACATAATCGGATGAAAATAGCGGGAGGCCAAGAGACTTTCTGATTTTTGGGGGCAAATTGTGGGAAAAAAAGGTTTTGTGGGGGCAAAAAATAAAATTCAGAGGGGTGGGGGGGGGGGGGGGGACCGATTACAAATAACCCTTAATATACTAAGAGTTTGAAAATTTTTTTTTTTTTGGGGGCGGGGGGGGGGGGGGGGGCAATTGCGCCCCCTCAACACTACACAATTCCGCCCTTGTTAGAAGAAAAATTATACCTAAATGTGATAATTTTAAGTATCTTATATGCATGATGTAGAAGAATATATATATATATAAAAGAGGATAGAACTTCTAAAATTGGCTTATTGATTAAACCAAAAAGTGTATAGGAGAGTTATATGATAGGCTAACCTAACCCAGATTTATAAAGTTATAATTAGAGCAACTATGTTATATGGATTTGAGTACTAAACAACCATTAATAACTAAGAAGAGTGGAAAACATGAGAAGGTTAAGATGAATGTATGATAAAATTAAGAAGCATAAAATGAGAAATAATTAAATTAAATAGATAGTAATTCTAACGCCTATTGATGTTAAGGAGAAAAATAAAAGGATTAAAAAGAAAGAAAATGGTGGAACAAATACTGAAGGGCTATAAGTTGCGCGAACAACGCACAAAATAACATTAATAGTGAAAACATTCAAAAGGAATGAACTGCAAATGAGAATTCATAAAATAGATTCATGGTAGTTGAGATGAGAGCAATGATAATGGTGGTTGTAAATAACTTTCCAAATCCTTCCACCCATATTACTTTCAAGTGCTTGCTTCCTCAAGCATAGCAGCAAGATTAAAAACAAAATAAACAGGCATTACTTAAAGAAAACCCATTTACATGAATCCATATAATCAAGAACTTTTCGTCCATCGAGGTCCAATCAGTTTATGATCAATTTCAAGCAATTAACTACAGCTATTCTATTATGCTAGTTGATTTCAATGAAATCAACTAATATGAATTATGATTGATGACCTTATATTTAAATTTAAACATGTAACTGCAATAAAACTATATATAACCAGGAAATCTTATATATTAGGCATGAAGTTTACTGTAAAGAAATACCTTCAATCACAGATGGTTAGTACACAAGTTGCATTTTTTCCCTAAGACCATCTCCAACCAAACTCCATACCACCGTATGCCGTCCGTTATTTGCTCCATTCGAACTCCAAATCACACAACAAATTCCGGTAGGTGAACAGTGCGGCGCTATTCACTGACGCCACAAAAATTTGTTGCGGGATTTGCTAAATAAGCGCGCGAAAGAGAAAAACGCACCAAAGATGATTGCAAGCGCACAAGAAGAATAAATGGCGTTTGATTGGAGAAGAATGACTGGATTTTGGAGTGGAAAATGGGGTTTTTGGTTGGAGATGCCCTAATCTACAGAAAACTGCAAAAATAGCATGATTTAAATAAACTTATATTGCATAAGCTGCATGAAACATGGAACTTTCCTTCAGTAGTCTGACATTATGATTAATAAGCATAACGATTGAGAAATGTATTTCCTCCAGCAATAATGATGCCATATTCAACGAATCATATAAAGTATAGAATTGACAATCAAAGCTCAAAGAAAGCTCGATGAAACAAAACATCCAATGTAAGGAAACATTCAATGCATTTAAACAACAGCTAAATTAAACAACATAGAGTATTTGTCTCACAACATCATTAAGAATTCGGAACAGAAAATATTAAAATCATGTAAGGCAACCAGCACCAGATCCATAACACTGACACACAAAAAAAAAAAAATAAAACAAAATCGAAAAGCGTACCAATGGATTACTACAAGAGCAAATCCCTAGCATTAAAGACTCTTCCATTTTACCTAGAACCTCAGCTTGGTGAAGAACCACCTGTTCTTCCCTGTCTTGAAGCGCTCCTCCAACCGCGCCTTGGTCTCCTTACAGGCCGTGACCTTCTTGTCCCGAGAATGAAGAGAGTCAAGCGTGACGATGTCCTTCAGATCGACGTCGAGGGTGTATCGGGTTGGCATGATATGGGTGTAATTGACAACCTTGAGGAAGGCCTTAACCCTCGATTTCTTCGCCGTCTTCTTCGCGGAGTCCTTTCGGATGACTTTCTTGGGGTATTTGGCGATTCCGGCGACGAGGCAGTGGCCGTAAGGTCGATCGCGGGTGCCATCGTCAAAGGAACGGATGATAACCGCCTTCCGGCCGGCGAATCGGCCGTTGAGAAGAATTACGGCCTTGCCAGGCTTCAGAAACTTCACCATCTTTGAGTTTTCAACCTTCGACTTCGACGGCGCCTCGCTGCTCTCTGCTTCTCCAAGACGGAGCGCTTGAAAACCCTAATCGAAAATATATATTGGCGAGGTCAGGTAGCGAGATTACGCATTTGTCCTCGTTGTGGAGAGCCCACGAAGGCCCAGCCCATAAATGTAGAATTAGTTCTATATAAGCTACTACCAAACTAGATGTATCAAAGTGAATAATATTTTCTATAACATTGCATAAGGAGTTACGACGACGATTACATTATTATTTTTTGTATGATAGAACTCTTGATTTTTATGTATTAAACGATGAACAATAACTTAGGGAGGCAACAAAAGACACGTAGTGATGGGAGATGCGTGTGATAAGACTAACACATTTGACTAAGGCCTCATAAAAGAAAATTTATTCTGTGGCGTACGGAGGAAAATCAGTGTGGCAACAAAAGACACGTATGGCATTTACTATATATATATATATATATATATATATATATATATATATATATATATATATATATATATATATATATATATATATATATATATATATATATATATATATATATATATAAGTGGTCTTTTTAGTTTCAAAGAGCCACCTCTGATCTTATACTTATATAATCCATATTGTTAGATGATCATATGCTGTAACATACTCTACAACTATCATTACACCATCCTTAGATTTTTGTAGATTGAAAAAAAATTGCATGAAAAGAAAAAATAAATAAATAAAACATTGATGATATGATCTTTATAAAATAAAAAGTATTCCATGTTACTAATGTGATGCATAAAAAAATTATACATAATTTTTTTTAGAAATAAGACTTCATTTATTTAAATTAATGTTCATGTAAGTCATAAACTCATCTTGATCTATTGATTATGAGCTTTGGCTATCAATCACGAGGTATTGGGTTCGAGTCTTACATATATGATATGTGTTCGAGTTTTCAAGTTGTTTGATTACAGCTAGAGAGTTAGAGGTGGAATAAAAAGGAAGAGTTAAGGGCCCTTTAAATATGAAAAGAAAAATCCAGTATAATTTAAAATTATTAAAAATTGATTCTTAACTTTTTTAATTATATACATTGTAGTTATTTTGTCTCTCTTAAATGTCTTTAAAAGTTGATAAAATGTAATGTACATGGAATAAATACAAGTGATTATTTTTTTTTTAAAAGTAAATTTAAATGCAATTTATAGGAAATAAAATGTATATTAAATATATTGAATGAATGTAAAATAAATACATGTTATTATTATTTTTTTATTTAATTTAAAGTAAAACAAATGCAATGTAAAACTCATAACGATCACGATGATAGTGATGACAATGACTAGCAGTAATTGCTGATGACAACAAGCGGTAGTTAGTAGCAGTGCCAACGATAGCGAATTTATAGTTAATTTAGAAAAGTACAAATTTAATGATTTTTAAGCACACTAAAATTGAGCCAAATGATAAATTTAAAATATTTGAAAATTTTATTCAGCGTTCATTTTACTTCTAAAGAGGAGAATGAGCAGAATCCATTGTTTGGATTCGTTGGATAGGGTTTCCCTACAGAGAAATGAGGGTTTAGGGACGGCATTATATTGCTTTTATATATAAGAAATTCCCCGTGATGATCTAAATTTCATATTAAATTAAATAATATAATAATTTAATATCTATATCTAAAAAAAAAAAAGTTATGTGATAAAATATATTTCATAATTAAAAAGCGATATTCATGAACTGTTTGGTAGCACTTAGGATTTGATTTAAGTAGAATTTCGTAAATCTTCTAAATCTAAATTTCGAAAATCTTGGGGGGGCCTAAATCTTGAAAATTGTTTGGTATAGAGCGGATTAAATCCGGTGTGACTATTTGGCTATAGAGCAGATTTAACGAGCGGACTCTTCCCTCTCACGCTCATAAAACCTTAAATCTGACAAAAAAGAGGATTTCAAAAATCAGGGATTTAGCAAGAAAAGAGGAATTTTCTGTCTACCACGACTTTCATTTGCCATGAGATTTAGTTTTGCATTTTAGGCTGTTTGATTGGATTTCGCTCAAATACGCCTCAAATCCGGCATAAATCCTACTACCAAACAGCCCCTCAATGTTATTTTTGAAAGAGCATTAGGATCATTTCAAACTTCGTTTGAGACAGCTTTTTTATTACTTTTTAAAACAATATTTTAGTGCAAAAAATTTTAGTTCAAAAAATATTTGTATTAAAAAATTATTTGAAACGAAGCCTCAATCATACATCAGAACACCCCATTTAATCATCCAATATTTTGAGACTCAAAATGTCCAAATAACATCAAAAACAAGTTATCATAAACCTGTAAAATTCATCTCAATCAGACATTCATTTTGACTAATAAACATACGAAATTCAAGAGAAGTTTTGTCCTAATGATCTCATTAAATTTTTAATTAAACTTTGAGTACTTAATTTAAGTTTATTTGGACTTAGATCAAGAAATTCTTAATATCATTGAACTTATCTTATAGAAGCACTCATTGTCACTATAACTTTACTAAAATAAAATTCAAGTGATTTCAAAATGAATTTTGAAATTTTTTTGTTAGAATAATTCGATACTTTTAAAGTCCAGTAGAAGTTATTCTGTGCGGAGACCGGATGCAGAACGCCGTCCGGAGACCAATCAGAATGTGCCATGTCAGCAATACCGAGCAAGGGGTGACGTGGCACATTCTGGTTGGTCTCTGGATGAAGTTCAACGTCTGCACAGAATAATTAATCGAAGTCCAGATGTGTTTTTTCAAACAAAGCATCTTCCATCTAAAAACAATACAAATGTACATTGGTACATTTTCCAGCTTTTCTTGAAAAAAAAATAAAAAAATCCTGTTTGATCCCTCTCAGTAAATAAACCAATATGTACGTTTGATCTATCTAGCCAGAAGAACTGCTCAGAGCTCTGCAAAAGATGTTCAATTACATGAGCAACAATCAATCATCTGACTCTATGTTGTAAACTCTATTCAACCAAATAGAATGAAGTATCATATGAAACAAATCATACTTCACAGGCTTGTTGCTCCACAAAAAATGCCTCTGCACCTTCTTTACCCCCATCTGCAACTTTCTATACTCAGACTCAGTGATGGATAGCAGTATTTCTTTCAGTCTTCGCAAATCCTTCTCTGGAACAATAACAGAGAACTTCTCCCAGTTCAAAATCTCAAAGAATGGTGGCACATAATTGTCAGCTATGATCACAGGAACACACTCAAAGAAAATAGACTCTACTAATCTTGGGCTGTTGACCTCATATCCCCTGGGGCAGATGCAGTACTTGCTGCTCTTCATGTACTGAATGTAAGTCATCTTCCTCCTCCCCACACGAAATGTCGATGGGCCGAAAATCTTCATGTCAGGGTCCTTGTTCTCCCAGTGCTTCAGAAGAATACTACGAAAGCCGCCATGTAAGTTTCCGGCGAAGAAAGAGAGAGTCGGCCTTCGGTTCCAAGGCCTTCCGCCGAGATCTTTGAGAGGATTCTTCGGTGAACGAACATTGGTTTCAGGAAGACAGACATCCCTGCCCAGCTCAAATCCTATGCTTATATCAGCAACACAGAGGGCACGAATGCTGTGGTCCATGATATTCTTTGTTACATTAAGTGCCTGAAACAAGTGATAGTTGTTAAGAAAGAAGTTCAGAAGCATATTTCATTTTGTATGAAGATTTGGGCTTTGTTTCGGACAGCTTTTGTACTGCTTTTTAAAACGACTTTCTATTTAAAATTTTTGTACAAGATAGCTGTTTTGGAAAGCAAGAAGAAAGCCGTCCAAAATGAAGCCTTGGAATACCCAGTCATGGCAAGCAACGAGAAAGTGGTCAGCGCCGCCTGTTCTATTCCAGAAAGGATATTTTGCTGCAATCATGTGTAAATAGTTCTGGAGATGCCTTCTCATGTTAGTTCGATTATGGGAATCAGGAACATAAAGTGCCAATTGTAAGAGACGAGAGCTGAATGGCATGTAGAAGAGATGAGCCTGACTTGGATCTTTCACCAGGTAGTGCTTGTTGCTCTCCATCAGTTTCATGAACCATCCTTCAGCTGCATAAATACCTTTGAGAATTGGTTGATGGAATATGGGTTTTTCTCCTTCTTGATAGATGTAGATCTTAAGAGTCTTTTCCATCAGTTTGTAGCTTCTGCATCAAGAGAGAGTTTGTTAAATATAATGCTCTCATCCAAAACTGTTGAAGATTAGTGCATCTCCATGCAATGGAAGTGATTCATCACAAGGATATCTCCATAAAACTGGTCAGATAACCTTTTAAACTTTGAAATGTTTCGGTACAATGGCGCAAAAAGTTGCCGATCATTTTCTGAAATGTGAACATTCTCAATTTCTTTTTTAGAAGCTAATATCTGCCTGTCATGTGCTGATGACCATCTAGGTCTCTGCAATTGAAGAAATGTTCACATGAATGCAAACTTATAGTAGATAAAAACCTTATATTATCCAAAGTTGAGATTTTTTTAAGAAGAATGTTTATACCATTGAGCGACGTGAAGCACGGTTTTTGAAAAAGAGGCTATTCATTTCAGACATGGATAGAGGAAGCTTCATCAATATATTCTTCTTGTTCAAGATAGTTACATTGCTTGCACTAACATTTACTTGGGTCAGGAAACTCTCAGATGACAGAAAGCTTTCATTATCACTAAGTTCTTGTTTTCCCTGCTGATTTAGTAAAGTTGCAATATCTGCTTCTGTTTCTTCTGAAAGTATGGCATTCTTGCTTGAATTCACACTTAATACTCCTTGCATGCTCATTAATTCATCATCTAGAATTCTTGTTTTCTCAACAGCTAAATGAGAATTTCCTTTGCTATTTCCATCTGCCATGAAAAGAAAGCCATTATCCAAATCCTTCTTTAGTACGGTTTCGTTGCCAAGATCGCCGGAAAATTCAGTATCAGGGTTCTCATCATCATCCAACCAGTTATCATCATCAGAGTCAGTGTTCTGCAACTCTCCATCTATTTCTCTGACACTTGAATCAAGATTTGGTTTCTTAGAAAGCTGTAAAAAGTTCACAGACCCATGCGAGTTACTCAAAAGAGATGGCTTTCCAACTCTTTGGGATTGGGAAGAAAACACTTTGTTTAGTGAGCCCCTATCAAAAGCTGTTGGTAGCTTTGAAGAAGGATATTGACTTGAATAATTTCTTTTAGAGGGAAGTGTGAAGGCTTGAAATACCAAAAGAACAGAAAGCATCAAAGCCATAACTGAAACTAGCCTTCTACTTCTGCTCTGACACAGCCTTTGAAACTGAACAATACAACCTTCCATATTCAATTCTCTGAAACTTTAAAATTCTCCCCTCAAGAAAGCCTAGTTGGAACTTGGAACATGCTTCGCCAGCAGAAAAAAAAAATTAAAAAAATTATACCATTGATTCTTAGGAGGTGTTTGGTATAGGATTTGTCCATCGTTTTTAGTAGGATTTAGCGTAAATCCAGCCAAACTCAATCCGGGCCGCTGTAAATCCGGCAAATCAGTAAATCCAGTATTTACGGATTTACGGCATAAATCCAGTAAATATGTCTAAATCCTAATCTCATTCCTATTCGGATTTAATGCGACTTACAGTTGCGGAATTTCTTCCCGTGGCACTCGTGTCGCGATGTGTTGCCAAACAACTTCTCTGGATTTAACAAGATTTAAAATTTGTCATACCAAACATTTTTCAGGATTTATGAGCTTAGGATTTACAGGATTTAGTAAATCCTACTAAAATTGAATCCAATCCTATACCAAACACCCCCTTAAAGTTCTTCCACTAAAGAGCAAACAACAAAGAAATTCACTGAGATATATAACTGAAAATTTCTAAACATGGAGAAATGAAACACAAACATAAAACCGAGACAGGACCTTAAAAAACTGAAAAAATTTGCAACAGAAACTATAAAATTGACCTCAAAAGAAATGGAACGGTTTGTTTAGCAATCACAAACTACAATAATATCGGACTTCTAGGGTTTCGATTTTGAAATTATTAACAGAATCGATCGAGCTTTGTATGCCATCAAAACATGATTAGAACAGAATTTCATCCGCAACACAGGCTCTTTATTACATAAAAAGAAAAAAAAGTCGGAGCTTTTGAAGCTAGAAATCCTTACTGGTATGCTTGAAATAACGATATAGGCCTACAAAATCATTGGGATCTGAAGAAAAAGTTTGGATTTGGGGTTTTCTTCAACATCGCTTCTACTAGTACTACTCAAGTGAGGACAACAATAAGGACGGCAGGATTATTATTACTGGAAAATGCATTGACGCAAATTGAAGACGTCCAAGCGCTAAAAACAAAGGAATAGTAGCTTGTAAAATAAAAACTATTCTTTGTGGATCAAATGATGTGACGCGTTCTGGTTGATCTCCGATCTGTCCAGTGTCCGCACAGAATAATTTCTCCTTATATAAAAATAGATTGATAGGTTGGATTGTAGCTGACCACAAATTGATTTGATTTGAATTAAACCCGTTTATTCAAAAATATCAATCCAAATCTAATATGCGAAGAACCCAAATTACTTGAACTCAACTCATTAATCCATTTTGATTTAATTTTTTTTTATAAATGATTAATTATAAAATTTAAGATATTTAATAAAATAATAATATGATTATACTTACATGTAAAAAAAATCAGGAAAAGATATATTAAATAGAATTGTGGTCAACCTGAATTTGATTTTTGGGTCGGGTCGGGTTGATGGATCAGGCCATTTATTGACAACCCTAATGAGTAATAAAAAATAAGATTTTAAAGAGTGAATGAGTGTCAAATGCCATAATTTATAATGAAAATAATTATTTAATTTCAATTATTTCAATGCTATCAAAAGTTATATATATTTACTTGTTAGATGACTTGCAAATTACCTCTTTATTTATTTGTTTAGTTTATTCTCTCTTATATATTTTAAAGCAAAGTAAAATCATATAAAAAATAGGCACTACACATTTTTATTCAAATTAAATGACTTTTGCAACCTTGTATAAAAAAGTGATTGTAAAATTACTATGGAGAAAGTAACTTTTTTTAAAGCTGTTGTAGAAAACAGCTTCTCGGCAAAAAAATTTCTTGAAAGCGATGAAATTGTAGCGGCTAAATAGAAACTGAGGCATCGATTTAACAAATAAAATTATTAGAAAGCTATCCCAAACTATACCTTAAATAAATAAAAAGTAAATCTCCAATTTCTTCATCAACTTTGATCAACAATCAAATCTTAATTTTAAAAATTTTATACTAAAAAGCAGCTTTAAAAAGCAGTAAGAAACCATCTCAAAGAAAGCCTAAATAGCTCGACATCCTAAGATAAAATGTTCAATACAAATTAAACATCTACTCCATAGAGATATTGTATATTGATAGCTTGCTCATAAATGTCAAAGTGAAAACCAAAAGCAGCAGAAGAAAGCCTAAGTAGGAGCAGGCAATAGAGACAGTTGAGTGATAGCAGTAATCCTCAGCATGGTTACAAACAGGCTGCCAAGATGCATTTGCATTCCCTTTATTTCCAATATAGCTCACCGCCGTCGCCGCCGCCGCCGCCGCCATTACCAATCCCATCACTAACTGCACATAAATAAAATAAACTATATCAGAATATCTTAATATATTTCGTAGAAAAGAGCTTATCATGATATCATCATACAAAATACATCAAGATGAGCTTCAACACCCACCATCGATTTGCACTTAGTTTAGTAATGAGTATGATATCATGAATAGAAGTAATCTCAATGCAAATCGAACGGGTTTGAAGCACATTTTGATGATTAATTATTCTGTGCGGACGTCGAACGTCATTCGAAGATCAATCAGAATACGCCACGTCACCCCTTCGTTCGGTACTTTGGCTCGATACCGCTAACGTAACACATTTTGATTGATCTCCAGATGACATTTTACTTTCTGATGCGGATATTCTTACATAAAATTTTTTATGATATATGTCATGTATTATTTTTTTTCTATTATGATTATACAAATTGTATTAGATTATTATTACTATCCTAATCAAATTAGAAAAAAATCAAAGAAATGATGTGAAATTAAGTAATCCATAAAGTAATAAATTTAGTATCGCTATCTTAATTATCTTTGATATGGTCTAATCACATTAATTAAGTGTAAATATATGCATTGCACAAATTCTTAAATTCCCAATTAAGACATTCTTAAAAAAAATTCAAATAAAAGTTAATTAACTTTGTAATTAAGAAATTAATTAATCTTAAATCTTACCGTATCTAAGAAATGCATGGCGAGGTTTGATCCGTAGCAAATGATAATGATCATTGAAGCAAAGGCGTAAATGCACGCAAATCCATTGCCGATCACAAAGAACCTGAAATTAACACATAATTAAATCATAACAAATAAATTTTAATTATAAAGAATTTTATCAAATCATTTCTAATACTTTTATGGAGTCCTTTAAGGTCTACTTCTACCTTTTTTAGCATATCTCAAATCTAATACATCTACTTTTACGGTTGTCAAAATCAGGTAGCGGGTCAGTTTCGAGTCATATACTGGGTTCTCAGGTTAACCCGGACTGGACCCGAAATTTCAAACGGGTTAGATTTGTAGACCAGAAGACGACCTGATTCAAATCGGGTCGGATCTAACCCGAAAATTTCAGATCAGATTCGAGCCGTGTTATCGTGTCGTGTCGATTTTTGCCAACCCTGCATGACCAAATCATCTACTATGACTCTTCCTAATATTATCTCCTACTGGTGCTACTCCTACATTTTGCATCAAATTTTAGATTGATAAAAAAATTAAATGAATTTTAATTATGAGTATTTATTTTATAATTTTGAATTTGATAATATTTTGTTTTTTTTTTTTGGGGGAAAAAGAAATTGATAAAAGAAAAAGGGTACTTGAAAGCTGGTGAGAATTTGTAATTTGCAGTGAGTTGAAGTCCAGAGAGATGGATCTGCTCTTCGTTGAAGAGCATGATAATGGATGCGGTGAGGGTGGCCATGGCGGCGAGATTCCGTACAATAATCTGTAGTACGCGCATTGAGTGTTTCCTGACGTTGAGTGAATCTGTAGTTTTCGCCGGCGGCGGGGCGGTGGTGATGATAACTTCCGACGGTACAAGGGTGGTTGCGGAAACCTCCGGCATGGCTGACGTGGTGGCAGAGATTTCCCAATTAGGAATTTCCACGACTGAGAATTCCGGCGGGGCCGGAGCGGGCGAGGTTTTGACAGCCTTTGACGGCGCATGCGAGGTGACGGCGGTTTCCGTCAGCTTGATGCCGGCGATAAGCTTCAGCAGCGCGAGAATGTTGACGACGAAGTAATCCGGCGGAGGCGCTGGCTTTGCGAGATCAGGTGTCGTCTTCGAATGAACGGTGAGGGCCCGAGCCGGCTTCGGAAAAGTGTGGAAGGTGAAAGCGATATCTGTTGGCGCCGGCATGGTGACCGCGGTACTCAGCGGAATAGTGATGGAGTGTCGGCCGGCGGCGAAGTCTTCTCCGGCGAGGCGCTTTGTTGGACGAGCTGCGGAAATGAAAAAAGAATCTCATTTTATGGTTTATGTGAGTGAGGAGAACAGCGGGAATTGCGGCGAAAGAGGATATGGGGGCAGTGAAAGAGATAAGAGTAACGGAAATTCGAACGGATTTCTGTGGCATTCTAAACTCACGGTAGAAAGTCATGAAATGATCAATTAGGCTAAAAATATATATATATATATTTTTTGTGAAAGTATTATTTGAAAATTTTTGTGAGTGAATCTTTAAATGTAAAGTTCATATCGATTAAGGCTTCATTTGAGACAGCTTTTGTATTGCTTTTTAAAACGGTTTTTTAGTACAAATTTTCAAATTCAAGAAATTTTTGTGCCAAAAAGTTATTTTAGAAAGCAAGAAGAAAGTCATCCAAACGAAGGCTAAAGCTTCTGAATTTATATTGAGATTAAATGCTATATATAATATGAATAGAGGAGAGGTAATATATGTATTTTATTGTATAATAGAAATAAAAATATTAATTATTTAATTAAATATTAAAATATAATTTTTAATTAAAATTTTTAATTTATATAAAAAAGAAGAAATAAATAGGTATTCATAAATATGAAAATATAATATGTATTTATGAATGTTAAAGTTATGTATTTGTTGGTTTGTAATTTAAACTCTAAATAGGTAAAATTTTGGACTAGAAAATATTTTTATTATTCTATAATATTAAAAACAACGAATAAAAATTAATCTTGATGACTTTCTTCCATCACTTATTTATATAGCTAAAAGGTGGTAATTAATTGGTGTGTAATTTAAACTTTAAATAAGGAAAATTTTGAACTAGACAATATAGTCACAAAGAAGTAGGTCAAAAGAGGGGGAGAGTTTCTTATGAGACAAATTATGAATAAGATTTACTAGTCGTTGTATACCAAAATATCATCATTTAACTCTACATCTAACAAATTTGTACTAAAATTATCATCTAAATATTTACGCTCGTGATTTTAATCAACGAGATGCTTCTTACACTTCAAAACATCATAATCTCATAATTTGAATTTAAGAATGAAATTTTTTAAAAATAATGAATATATAACATTTTCTATCAAAAATAAACAAAAATTCAATTATAGAGAATTTAAGGGCAACATTTTCACATGATAAAAAAGAAGAAAGTTATTAGTTAATAATGACCATTGTGAGCAAAAAAATGAATAAATAAACAAAAAAGATATATGTCTCAACATTATAATTCAATTGAATAGTGTTTTAAAGGTAAGTTAATGAACAAGAACAAGTTAGTAAATATGTTCGATTGGTCCCTATAGTTCACATTTAAGTTAGTATACAAATAAAACAACAATAAAATTACAAAACTCTAGTAATTTTAAAGGGAACAAAGCCTATCATACAAGTACAAAACTCAAATCTTCTAAAGAATGGGCAAATGAACAGAAAATTACCTGGATTGTGATCCTACTAATATTGGTTCATTGTCAAATCCATGGCATCATCAGATTCATCAACAACCATTTCATTTCTGAATAGAACTTTTAAGTAAGGGAGAACCTTTGGAAGGAGATGAAGATCTGCTATGTTGACACTCATTAGGTCGAAAGCAATGCATGTATTGTGCATGTGAGCCTCATCAAAGACTGGGATTTTGGGATATCTTTGACTGAAATGAGTTAGGATTATGCGATAAGCCCCTGCTTTGGATCCTACTTGTATAGCTTCCATTGTTGTGCTATGGTTTCTTGCCACTGCTTCTTCCCCCAGGCCATCCTCAAAAGTTGCCTGCAGAATTTGAGGAATGTACTCATCTTAGTATTCCTTTGCAAAATCATTTATGAATAAAAAGTATTTTAGGATATCCTAATTAGGGGTGTCAATTTCAGGTCACGGATCGGGTTCGGGTCGAGCCCGGAACTGACCCGGCATTATTCGGGTCAACCCGAACCCAACCCATTTTTGCAAACGGGCCGATTTTTTGGACCTAAACCCGATCCATTTTTGCAAACGGATCAATTTTTCGGACCAGAATCCAACCCACTTCGGGTCCGGGTCAACTCGACATGACCCGAATGACCTAGACCGACCAAAAATCTCTAATTTTCGTGTCAAAATCAAGTCAATCTCGGGTTTTCGGGTCTAAACGGTTTTTCGGGTTGAAAAAGGGTCAATTTTGGGTTACTGTGTCTACTTGAACCGAACCCGATTTTTGAAACGGGTTGATTTGCTGAACCCGACATTTCGGGTCCGAGTTGGCCCTAACCCGAAATTTTTAGGTCGGGTTCGAGTCGGGTTTTCAGGTCGTGTAAAATACTCCTAATCTTGATGCCATTTATATTTATACAAATGCTCAAAAATTGAAAGTTTGCTTCTCCTTTTTTATGATCTTGTTTGGTTTAAAAAATTCCTATTTCAGAAATATAACTAAGATTTTACCTTTCGCTCATTCAAAATAATAAAATTCATTCTCATAAAGCTTTATGTATTAAAGCTGCATGAAAATAGAAAATCCTGATAGGATCACTCACCTCGTGTATGAGAACAGTTGCATTGTGAGAAGCATCAATGAGTGATTGGCATGGTCTTGTATCACCGGAATAGACCAGTTTCCAACCTGGTATGACTTTTCCCATACTATTTGTCCTCTCGGCTGCTTTCAAAACAACAGCAAATGCCTGTGGACAGTGTATAACAGGGACACTGTACAAAGCCTCTAAGCCTGCTTTATGAAGCAACTCCTTCAATCTCCTCAAAACTGGCATAACTGTGGCCATGTCAACTGGACTTCCAGGCCTCTTCCAATAGCTTTGCATTTTACTGCCTTGGCCAAATAAGGTAGTCTCCACAAGTTGAGGCTCTGATCCTTTTGCTCTGTTCTCTTCTTCTTCAACTTCGGCAAAGCAATCTTCACCCAAACCATGGGAACTGAGAACAGCATCCATGGAAGCTTCTGTTGTGTGTCTGCAGTCCAAGAATAGCATATCCAGATCTTCAAGTCTAGAATAAGCATCTAAAAATCTCTTCAGTGACCTTGGTCCAATTACAAGCAAAGGCTCATGAGGCGAATCCCTCAGAAGCTGGCATCGCAGCGCGAGTATTCGAGCAAGACCAGTATGATGATCAGCATGAATATGAGAAATCCAAATACATTTTAAAGTTTTCATGGCATTATCAGCACCGTCAACTCCAAACCTGCAAACAACTGGATATGAAAACATTCTGAAATATGAACAGAATGAATACAAACTGAGGTAGAAAGTTAAACTAACCTTCTTTTCAACTGTGCCAAAGTACCTTCACCACAATCGAGAAGTAGACACCCTTTAGAGAAAAGATTGATAAAGATAGAACTGACATTGCGATACTTTGAGGGTTGTGCTGAGCCTGTACCCAACAGAACAATTTCCATGTCTTCTCTCGTTATATTGTCCAAGCAAGGGGGAATATCAGAGACATCATCAAGTTCAGGTTTTTGATTGAAATTTAGACAAGGAACTCCTATTTTAGATGTATTTTTCCTTTGATTTCTCAAGTTATCATCAAAAAGTTGAGAAGCTTCTTTTATCCATGGTTCCTCCACCACCTCACCACACGTTAAGGGTCTCGGACCTTTATTTTCAACATGATTCCTCCAGAACGAACTTATACATTCAGAAACGTCTTTTATTTCAGGGATTTCAGAAAGTAGTTCATTGAAAATTTGTGTCTGATTAAGCAGTTCCGGAATAGCAGATCTGTCCAATCCAAGCTGAGAGTAGGGACGCAAGTGAAACTAATACACAACGAAAAGAAAACAGAAATTAGGCCTTGTTTTCCTTTGCCAAAACAAAAATAGTATCAAGTCTGAAAGACATTTTCAGTACAAGTACATTTGAAAGTTGGCTTGGAACTATCAAACAATACAAAGAACAGACATACGTGGAAGATCATAAAACAAAGCACAGGAACAGATAAGTCAATTTTAAATTGTAAGTGTCAAAATAGCATGGCAAGAATCTCTGTTTATGTTTTAAATAATTTTCCAATAGACCATAATTGTTGAAAGTGTAAATGGCATAAATCTATAAATTCTAAAAACTAACCTTGCAGGATTAAACCCTATTTTCATTATATTTAGTGTTAAAAATAGGAATATATTAAATACAAAGATTCTCTATGGCTTCATTTGGGATTGGCTTTTTGGTGAGGACATCGCTCAGAGATTCTGACATCTGTACCGGCGAAGAAATCGTAGATCGACGGCTACAATTCAGAGTCTTTACTTTTGATGCATTTTATTTATTTTATCTTTAGTTTTCCGAGTTTACCCCTATGGGGAGTGTTTTCTTATTGTAGCCTTATGGGCATTTGTGTACTTTGCTTTTATTTATGTTGGAGGCCTATATATAGTGACCTTATGCTTTGTAAAAGGATAATGATTATTTTGAATGAAATTTGATTTTTGTCTTCTTCTTCCGCTTGTGTGCGTGTGCTCGAGAGAACAAAGAGAGAGAGAGAGAGAGAGAGAGAGAGCCCGGAGTGAGGGCAAGTGCAATACCCACCAGTCATCGGAAGAGTATGTGGCTCATGGTTTCTATCTCCCCTCCCATCTTTCCTCTCTACACCCGCCGGCCATTACCCATCCATCGACCGAGCTCCACCCTTGCATCTACCCGATCCAAATCCGACCTTCAAGAAACACCTAGCTTCCTCTCCCAAACGGTGGCTCGAACATCCCCTCACTCACACCCGACGCCACCCCTTGCCCTCCCCCCATTGCTGTCGGCCTCCCGATTGAATCCACCTCCATTATGATGATTTCAATCATCATTACACCATTCCTAAATTAGCTCCAAGGGAAAAAGGAAAGTAATTACTTATATTTGAAATTTGAAATTCAAATTTCAAATATTTTCCTTATTTGCAAATCTTAATTAGGAAAGTGCATGAATTCAAATCTATTTGAAATTCAAATTAAATTGGATTTCATAATATCTTTCCTATTTCCTATGTGTTGTTTAGGAAACTCATAAAACTCTCCCCCACAATCCCCTCCCTCCTCTTCATGTCGCCAGCCCCCCACATTGGGCTTGGCTTTTGTTGTTTCCTCATTGAGCCCTCACCACATTAAATTTAAAATCAAATTTCAAATTTAATTCCCTCCCAAACCTCCCAAAATCTGAAATTAATTTCAGATTTATTTTCCTTCCACTTTTCACAAACCCCAACTCCCCTTTAGCCCACATAATTCCCTCCCTTGGCCGCCCCTTCCCCCCTCTTCCTTTGCTCCTCTCCTTCTTGAAACCGGCACCTATCATGCCATTGGAAGACAAGAGAAGAAGACAACTCCTCCTCTCATCTTTGGTGCACGGCCAATCCTAAGGTCGATCACGAACTCGCTTACAACGCCCTAGGAGAAATTGACATTCTCCGCTCCCCCTTCTACGAGCCTGACTGGGAGTACGACGAATCGGTGAAAGACTACGTCAAACGTATTCTCTACTACTGGGCGGAGACGATTGATCTTCAAAAACCCAAGACGCCTTGGCTTCTCATTGGGAGATCCACCCATCCTCCACCCTCGACTACTTCTCCGGCGGATAAGGCCTTATGCTTCACTTGTCTCGTGGTAACATCACTCGATTTGCTTCTACCCTTTCTCCACTAAACCCACTACAAGTAAGAGAGAAGGAACTCAAGGTGAAACGTCTTGATTTTGCACCGTGGATTATTGTTTCATCGCCATTAGTTTATCTACTTACTTTTGCTAATCGCTTGCAAGTACTTCGTTAATCTCCATTGTAATCGTTTACTTTTACTTAATCTTGTAACGACAAATTCCAAAATCATTACTTGGTGAAGCATAAGTTTTCCACTAGCAAAGTAAAGTTCAAATTGTTATTAATTTCCGAATCAATTCTTGTGCACGTGTATGTATCACATCACTTTTGGATTGCTTTTATCCTAGGAAAAATAATTAACATGAGATAGTGTCGTTTGGATGAAATTTTAAAATAATCTTAAAAAAGATGTTGTTGTGTATTTGTTCCTAGATTTAGGATTGATTTAGTTTTAGGTTTCTTGTTTTGGCTCATGTAGCCATGTGTGGAGCTATTTGTATAGCTCTTAGGAGTCTTTAAATAAGGGTCTTTAGGCTTGTAATAGGCAGCCATGGAATAAAGAAATTTTGCATTAGTTGGCTCACGGTTCTCTCCTCCCCCCCCCCCCCTCTCTTGATCTCAAGAAGATCTTCCTCCTTGTTTCTACAATCTGGTATCAGAGATTTGGTGGCAATCTCGAAGAAGGAAGGTGTTCTTAGGTGTTCAAGTTGCCGATAAACGCGTAGAGTGGACGGGCTGCACGAGGAGGCCGGCTGGGAAGTCGGAGTGGAGACCGCATTAGGGAGGCAGGACGTCGGACTGGGCCAACCTGGTCACGGACGGAGGCGTAGTGTACGCGGGACGCAAGGCCCGAGCACTGGGCTGGTGTCGTGTGAGCCGGCGTGGAGTTCAAAGCCGATGGAGAGAAGCGGAGGTGCGTGCGATCTTGCCAGCAAGAGGGAATAATCGGGCGGAACAGTGAGAAGGCAAGCTTGGACGTTGGGTGCTTCCTGCAAAGAATGGCTTGATCGGCAAGAACAGGAGGGATTTCACGCCTGGAAGAAGGGACAGAGGCCGGAGCTTTTGCTTCAGTACAAACTTTAATCAAGTTTCGGTGGATCTTGATTGTCTTGCCGGATTTGGACTTTTGTGGAAATCCAGACAAAAGAGATACTGATCAACGAAGGCATTTGATCTTAAAGCATGCAAGTGCTGGGATATTAAATTTGTAAATGGAGTATGGATCTGAGTTGTCTGGACGATGAAAGAAGATCGGAGCCATGGAAGCAGTTGAGGCCGGATTTTTTGCTTGATTTTAAATCAAGTTTCGATCGGTCTTGAAGCAGATTTTTTTTCGGTTCTTTGGTTGAAAGATCAGTTTGGATCTTTGCGGTGGAGTTTTTGGATTTTCGGTGGAGTCCGGGGGGCACTGAGGTAGTGTCGGCTGCTCTTGGAGAGCAAGGTTGAAAGTGCAGGGCGCTGGAAGATGCGAGGTCGTGCGGTGCACGAGGAGGACGCATAGGAGCTCGGGGCACTGGTGACGAGCGGAGCGCAGGTGAAGGCGCAAGGCTCGCTGCACGGGTGGATACGTGCAGGATGTGGTCAGAGAGAGACCACATGAGTGCAAGGCGCGGGCGCGGGCTTGTGGCATTTGGACGCGGGCTGGAGGCGCAGGGCGCGGGCACTGAGGCACAGGGTGCAGGTGGAGGCACAGGGCGCGGAAGCCGGGCTAGGGGTGCTCGGGATTGGCTGCGTTGGACGCAGTGTGACAGGAGATCTGTCAGGAGATGGAGCTAGACTGTCGGTGGACGCTTTTGGCGGAGGAGACCGACAGGATCATTCTTTGGCTGTTCTTTAAAGAACAGTGGTTATCTTTTATTTTTGTAAATCTAGGCTCAAGGTGGAGATTGTTGTGTATTTGTTCCTAGATTTAGGATTGATTTAGTTTTAGGTTTCTTGTTTTGGCTCATGTAGCCATGTGTGGAGCTATTTGTATAGCTCTTAGGAGTCTTTAAATAAGGGTCTTTAGGCTTGTAATAGGCAGCCATGGAATAAAGAAATTTTGCATTAGTTGGCTCACGGTTCTCTCCTCCCCCCCCCCCCCCCCCCTCTCTTGATCTCAAGAAGATCTTCCTCCTTGTTTCTACAGATGCTTTCAAAGAAAAGTAATAAAAATTGTAGTTAAGAAAGAACGTTTCAATGACAAAAGCAGAAAAGCACAAGTAGTCCCAAAAAAATCTATAATTGAAGAGCAATGTAGGTAATTTTAGCCTTTTAGGCATACCTCAGAACATTATACTCATCCTTTCATTATAAAAATGGTGAGATCTTTAATGAATAGCACACATTAATTTTATCCTCTAAAATGGTATATGAGCTAGGTTCGCTCTTACCCTCCAATCTTTCTCTCTTCCTTCCTTATAATCCAGACCCAACCGCTTGAGCTAGCCTCTTGATTTTGTCACTTGCAACGTTTTATTTATTTATTTATTTTATTTTTTATTTTTTATCACTTGCAACGTTTAATGCCTTATTCAAGTTCTCTCCCCTGTCATAACACCCCATCGCTCGAATGCTTGTCTGCCCGGTCGATCACAAGCTCATTACACTTGATCAGATTGCTATTGTCCTTGCACGCTTACATGAATACCCTCTTAATTTTCATGAAAAGTCATATGTTGTGCTTACCTAGTTGATCACATGCCTGACGCCCTAACCTATATGCTTTTTGAGCATGCCCACAACTAACGGCATGACAACCTCATGACTTATGTAGTGTAAATGATCTAAGAGATTACCTCTTAAATTCTCAGCTCTCAAACAATGTCATGGCTTCTCAATTATATATCATTCAGTCAAAATCCCCCACCATTAGAATCAATGTCAAATTCAATTGCCCTAATTATATCATGTGATCGAGAGCCTTCTACATGTTAATTCTCATAACACCCTATCTTGACATCCCTCCCCAAATAGCCTACAAAGTTTTCAAAATGGCAAACATCCACATTCATTGTTTCTTACATGGTTGCTTAATAGCTTTAAAACTTTAATGTGCCATTACTATCATGTTTTAGAACTTAGCTTAAAAAAAGAGAGATTTCCTCAAGAAATTAGTATATCTTCCTCTACCTCTCTAATATGAGATTTATTATTTTGTTGAGCAAAATAATATGCAAATCTAAGCATACTGAGAGGGAAATAGGACAAGTTACTTCAGCAGCACAATTTCACTATTGATTAAATTATTTAGCAAAAGCATAATGAAGAACTCTTTATCCCTAAATGTATCTCTAGACCATTTTTCGCTCTCAACTAATGGCAAACTCCACAGTCCCTAACATTGCGAGCGTTCTCTCCCGAATTCTTCGCATCATAGAGATACCTACTCTCCAACCTCCCACACCTCACCAATCAGTCTTAGCCTTGGCCACTTATTCGAGGGATGGTCAGGATGTAGGGATCATAGTAGTCGAAGATGCATCCATGGCTATAATGCCTCCAGTTTGCACTCATTGCAATCCCATCTATGATGTTAATGGGTCCCCACAACCATCTATGGAAGGGCATTGTACACCATCCAAAAATTCTCTCTAAGATGTTTAAAATGCAACACAATTTCTTGCTTAGCCATTCTCTATTCATTGTCTTAAAAAGTCTCATAAGAGTTATTTAACATTTTATCCCTCTAATTGTCTTCCAGGATCTTATATTACAGAAGAAGACGATTGGTAGAAGTGTAATATACTACTTGACGACGACCCTCCTTCCATTCTATTGATGAGAAAAACTACAGCTTCACTGAATGACAATGACTACAGTTAGCATTGACAGATGTTGCTTCAAGATACGTTCAAATCCTCTTTTTCAGCACTAAATTGCATTGCTCTCACCGCTCATGCCTTAAAGGTTCAAAATCAAATCTTGTTGCTGCTACCGAGGAAGCTTCGGTTGTTAATGACGTTGTTCTTGCAGCTCACGCCTAAAAGGTCGAGAATAGAATCTCTCCACTTCTACGAGAGATAGATCACGTCTTCTACATCATTTTGGTTCACTGCTTATGTAAACAGGCAATGTTAGGAATCAAATCCAGAGCTGGGAATCAGTCCTAATGCATGAGTATGGCATAACTTGCAAAAGGCTCTGGCATCTTAATATCTCTAAAAAGTTAACAAAAGAAAAAACAACTATTAATGAATTTAAAATAAATCAATAAGTAAAAAAAAAAAACTCAAGTAGAAATAAAAAAAAGCATGTGCTATTTGCAATATAACACTTATAGCACACAAAGTGAGCCATTTTACTTGAATTGCCTTGTTAAGTAAATAGCGTAGAAAATGCACTACACTATATTATAGGTTATAACAAATCTTAGAAGACACTTTACAACAGAAAATCATTTCTTTTCGGACCTCTCTTGGAGATAAGACAAAAAAATTGCATCGTAAGTCCCAATAAACAGTTCTAAATATCAAAACCTTTATATATACAACAACAACAAGTCTTTATCCCATTATGTGGGGTCGGCTATGTGAATATTTTTTCTCCATCGTGTTCTGTTAAGAGTCAAATTCTTATCTAAATCTAAAAAAGAAATGTTATTTCTAACCAAGTCTTTTTAGGTCTATCTATACCTTTCTTAACATAAGTCAAATCTAATACATCTACATTCCTAACTGAGTCATCTTAAGGCCGCTGTTTTATGTGACCAAACCAACTAAGGCGACTCTCTCTAATCTTATCTTCCACTGGAGCTACTCCAACATTTTCATGTATATGCTCATTTCGTATCTTTAAAAGTAAAGCCACTCATCCACCTGAGTATCTTCTTCTATGTAGCACTTAATATTATTCTTCTCTTTTAATTGCCAACATTCTGCACCATTAAGCATTATAGGTGTCACTACCATCTTATAAAATTTTCCCTTAATTTTGAGAGGGACTTTTCTATCACACAACACGCTCGATGCCTTCATCCACTTCAACCATCCAACTAGAATTCTACTAATAATATCCCCATTTAGATCACCATCACTCTGAACAATAGACCCGAGACATCTAAAACGAGTGCTCTTATTAATGACTTGATAGTCCAAAGTCACAATCCCACCACTATATCTATTATTACTAAATTTACACTCCATATATTTAGTTTTAGATCTACTCAAACAAAAGCCTTTAGACTCAAGGTTGACTTCCATAATTCAAGTTTTCCTTCAACTCCCTCTCTATTCTTATCAACAAGAAGAATATCATCAACGAAAAGCATACACCAGGGTACAACCTCTTGCAAATGTCTAGTGAGAACATCAATGACTACAGCAAAAAAAAAAATGGGTTTAAGGCTGATCCTTGATGTAATCCAACAGAAATAGGAAAATACTTGGTCAAACCACCTTGTGTCTGAACACAAGTAACAACTCTTGCATACATATCCTGAATGGTTTGAATATAAGCATTATTAACCCCATCTTTTCTAGAACTCTCCATAGCACTTCTCGAACTCTCCATAGCACTTCTCTTGAAACTTTATCATATGCTTTCTCTAAATCAATTAATATCATATGTAAATCCTCCTTATTCTCTCTATACTTCTCCATCAAACCTCTCAATAAATGTATAACTTTCATAGTAGACCTATCCGACATGAATCCAAATTGATTTTGAGAAACATTAGTATCGCGCTGCAACCTATGCTCTATAACTCTCTCCCTTAATTTTAAAATATGTCATATTAATTTAATTCTTCTATAATTCGCACAATCTTGTGCATCACGTATTCTTAAAAATAAAAATCAACACACTCATTCTCCACTCATTTGACATCTTTTTGGTCTTCAAAATAATATTAAAAAGCTAAGTAAGCAAAAAAATTCCTTCATCTCTAAAGCCTTTTCCACACTTAGATTGGAATATAATCAGGTCTGACGGCTTTTCCACAATTCATTATCTTTAAAATCTCTTTAACTTTGGTATACTAATATGCTGATAAAAACAATAAAAAAATTATTTTCATTTAGGGTGTTAAAGTCACTAAAGTCAATCACATTCTCATAATCTTTATTGAAAAGTTTAGCAAAATATATCATCCACCTTTGTTGAATATTTGTTAGACCGGTGATGCGGACATCAGCACGAAGATTTGGCGCATCTATCACATGAGACGTCATAAATCGACAACTATAATTTAAATTATCATTTATGAGTTATTTTTTGAATTTTAGCTCTTATTTTATGTTATTTCCTGTTTTACCCCTAGGTTAGTTTATGTGAGTGGTCAAGGGGCAATTTTGTAATTTTGAGTTTTACTTATGTTGTGGCCTATATATAGGGCCTTAAGCTATTGCAATGATAATGAAGAATTGATATAAAAAATTTGTGTCCACACTTGTGTTCTTGTGAGAGAGCGTTAGTGAGATTTCTATGGAGAGGAATCGGAGTCTTCACCAGCCGCAGGATGGGTCCGGGCTCGTGATTTGAAGTCCCTTGGAGAAGGGCAAAGCATCACCCGTCAGTCTTCGGAAGAGTCCGAGGCTCGCGGTTCTTGTCTTCTATCTTTCGTTTTTATCTTTGTTTTTGTTTTGTTTCTTTTATTGTTCCCCATAGTCGTATTCATCTTGTCATCTTTTCTCCTCCCCGCTCAACCCCTTGGCCAAACCTCCATACCAAGCTCCACGAATTTTCCCCATAGCCGCCGGCCACCTTCCACCATTAGCTCCTCCACCGCCGGCCACCCTTGTTTGTCTCCATAAATGAGGAGTTAATGTCATCTTAAAGCTTACCTAAAGAGTTCAAATAATTTAGAAAATTATTTTCATCCATCGAAATTCAAATTTTGAATTTCAATTAATTTCCTAAATTAGAAAGTTATTTTCGGAAAGTATTGAATCTCATTCATGATGTAATTCAAATTTAATTTGGGTGATTTAATTTTGGGTGGTTTTCAAAATTCAAATCCAACTAATTTGAAATTTGAAATCTTTCCTAATTTGCCATTCCATTTTTGGAAAGTTTTAAATGACTTCTATTTGAATTTCAAATTTAAATAGGATTGAATTATTTCTTTCATAAACCCCAAACCCAAATTAAGTATTCACAATCTAATGCATTAAAACCCCTATTCCCCCCTGCATACCGCCGGCCCACCTCACCTCCACCTTGGGATTCACTCATATTTATTTCCTTTTCTCCCTATTTGCTCTAGCCGAAATATTAAAAAGGATCAATTTGAACTTTCAATTCAAATTGGATTTAATACCATGCTTTCCTAATTCCAATTTCCAAATCAATTTGCCTTAATTTACATCTCCTGTAACTTCTCAATTAATTCCCTCATCTAAGGAATTAATTAAGGAATTCCAAATCCTTCCCTTTAACTCCTCCCCTCACCCCCTCATTCCAGCCGGCCCCCTCTCTCCCATGAGATTTTAAGTTGAATTAATTCCCAAGTCTTCCATCAAAGATTTAGGAAATAATTCAAATTCCCTCAAATCCCTCCTACCCGAAATTCTCCTCTGCCATATCCAGCCAATTGTTTTCCTAAATCTAGGGAAATTAATTTGGGATTTTAAATTCCCCTCTCAGCTACCCGCCGCCTCCCCCTTCTCTCCCTCTCTCCCATTTCACGTGTAATTGCTATTGCAACTCTTGGTTCCAATTCATAATTCCTACTACTTGAATCTGAGATTTATCTCTCATGTTTTAAATAAAAACCTGAAGAAAATTTCAGATTTTGTGAGACATTTGGAGTTTGACCATCTTCCCTAGCAAAGCGTGGCCCGTTCTACATCAAATTTGGTATCAGAGCATGGACTCGGATCAACTTGGACGGACTTTAGACTGGTTGGTAGGTCAACTGGGTGTTGTTAGTCAGCATCTCAAGGAGGATCAAGCGGACTTAGTTGATTCAATTTCAAAATTAATTCATTAATTAATTAAAGAAGCTTCCCAAAATTAATGTAATTAATGAGGGTGAATTTGAAATTTAAATTAGATTAATTCGAATTTGAAATCTTTCCAAATTAATGACATCCTAAATAAGGAAAGATGAGTTTTGGAGGGAAGTGATATTAGGCAAAGAGGTGGCCGGCAGGTGGGTGGAGCCTTATTGAATTTTGACCAAGGGAAGGGAGGAGAGCGGGGCTGATGTAGGTCAATTGTGTGGAGGTGATGGAGTGAGAAGATCGGCGCCTTGGTGGAGGGCTTCAGGAGGTGGCGGTTTAGGGAAATAAAGAAAAACAAAACAAAGAAAAAAAAAAGATAGAATCGCGAGCCTTAGCTTGGACTCTTCCGAAGACTGACGGGTGATGTGTTGCACTTCACCAAGGGACTTCAAGCCACGAGCTCGGGCCCATCCTTCGGCTGGTAGAAACTACGATTCCCTCCATAGGGATTCTCACTAACGTCCTCCCAAAGAACAAAAGTGCATAACAAATATTTTTTATTAAAACTACATCATTTCAATACAAGAGCAAGGGCCTTATATATATAGGCCTCAAAACAAAGAAATTAAAAAAAAAAAAGATAACTTTGCCTCTTGGGCTTACATAAGACAAGACTCTTAAATAAGGGTAAAAACGAGAAATGCAAAATTAAATCAAAATACAATTAATAAACTAAGATAAAAAAATGAGTGATCTCGACCATTGATCTTCATCTCTTCCATTGAGTAACTTCCACCGTTGGATGTCCGCACTATGGGCAACCATGCTCTGTACCAAAATGATGTAGAACGGGAGGAGGTATGGGAGATTATTTCATAATCTGAAATTAATTGCAGATTTTGGTGGGAGAGATTTAACAATTTCGAATTTCAAACAAGAAGAATAAATGAGGGAAGAGGTAATTAATATTCTCTAATCTTAGGCCGTAAATTAGGGAATAAATAATTAGAGAAAGGGAGAGAAGGTGGGCCGGCCAATGGAGGAAGAGGGGAGCTTCAACGTATGTGGATATTTACATTGAATGTTGATTGATAACTTAAAATCTAAATTAATTTAAGATTTGCATGAATTGAGGATGCTTCCTGAAATAGATGTATTAATTAGAAAAGCATTTGAAATTTGGGTATTGGATTAATTAATCAATCAATTTCAAAATTGATTAATTAATTAAATAAAGAAACTTTCAAAAATTAATGTAATTAATAAAAGTGGATTTGAAATTCAAATTTGAAATCTTTCCAAATTAATGACATCCTAAACAAGGAAAGAGGAGTTTTGGAGGGAAGTGATAGTAGGCAAAAAGGTGGCCAGCTCGTGGGTGGAGCCTTGTTGGATTTCAGCCAAGGGGAGGGAGGACGAAGGGAGGGGCTAGTGTAGGTCGATGGTGTGGAGGTAATGGGGTGAGAAGATCGGCGCCTTGGTGGAGGGCTTGAGGAGGTGGCGGTTTAGGGAAATAAAGAAAAAAAAAGATAAAACTTGCGAGCCTTGGACTCTTCCGAAGACTGCGAGTGATGAGCGTTGCCCTTCATGAAGGGACTTCAAGTCACGAGCCCGAACCCATCCTGCGACTGGTAGAAACTACGATTCCCTCTATAGGGATTCTCACTAATATCCTCCCAAAGAACAAAAGTGCAGAACATTTTTTTTTAATTAAAACTCCATCATTTCAATACAAGAGTAAGGGTCTTTATATATATAGGCCTAAAAACAAATAAATTAAAAAAAAAAACTTTGCCCCTTAGGCTTACATAAGACAAGACTCTTAAATAAGGGTACAACAACATCAAGCCTTTGTCCCACTACGTAGGGTCGGCTACATGAATCCTTCGTCATTGTGTCCGGTTAAAAGTTAAATTCTCATTTAAATCTAATAAAGAAATATCATTTCTAATATTTTCTAACCAAGTTTTTTTAGGTCTACCTCTACCTTTCTTAACATAAGTCAAATCTAATACCTCAACTTTCCTAATAGGGTCATTGGACGGCCTCCGTTTAATGTGACCAAACCATCTAAGGAGACTCTCTCTAATCTTATCTTCCACTTGAGCTACTCCAACCTTTTCACGTATATGCTTACAGGTCTCACCACCTAAGCATCCTCATCTTTGCAACACTTAACTTAGTATTATGCTTGCAGGTCTCACCACCATCTTATAAAATTTTCCCTTAAATTTGCGGGGAACTTTTTTATTACACAATAAGCCTGATGTATTCCTCCACTTCAACCATCCAACTTGAATTCTGCTGATAATATCCCTATCAATTTCACCATCACTTTGAATAATATATCCAAGATATCTAAAACATGTACTTTTATTAATGACTTGATCGCCCAAAGTCACAATTCCCTCACTAGGTCTATTGCTACTAAAATTACACTCAATATATTCTGTTTTAGATCTACTCAAGCGAAAACTTTTAGACTCTAAAGTTGACCTCCATAATTCAAGTTTACCTTCAACTCCCTCTCTAGTCTTATCAACAAGAAGAATATCATCAGCAAAAAGCATACACTAAGGTACATCCTCATGCAAATGTCTAGTGAGAACATCCATGACTAAAGTAAAAAGATATGGACTCAAGGCTGATTCTTGATGTAATCCAACCGAAATAGAAAAATACTTGGTAAAACCACCTTGTGTTTGAACACAAGTTGATGTGAAACGTAAATGCCATATACTTGCCTAGGTGGCAAGATTAATTAAAGCCCAAATTAATTTGGGGAGAGAGAATGAAAATCTGAAATTAAGGAGTAATTAAAACTAATTCAAATTCAAATTTTGAATTTGAATTGTCATTAATTGGGAGGATTAAATGATTAATTGATTTAAATCTGAAATTAAATTTCAGATTTAAATTAATGGTTATTGGCTTAATTGGAGGGACGAATTTAATGAGTAATTAATGCTAATTCGAATTCAAATTTTGAATTTGAATTGTCATTAATTGTGAGCCCTCATAATTAAGAAATTTATTTATTCCAAGAAGGAAGAGAGGGGGAGGTGGGGGTTGGTGGGCGTCGGCCTAAGGGATGGCTGGCGGGTGAATTTCTGGACGGGCCAACAGGGCCGGCGACAAGGAGAACTTGGGGAGGAAAAGCCCGAGCTTGGTAGAGGATGAGAAGTTTGGGGAAATCTTGGAATTTCTAACCTCACGCTCTTAAACTTCAAGATCTCAAAGAAGATTATAGGGATGTCGGAACTCACACAGAGATCCACGAAACTCTCCTCAAGAACTCACAAAGAGATCTTGAGAATCTCGGAACTCACAAAGAGATCCGCGAAACTCTCCTCAAGAACTCACAAAGAGATCTTGAGAATCTCGGAACTCACAAAGAGATCCGCGAAACTCTCCTCAAGAACTCACAAAGAGATCTTGAGAATCTCGGAACTCACAAAGAGATCCGCGAAACTCTCCTCAAGAACTCACAAAGAGATCTTGGGAAAGTCGGAACTCACAAAGAGATCCTTCTGAACTCACTAAGAGATCAACACGAAAATAAAATTTTCCATTATCAATAATCCATCATCCAAATACAAGAGAAGGGGCCTCTATATATAGGCCTCAAGAGAAATTAAAAGACACATTCGCCCCTTGGGCTTACATAAAACAAGAGGGTAAAATGGGAAATTGCAAAACTAAATTAAAATACACTTAATAAATGAAAATAAAGCAAAGTGATCTCGGTCGTCAATCTTTAGCTCCTCAGATTGGCATGGACGGTTGGATGTCCGCATCATTCTCCCGGGGTGGAAAAGAATCGACTCCGTCGAGTTCAAATCCCGGGTGAGCAACCATGCTCTGATACCAAACTGATGTGAAACGTAAATGTCATATACTTGCCTAGGTGGCAAGATTAATTAAAGCCCAAATTAATTTGGGGAGAGAGAATGAAAATCTGAAATTAAGGAGTAATTAAAACTAATTCAAATTCAAATTTTGAATTTGAATTGTCATTAATTGGGAGGATTAAATGATTAATTGATTTAAATCTGAAATTAAATTTCAGATTTAAATTAATGGTTATTGGCTTAATTGGAGGGACGAATTTAAGGAGTAATTAATGCTAATTCGAATTCAAATTTTGAATTTGAATTGTCATTAATTATGAGCCTTTCCTAATTAAGAAATTTTTTTATTCCAAGAAGGAAGAGAGGGGGAGGTGGGGGTTGGTGGGCGTCGGCCTAAGGGATGGCTGGCGGGTGAATTTCTGGACGGGCCAACAGGGCCGGCGACAAGGAGAACTTGGGGAGGAAAAGCTCGAGCTTGGTAGAGGATGAGAAGTTTGGGGAAATCTTGGAATTTCTAACCTCACGCTCTTAAACTTCAAGATCTCAAAGGAGATTATAGGGATGTCGGAACTCACACAGAGATCCGCGAAACTCTCCTCAAGAACTCACAAAGAGATCTTGAGAATCTCGGAACTCACAAAGAGATCCGCGAAACTTTCCTCAAGAACTCACAAAGAGATCTTGAGAATCTCGGAACTCACAAAGAGATCCTTCTGAACTCACTAAGAGATCAACACGAAAATAAAATTTTCCATTATCAATAATCCATCATCCAAATACAAGAGAAGGGGTCTCTATATATAGGCCTCAAGAGAAATTAAAAGACACATTCGCCCCTTGGGCTTACATAAAACAAGAGGGTAAAATGGGAAATTGCAAAACTAAATTAAAATACACTTAATAAATGAAAATAAAGCAAAGTGATCTCGGTCGTCAATCTTCAGCTCCTCGGATTGGCATGGACGGTTGGATGTCCGCATCACAAGTAATAGCTCATGCATACATATTTTTAATGATTTGAATATAAGTATTATTAACTCCTTTTTTTTCAAGAACTCTCCATAGCACTTCTCTTAGAACTTTATCATATGCTTTCTCTAAATCAATAAATATCATATATAGATCCTCCTTATTCTCTCTATATTTCTCCATCAAACCTCTCAATAAATGTATGGCTTCCATAGTAGACCCACCCGACATGAATCCAAATTGAATTTGAAAAACATTAGTATCACACCGCAACCTACACTCCATAACTTGCTCCCATAGTTTTAAAGTATGACACATTAACTTAATTCTTCTATAATTCACACACTCTTGTGCATCACCTTTATTCTTAAATATAGGAATTAACACACTCATTCTCCATTGATCTGACATTTTTTTAGTCTTCAAAATATTATTAAAAAGTTTAGTAAGCAAAGAAATTCATCATCTCCTAAGCATTTTCATATCTCTATTGAAATATCATCAGGTCCAACAGTTTTTCCACACTTCACTTTCTTTAAAATCTCTCTAACTTCGGTTTTATTTATACGTCGATAAAAACAAAAAATCTTTATTTTCATTTAAGGTGATAAAGTCACTAAAGTTAATCGTATTTTCACATTTTTCATTAAAAAGTTTAGCAAAATACCTCATTCACGTTTGTTGAATATCTTCTAAGAAAAGTAATTTTTATCTTCATCCTTAATAAACTTCACTTGAACTAAATCATTACTACTCTTATCTCTTTGTATGGCTAACTTATACATATATCTTTCTCCCTCTTTAATATCTAATTTATTATATAAATCATTAAAAGCTAAACTCTTTGCATCGCAAATAGCTTTCTTAGATTCCTTACGAGACTCTTTATAACTTTTTCAATTATCAGAATTTTTACATCTAAACCAATTTTTATAACAAATCTTCTTATTTTTTATCTTTTCTTGCACATTTGAATTCCACCACCAACTATTTTTACAATTAGGAGCTTTTCCCTTCGAAACTCCAAGTACATCTTTTGCAATATTCTTAATATCACATGCCACTTTTTCCCACATAATATTGGTATCCTCATGCACAGACAAAATCTTAAGATCTAAAATCTTACTCTCATAAATACTTTTATTAATATTCTTTAAATGCTTCCATCTAATCCTAGATAATTGTTTTACTTTATTTTTATTTTTTACCCATTTATCTTAAAGTCCAAAACTAATAATTGATGTTGTGTACATAAATTTTCACTCGGAATAGCTTTACAATCTTTGCAATCTAAACAATCTAATTTTCTTATAAGAAAATAATCAATCTGCATTTTACTATATCCATTTTTATAAGTGATAAGATGTTCATCTATTTTCTTAAATAAGATATTACCTATTAAGAAATTATGAGCTAAAAAAATATCTAATATATTCTTACCACCTTCATTTGTCGTTCCAAACCCATGGCCACCATGAATGCTTTTAAAATCATCTACATCTCTACCAACATGTTCATTTAAATCTCCTCCAATAAAAACTCTTTCTTCAAGAAGTATATTTTGTATTAATTATTCTAAGTCATTCCAAAATTTTAATTTTAAACTCATATTCAAACCTACTTGAGGAGCATAAGCACTTATAATATTAACAATATTAGCATCAACAACAATATTTAAAGCTATAATTTTATCTCCAATTTTGTTAATTTTTATAACATTATCCTTCAAACTCTTATCTATAATCACACCTACACCATTTCTAGTATGACTCATACCTGAATATCATAGTTTATATCCTAAACTATTAATTTCCTTAGCTTTCTCTCCAACCCATTTAGTTTCATGAATGCACAGAATATTTAATCCTATGAATCATAATATACATTAATTCCATTAATTTTCCTGTAAGGGAGCCTATATTCCAAGTTCTTATTCTAATTTTAGTTTCATGGACTAACTTCTTTGCCCACATCCATCCTCGATGTGGGAACCCTTGCCTATTTAACACTGCACCCGGGCGCAGGTGCAGCGGCTATTGTACACTAGACATTGTATTCAGGTCATATAACGCGTCACTTCCAGGGGATGCCCTAGCATTAACATAATTTTTTAAAGGATTCGTGTTAAGATTATTCGACAAATTTTACACTAGCTGTCGACTACCTAACGCAACACTCCACTTTTCTCATCCAAGTCTTGGGACCTGACAACGGCAGTGTTTCTCTTAAAAAATAAGGGTAAAAATGAGAAATGCAAAATTAAATCAAAATACAATTAATAAACTAAGATAAAAAAGGAGTGATCTCGACCGTTGATCTTCGTCTCTTCCATTGAGTAACTTCCACCGTTGGTGGGGGAAAATTTGAAAATCGAAATTAAAATTAAATGAGAAAAAGGGGTTGGTTAATTAAATCCCATAATTGGATATCCAATTAAGGAATTAAATAACTAGGGGGGGGGGGGGGGGGGAGGGTCGACAACATTAAGAGGAGCTTGGGAGTTTATGGAGAGAGATTTAAATGCTTGCCAAGTGAGGAACCTTATATTAGGGAGAAATATTTAAATCAAATTCATTGAATTTGAAATATGTTTGATTTGAATACTTTCCTAAAATAAGATAACTAAATTAGAAAAAGAATTTGAAATTTAAATACATTTGAATTTAAATTCAAATGCTTTCCATATTAAAACACATCCACAATAGGAAATAAGGCTATCAAGCAAGATTGACTCCAATCAAGAGCAAAAGGGGAAGGGGCGGCGGGTAGAGAGATGGGGCCAGTTATGGGAGGAAAGGAAAAGGAAATTAATCAAGTCTTCAATTAAGGGAGAAAGGATTTAATTAAATACAATTTTAAATTGATTAGAATTTGATTTGAAAAACTTTCCAAAAATAGATCTAGTAATTTAGAAAAGATTTTGAATTTCAAACTAATTGTATTTGAATTCAAAATTCTTTTCAAATTATCTTCAACCTAATTTAGGAAAATGAAGAGGAATGAAGGAGGAAAGAGGCAAGGGGTGAGGTGGTCGGCTGGCTATGGAGGTGGAGGGGTTTATGGCTGATATGGATCAAGTGGATGAGGCTTGTGGCTTTGGAGGGGTTTGTGGGAGAATAAATCCGTGGTAACTAGGTGATTTTGGCCGATGGTTAAGGGAGGAGGAGAAAAGGATTTAGAGAAAGAAAAATACAACAATGAGTCCAGATACATCCTGCAGCTGACGGGTAATACATTGCCCTTCTCCAAGGGACTTCAAGCCACGAGCCAAAACCCATCCTGCGGCTAGTGGAAGCTCCGATACCCTCCCATAGAAATCTCACCCAAGTTCTCTCCAAAGAACACAAGTGCAAATCTTTTTTTTTATTAATAATTTATCATGTCAATACAAGAGCAAGTTCCTTTATATATATAGGCCTCAAAACAAAAAATTAAAAAAAGACAACTTTGCCCCTTGGGCTTACATAAGAAAAGACTCTTAAATAAGGGTAAAAATGAGAAATGCAAAATTAAATTAAAATATAATTAATAAACTAAGAAAAAAAAGGAGTGATCTCGGCCATTGATCTTCATCTCTTCCATTGAGTAACTTCCACCGTTGGATGTCTGCATTAGTTTCCTATCAATATCCTCTTCTAATAAAAACACTTTTTGATATTTATCCTTAATACACTTCAGTTGAATTAAATTCTTACTACTCTTATCTCTTTGTTTAGCTAACTTATACATATATCTTTCGTCCTCCTTAGTATCGAATCTATTATATAAATTATTAACAGCTAAAATCTTTACATTGCAAATTATTTTCTTAGACTCCTTACGAGCATCTTTATATATTTCTCAATTATTAGAATTTTCATAACAAAATAATTTTTTATAACAAATCTTCTTATTTTTTTATCTTTTCTTGCACATTTTGATTCTACCACCAACTATTTTTATTATTAATAGCTTTCCCTTTTGATACTCCAAGCACATATTTTGCAACATTCTTAATAACACTAGCTATTTTTTCCCACAACATTAACATCCTCATGCATAGACAAAATTTTAAGATCTAGAATCTTACTCTCAAAAATAATTTTGTTAGTATTCTTTAAATGCCCCATCTAATCCTAGAACAATGATTTACTTTATTTTTAATATTATGCTCTTTCATATTAAAGTCCAAAACTAATAATTAATGTTGGGTACATAAACTTTCAGTTGAAATACCTTTACAATCTTTGCAATCAACACGATATATTTTTCTTATAAAAAAATAATCAATCTGAGTTTTACTACAACCATTCTTATAAGTGATGCGATGCTCATATCTTTTCTTAAATAAAATATTATGATATTAGTAATTACAAAATCATAAGCTAAAGAAAAATCTAATATGGTCTTATCACATTCATTAGTTGCTCCAAAATTATAGCCACCATGAATGCTTTTAAAATAACCTACCTCTCCACCAACATGTCAATTTAAATCTTCTCCAATAAAAAACTTTTTCTTCGAGATGTATCTTTTGTATTAGTTCTTCTAGGTCATTCCAAAATTTTAATTTTAAACACATATACAAACCTACTGGAGGAGTATAAGCAACTATAATATTAATAATCTAATATCAACAACAATCTTTAAAGCTATAATTATATCTCCAATTATATTAATTTTTACAACATTATTCTTTTAAACTCATCTATAATCACACTTACACAATTTCTAATATGACTCCTATCAGAATATTATAATTTAAATCCTAAACTATCAATCTCCTAAGCCTTCTCTCCAACCCATTTAGTTTCCTGAATGCAAAGAATATTAACCTTCCTATAAATCATAATATCTATTAATTCCCTTACTTTGCCTGTAAGAGAACATATATTCCAAGTTTCTATCCTAATTTTAGGATCATGGACTAGCTTCTTTGCCCACATCCGTTTATGATGTGAGAACCCTTGCCTATTTAACACTGCACCCGGGCGCCAATGTTATTGTTGTTGTTGTAGAGCCTGAAGCATATGTAGGTTGGTTCATACCTTAAGTAGATTTTCAGCTGAGACACTGTCAACCAAATCTGAAGGGTGAACCTGCATACAAACAGGTTTAAATGCCTTAACTTGATATTTGGTTACGAAGGAATCAGAAATGGGGCAATTTAATAATGAACAATGAACAAACCTCACATGGAATAATAGAGTCTCTAAAAGAAGACGCGATTCCATCCTTAGGAGGCCAAACTCCTGAAGCTGGGAATAATTGTGGACAGAGGTAGTTGAGCCTTGCTGAAATTCTTGCACTTGATTTAAGGATAGGAATTTTCATATTTTTCCTAGAAAACATGCAACTTGTTAGAGATTTAGATATATTATCATCTTGAACAAAACAGATGAGTTCAAAGGGGTAATCACATTCCTATTTTGAAGTTTCCTGAAGAGTACACTATTTAATACTCAAGTCCACCAGCAGACAACATTTTCAGAAAGCCATAAATAAACCATATATAGACCTTCGTATAATAACAAGCTCAAAACAGGCCAGACTTCCACAACTTATTTAATTAAATGACTTGACATGAAATAACATAACAAGCAGGCGATTATAAAGAGAACAGCTGGCATTCCATCAAACATTAACATGAATTGCCTAATTTTTCTTTAGCTTACTGATCAAAGAAAGGATGATGGCAACTAAGTCACCCTGCTATGCTTGTTGAGAGAGGGAGAGAGAATTCCAAAGAGAAAGAGGAGAATGTTAAGTAAAATGAAAACGGGAAGAGATCTTAGCTGTTAAGCTAAAGAAAAATTATGGCGAGTAGAGCTCCTTCTCATTTCTCGTTTTTTGATATGATTCCTCATGGATGCTAAAATTCCACAAATTTGACATCAATGTGATAATATCAAAATTCTATTGTGCATTTTCTACCACGAACAATGCAGATCATCATCATGATCTTTAACAATTATGCCACAAGGTGAGTATTTTCCTATTTTGATAGGTTTTGTATATTTAGTCATGGTTTTACGTAAGAGATCAAATAAACATGTATAATTAGCTCTAAGTTATCAGCATCCAACTTTGCAATGAAAAAAAATCCATTTGAAACCTCAGTAGCCCGCTAACTCAATTCAAGGAAAATAGTAACCAAGAGATGGGATGTGCAAATCTTTTCATTTATTCCACATCTAGCCCTTGTAAAAAGAATGTATTCAATCAAGGTGATGAGCTACTTTTGAAACATTCTATGAAACAGCAATAGACACATGACACGATTAATACATGACACGGAAAATTCAGAAGAGTGCACCACAGAAGATATTAAGTCATGTAATTCTCTTTATTAGTAGTGTTCATGTATGTTTAAGAATGAAAAGCAATAGGCTAGTAACATTTTGAAAAATTAAAAAAAAAAAAAAAGTATGTTTATCATACATGAAATTACAAAACATAAGACTATGTCAAATGCAACTAATTTTAAGAGTGGCCAAGGGAGAAACAGAATAACAAAAAATAAACTAAAATTAGTTAGCAATTGGGTAGCATTTGACCTTGTCCTATTTTGAATAATAGTAGCCTGAACTATTGTTCTGTTTGTGTCCAACACATGTCTATGCCAAAATCAAAACTTGTTAAAAGAATACCCTATGTCTAAGTCATATCCAAATCTTGTTTTAAGGATAACCTGGAGCGTCTGACTATCTTAGAAACATGATGACCTCTAGAAGCATATGGTTCATAGATGCATAGGCAATATTGATGTGTCAAAATAAATAAAACAAATTTATGGTTCAAAATTTTAAATATATAGATTTGAATGGTACGGGCGTAAATATCCCAAAAAAGCCCGAGCAAATCAAGTTATAACAAATGCTACCAAAACTTACATCTCATGCCCTGCCATGATGTGTTGTGCTTTTCCAAACCTCTTCATCCATATTTGATAATCAGCTTTCTTTGTTACAGAAGCTGGTCCAAGGTGAATTACACAATTCACTAATTTAATGCCATCTCTTTGACAATCCGGTGAATCTACATAGTAAGAATTGAGAGATTGTGTAGAGAACAATTCCTGCATATGTGATGGCGTAGGACAGTCTACAAGAAGGACTACTGGACCAGGAATTGAAGGACCTAAAACATCGCTAGAATGAACCTGTATCATAGGAAAATAAAATGACACCAGTTTCCAAATGATGTCAGAAAATTAAATATAAATTTTATAAGAATTTACTAAAGTATATCCTTACATCTTGAAAAGTACATAAACATACTAGAGTTTTTTTTTTTTTTTAATGAATGAATGAATATCCTTATATTGGACTATCAATAGAGGTCGCTATGATGATCAGTACAGGAATATGGGGCAATGGACCGGGCACACTCATGAAAGAGGAGGTAAAAGTCTGCAATTAAACCCAAAACTACCATAAAAATAACAATTCTATGAACCTACCATAATGTTAAAATGGTCTGACATAACCGAGTTCCCAAGCTGTAATTCTCGATATTTTGGTCCAGGTTTCAACCCAAGGGATGCAGCTTTTTCTGGATCAAATTTTCCCTTAATCTCAGGTAATTCGCAAGTGTAGACCACCGCAACATCACCAGGTTTCATAGAGAAGTCTGTTTTACCACATAAACCACACAAGCATGGTGTAAGATGAAACAATGATTAAACATTAGGTGTGCACGAGCAATAAAGTCAAGTTAGAACATCGTAAGTAACAGCTGTAAAAGCATCTTTAAACCTCCAGAACAATTTGGCCTCAAGGGAATTGCTGATAAACGTACAACCTCATCATCTATAAGAATAATCGGATCAACACAACAATGTAGTGAATGATCCAAAACTGCAACTTCATTAGCGCTTTGCATTTCCCCAAAACTGCGTGTGTGCACCATGGCAGCATTTGGAATAAATGAACGCATGGCATCAACAAGATATTTAAGGTCAGAAGGACCCCATATATTAACCTGTATCACAACTAAAGCGGATAAAAGTTGCAATTGTAAGACAGGCAAAAATATCGCATGATACTGTACACATTGTTGATAGAATATAAAGTTGATAGACTTACTGACATTCCTTCCTCGCCTATCCCAGCTAGAGTAAGCAGAAGACCTGTTACAAGCAAGAGATAAAAAAAACCATTAACTACATGCAATCATGGAAATTGTCACTTATCATCCTACTGAAACTTTCACACAGGAAAATAATCAGGCATTAGTCCAGGCGAAGATATTTTAAAATAGTGTTTCACACTATAAAAAATATCATTTTCTCCCCTTCTTTTTTCTTGTTCTGGTGGTGCTCCTGCTTTTGGAGGGAGGTGGGGATACCATAAGCACTAACCTGGAAGACCTCCTGCGGTTTCTGATGACACTCGAGTCAAGAATATATGGTCAACCTAAGGAAAGAGGAACATAATTACTGAAAATATGTTAAAAGCTAAAACTTTGAATAATGAAATAGATGGAGCGTTTTAAGACAAAAGAATTTCACCATGTTAACAAGAAAAAAAGCACCTAGAACCTATGGTACAAAGAAAAAAAAATTGTATTGATTGCATTGAGCTCCCACCAATGCGGGGCATAGGGAGGATTGATGCATATATTCTTATCCCTGCATTTCCAAAGAGACAATTTTCATGATTTAAAACATGACCTCAAGATGATAATTTTCTATCCTGCACTTATGACATTAGGCAGAAATTTTCCAGTACATGGCTTTAAAATTTGTTGACGCGGGGTAACTAACTTGTATGTCCAAAATACATGGGAGTTAGAAATAATCCACATATTCCATAGACCAGAATCTAATTGTTCTATCTATTATATTTGTCCATTGTTCTATTTCATTAATGAAAACAATTTAATCTTCAAGCACAAGTATTTTTCAAGCCATATAAATAGCATAATGAAATAAGTTGAGAAAATTATGAATGGAAAAAATCAGTAGAAACTCATAACATTATCATATCAATAGATCAGAAAAGAGTAAAGCTTCTTCATATCGCAAATCACAGTACCTTTGATAACTTGATTTTGTGCTCTGTGCAGAAACGTTGCAATCCCTAAAGCATGAATAAAACAATTTGTGACTAATGATTCAGTAGGACAAATGTCAAAAATAAATCATAAAAAAAGACTGGAACGTTCCGAAAGCTCCTTCGAGAAAAAAATTAGCAGATCCAAGACCTAGTATACATGGCTGCCTTTTTTTATTTTCCATGTAATCATGATGTAAAACAATTGTTTTTATGAATGAAAATTTCACTTATGGAAGTAAAATGACTAGCTCAGACTACGAAGCTTGAATATACAATTCATTTTTATCATTTATTTCAAATTAATGCATCTTCAAATCTCTAAATCTTTTTCTCTGTGCTTAAATTGATTTGTTCACAGTTTGGACAACTAATTGCTGATTGACAACAAAGCCATATTTGGTGATCTACAGCAAACAACATACCATATTTGGCGATCTATATCAAACAACATATTCTAGAAATAGCACGATGTAAGCAATCTCATCTCCCTTTAGTTTATGCTTTCTAAGGTTTAGGTGGTTTTTCACGCATCTACATCATCTGATTTTTAATTGTCTTTGACAATAGATTTTAAGCATGTATTTGTATAATATATTGTTGACCTCACTTTTGGTGAGCTCTGACATTTTACCCTTCCCTTAGGATTCTCCTAGAAGCTAGATTTTCCTACCTTAGAGCAGAAATCGCCTCTAGGATTCATTTTAGGTGGACATCCACCAACCAATTCAGTCCACTGGGCTAAAATAGATGGCCTATATAGGTCGACTCAAGCTTATCCGATGAATTCACACCTGGTCTCCTAGTCAATTCAACTGTAATCCCATAAGTATAAGATCAATTGAAGCTTATCAAACCGACTGAAACTTTTATCAATTTGGTTTGATTAGAACTGATTGTATTTGAGCCAAATCAAATTCAAAAAATACACATAACTATATATGAATACATATATATGTATAAATTTTTATTTTAAAAAAAAATGAATTAAACTAAAGTACATTAATTAAAGTTAATTAATTAAGAATGAATTAGCTCGCGATGAGCTAATTCAAATATGGTAAATCAACTTCAATTAAATCTAATTAATACCAAGGATTAAAATTGCGCAATCGGGTATTAAGGCATTTTTTGTTCATGAGGCGAGGCATAAGCCTCTAAGTGTTTTGAGGCGTAAGACTCAAAATAAAAAAAATTGTACAACAACAACATCAAACCTTTATCCCACTACGTGGGATCGGCTACATGAATCCTTTTTCTCCATTGTGTCCTATGAAAAGTCAAATTCTCGTTTAAATCTAATAAAGAAAGGTCATTCTTAATATTTTCTAACCAAGTCTTTTTAGGTCTACCCCTACCTTTCTTAACATAAGTCAAATCTAATACCTCTACTCTCCTAACCGGGTCATCGGAAGGCCGCCGTTTTATTTGACCAAACCATCTAAGGCGACTCTCTCTAATCTTATCTTCTACTGGAGCTACTCCAACCTTTTCACGTATATGCTCATTTCGTATCCTATCTCTAAGGGTAAAGCCACTCATCCACCTGAGCGTCCTCATCTCTGCCACACTTAACTTAGTATTATGCTTCTCTTTTAATGGCCAACATTCGGCACCATAAAGCATTGCAGGCCTCACTACCATCTTATAGAATTTTCCCTTAAGTTTGAGGGGAACATTTCTATCACATAACAAGCCCGATGCATTCCTCCACTTCAACCATCCAACTTGAATTCTGCTGATAATATCCCCATCTATTTCACCATCACTCTGAACAATATATCCAAGATATCTAAAATGTGTACTCTTATTAATGACTTGATCGCCCAAAGTCACAATCCCCTCACTAGGTCTATTACTACTAAAATTACATTCCATATATTCCGTTTTAGATCTACTCAAGCGAAAACCTTTAGACTCTAAGTTTGACCTCCATAATTCAAGTTTACCTTCAACTCCCTCTCTAGTCTTATCAACAAGAAGAATATCATCAGCAAAAAGCATACACCAAGGTACATCCTCTTACAAATGTCTAGTGAGAACATCCATGACTAAAGCAAAAAGATATGGGCTTAAGGGTGATCCTTGATGTAACCCAACCGAAATAGGGAAATACTTGATCAATCCACCTTGTGTTTGAACACAAGTAATAGCTCCTACATACATATCTTTAATGATTTGAATATAAGCATTATTGACTCCTTTCTTTTCAAGAACTCTCCATAGCACTTCTCTTGGAACTTTATCATATGCTTTTTCTAAATCAATAAATATCATATGTAGATCCTCCTTATTTTCTCTATATTTCTCCATCAAGCCTCTTAATAAATGTATGGCTTCCATAGTCGACCTACCCGGCATGAATCCAAATTGATAAAATAAAAAAAATTGTGTTACTTCAAAATAAAAGATAAAAGAAAATTTTTATATAATAACCAAATAATATGTTAGACGGATAACATTAACTTTCTGCTAAACTATGAAGTAACAAATTGTCATACATATGAAACAAAAAATGCTCAATACATAAAGTGACAAATGATAAATTACATGAAATAGAATTAAAATATAAATATTACAAGAGCAAAATAATATTAAATACATGAATTGCATAAAAGTATCATATAATATCAAGTTTAACTCTAAATTTATTTTTTCTTAATTCCTTGCTCATCCACATTTAATTCATAAAGAAAGCTTAAATAGTTGGCAAAAACTTAAAATCTATATATACTGTCATAACCTATGTTGCACCGATACACCTATTTATGAAGGCGTGCTGTATCCGATACACCGATACACGGATACGCCTCCGATACTCCACCGATACGTGTCGGATACGCCATAGATGTATCCAATTAAAATACTATTTAATTTCAAAAGGACACGCGTATCCGATACACGTGTCCGTTGAAAAACAAAAAGAAATCCAAAAAAAAAAAGATGCGTCGTATTTACTTTCGTGGCTGCGAGCAAAGTTCTCTCATTTCCGACATGGATTTGAGTCTCTTGATGATATGAGAATATTAGAAATTACTAATTTTTTACTTGATGAGCCTGAATTAAAAGCTATGATATTTATTGAAGATGATATAGAAGTTCAAAGACAAACCACTGAAGAAGCTAATCATATCATTCCTTCTATTGAATAGTTGAAACTTTATGTGCTAGCAATTTATGTTTATGCTTTTGTTGTTGTACTAGACATTTAATGCTTACTTATATTTTGATATTATAAGCTACAAGGCTACAAATGATGTTGTTGTCTTTTTTTTTTTTTTTTGTAATTTCAAATATTATGCTTTGATTGCTTTCTTAATTTTTATATATGATTTATAAATTATGATGTCGTATCCGCGCCGTACCCGTATCCTATATTTTTAAGAATTGACGTGTCCCGTATCCGTATCGTGTCGTATCTGTGTCACCGTATCCGTATCGGTGCAACATAGGTCATAACTGAGGGAATCTTTATTTGAGTCATCGTCATGAGTCAAGACAAATTCGTCTCTCCCTGTCTCATCTGTGAAGTCGAATGACTTACAATCTGCTTCACTCATCTTCCTCTTTCATAAATATGTTTATTAACATAAAGATAAGATAATACTCAAAAAAAATTAGAGGTGGTGTTCGTATCCATCTTTCAAGTGATTCCTAATGGCGGCAACGACGGTGGTGGCTGCGGAGAAAATGGCGGGATGGAGATCGAGAAAGTTGACCTAAAGTTATTGCGGCTCTAGGGTACATGAATGTGTGATTAGTTACGAGCTTTAGTTTAAGATTTAGATAAATTTTAATAAAAAAATATAAATAGGGTGAGGCATAAGCCTCATGCCAGGGATGTAAGACACGCCTCGAGGCGATCCTAAGCCAAGCTGAGGAGCAAGCCTCGAGGCATTTTTCACTGTAATTGCGCTGAGGAGGACCTCAAGGCGAGCTTCCTATTGCGCAATTTTAAACAATCATTAAAACTAAAATCACTAGAATCCATGCAGAATTAAACACAATTTAATTCAATTAGATCAATCAGGTTTATCATTTTCAAAAGTAGCATTTAATCAATTCATTATAATCACCCAAAATCCTTCTAAAAATCTGATCAAGCAATTAAAACAAAAGGGGTAGACAAGCGCAACAGCTTGCTACCCTCTTCTCCCACATTATCTTCCTTCGTCAGCTTATTCAGGCCCTCAAGGGCAGTGCCAATGTTCTACTAGTCATTAGATCAAGGGTTATAAGGGTTAGGAACGTAATCAGCCAATTCCCTCCCTGAACTTTTGCTAAAACGGGACATGATGTTCCGTTCATTCATCCTTGGCAAGAGAGGCATGGGTTCTTCCTCTTTTTGCTCGTTCACCCTTGACTGAAGCATGAAAGGAGAGGGACCGGGGCTTTTCATTTTTTCGGGCATACAAGAGGTGAGAGCGAGAGAGCGAGAGATTGTGGAAACAAAAGAAGGGATGGGTGGGTATTCTCTTCCCATTCAGCTCTTTTTTTCTGATTTCTTGTGAGCAACTAGTAGTGAAAAAGTTCTTCTCAACTTTAGCCCGTGGTTGCAATTTGGGAAATTGAAAAGAGAGTTTGTTTGATTAATCTCCTCTTAAGCTTATTAACATCCTTCCATCAAGTTTAAAACAATTTCTTGTTTTGGGGCTTGTTCCTTCTTGCTCTGTTCTTTATTTTTTTAACAAATAAAAGAAAAAAGTGTATCAATAAACAATTGAGTTGTAGGTTGAATGATATCTTCCAATATCACCAAAACTTCAAGGGTGACAGCCATTTGCTTGAGTCTCTTTGAAAAAAGAAATCTATGATGGTCATTTGAAGCTGTTACATATAAGTTTTATTTATTGACTTCTTCATTATGAGGTTTTTAAATGTTCCTAGTGTTTATTCATCCTCTCTTTAATCTCCAAATGTGGAACACCTTTATTAACACCCTTTCATCCTAAACATGTAGATGAACACTTCTATGAAATGAGGAGGGAAAGCTATGCTAAAAGTGGGTTGAAAGTAATGTACTGTGATTTGATATGATAATGCTGAAATGTAATATGTTTTGAAATGATTGATATGATTGATATTTACTAAAATGCGATACTGATCTGACTGAACTGATATGCTGATTGGTATCAGATATGTGAAATAATAACCCCCACGTGATAACCTCAAGATTCACTGATTCATTGATGGGAGTCATAAAAAACTGGAGAAAGATGGAGTTATAAAAAGTCGGGGCTATTGATTCGTGTGATTCAAGGGGAGTTATAAAGAATATATTGATTGAGAGTCATAAGGGGCGACTGATTGAGTCATAAATGCAGGAGAAAAATACCCTCAATGAATATAGAATATTGATACTGATTATTGATTACTGACAACTGATACTAACTATTATCACTGGTATTGTACAGACAGTGACCTTACGAACACTAATTTCTATTATTGCTTACTATTACTGAATGCGAATACTAATACTACTATATAGTTGTATAACTGATAGGCTGACGAAAATGATTAAATGATACGTCTGAGTGAAGATGATTGAATGATAAAGACAAAAACGAGCTGATTGATTGATACAGGTGACCGATACATATAACATATATTGATTCATAACATCCATTTTTTTTTCCTTGAATTGATTTTAGTTATATTATTTTAGTGTTTTCCTAGCCTATTATGCTCATTTTGTACTTTCTATATGTTTACAAGAAAGGGTAGGGACCATGTAGCATAAGGCATTGGATGGCATGCATAATTTTCTTTTTGCATTGTTAGTTTAGTTTTCTTTTAGTTCATCTAGGTTATGTATATTCTTTTGTAGCCTATGAAGGCTATTATACATATTGTTTTGGACTCTTGATGAAAAATATAAATATTGATTATAATAATGTGAATTATGTTTTTTCATTGTTTATATTTTTTAATACAATTAATTAGCTCTGAATATCAAATTGATCTAGTTGTAAATGACTATTGGTTGTTATTGAAAAATAAATAAATGAAAAGAGAAAAAGAAACAAAATTCTTTCATGTTAGATCCCGGGCCGTGAAACCCTCTTTGGTTTAAAGTGATTTAATCAGGTTTTCTGTAAACCAGTTCTCCTAGAGATTCATTTTTCCGGTAAGGTCTTTGTATTATTGCACGGAGAACTTTGGATCCAACAACAACAAACAAATGTAGGCATGCAGAACTACACCCATAACTTAGGAATGACCAGAATGAACAATAATTTAGGATGGCATGCACCAATTCCAAATGAATGTCTAATGCCTAGAAGGCATATTTTCCTTTTTTCTATTTGCAAAAGAGAATATACTTACGTTACAACAGAGATGGCAAAAAAATAGCAATACAAGAAAAAGAAACTAATTTAACTTTGCAAGCATACCTCCCCAGCATTAAATATAAACCTCTGCTTATCAAAAAATAAAAACACGGATGGTGAGGTGTCCTGCGTGTCCATTCCTGTGCCCAAAATCTGCCAAAAAAAATGTAAGTAAGAAGGAACACATCAAGCACATTGTAGCAAGGAAAATGAACTTCTCAAAACAAAAGCGACAACGACAACATAAATATGCTTCAGACGCAAGAAATTATACGTATAAGAAGTTTGCTTACACCTCCCCGTTCACCAAGTTAGAATGTAACTAAAAAAAATTAACACGTTAACTCCACAGAAAGAGATTAAAACACTTTTCTTCCAGAAATCTTAAACAAATTTTAACTATCAAAGAACGTCAAATACGTAAACAAAACCAAAACACTAAACTGATTTCGTTCCTAGAAAGAAAAAAATCTCCAAAATGCATGAAACCTCTAAAGTCAATAACCGATGCAAAAAACAAAAATTCACTTTACAGAAATCCCGATAAAAAGAAAACGCTCACCTGTACATAACAAATGGTGTTTACAGGGTTAAGTTTTCGACTCTTGAGCTGGAGAGTCCTAGGCCTGTCACTCTTATCCCTTCCTTCCGCCCGTTTTTTGTTGAATCCCACCACCCCTTCCTCCATTTCACGAACCGGAGGGGGGTCTCTGTCCTTACTCCTCTCCTCTCTCAGCGTACTGTTTCCCCTCCTGTGATGAAAATACCCGCCACCGCTGGCTGGCCTTCTTGCTCTTCGACCGGAATACGAGAGCACTGTGAGCGTAGAGAAGTGAGAATTCAATAAAACCCTAGGCTTGGAGAGGAGGGACGAAGAAACGGAGAATCTAAATAAGGAATTTGGGCAAAGAAAAGAGGAATAAGAGCAGAGGAGTCTCAGGTTGGAGATTTGTGACATTGACTTCGGATTTCCTTGCAGGTTTTAAAGGTTTTCGAGGGTTTTAATTGGAGTCGCCGCTGGAACGGAATAGCTGATTGGGTTCGCGCTTGCCGTGCAGGTAGATTGGCTTAACGTGGCCCGCCCATATCAGCACCAATTATATGCGGGAAATTTAATTGGGGGATTATTATTATTATTATTATTGAAATTGAAATTTAGGCTAATTAAGATAAATTTTTACACATATATATAATATCTAAGACATGAATTTAAGACTTTTTGATTGATAGTCAAAATTTTCAACCAATAGATCAAGATGAGATGCATTAATTGGGAGATTTACATGTGATATATCATCAAAAAATTATATTGATCGGGCATGAATCTCAAGGCAAAATCAGGTTGGAAACTTCCAAAATTAAAATTGGAATCATCTGAACTCCGATTTCAACAAACTTATAGTCGAACTGAGCGTCTCGAGAATACAAACCTAACGAAACCAAATCCAACCCAATCCGAGCCCAAACGGGTTCAAATCAACGGTTAGAAGAGTTGTTGGAAGGTTCGAACCACAAATTGGATTACTAAACGGTTTCCAAACATAACATTCTTATAGTAGAATCTAGCGGCTCGACGAGACAAATCCAACAAGCCCAAGATCACCGAATTCTGACATCACTAAGGCATTCAAATGTCCATCAAAATGGTCCATATTCAAATGTCCATCAAAATGGTCCATGATCAAGGAATTCAACATCGACCATCCATCCAAACACTCCTCATTTACCCTTGATCTCTCACATATTTACGGGCCATGCCACTCCAGAAATCTATAAATAGATCTCACATTTCTGTTGAAAAGGGGCTCCAAGCAAGAGAGCAAGAGAGAGATCGGAGATCGCTCTTGCCTCCTCGCTCCTCCTCGACTACCGCCAGAGTTATGCCGGAGCACCACTTGAGGCCCTCACCTCCGTCGGACCACCGCCTAATGTCGTTGCTCCACCAGACCACCACTTGAGGCCCTAACCTCCGCCGGACCACCGCCTGACATCGTTGCTCTGCCATACCACCACTTGAGGCCCTCATCTCCGCTGGACCATTGTCTGACGTCGTTGCTCCATCGGACCACCACTTGAGGCTCTCGCCTCCGCCGGACCACAACCAGACGTCGCTGCTCCGCCAGACCACCATTTGAGGCCCTCACCTCCACCGGACCACCGCCTAATATTGTTGCTTCGCCGGAACAATACTTGAGGCCCTCATGTGAGATCTCGTTCCCTTATTGTTCCTCTCTGACTTGGATTTTCCTCCCAGGATCGTCCGGGACGATATTGAGATCGTTCAGGCCGATCTGTACTGTTCAAAATATCGTCCTGAAAATAGTTCTGGGAACCGTCCAGGCCGATGATTTTGGTCTGATCGTCCCAGAACGATCTGGCGATCGGTCGGGCCGATCAGCTTTATGATTTAAGCAAATCAGCTTTTTTGAGGAGAGAGAAAATCATTTTAAAAACAAAATATCTGATTTGAGGAGAGAGAAAGAGAAAGGGAAAAGAGGAAAAGCTGGTTTTCGGAGGCCGCGGAGCACTTTTCGTCCGACGCCGCTGTTGGGAAAAGTGAAGATCTTATGGTAAGGACTCCGAATCCTATTTATGTTTTCGAAGATATTGAGTTTTGACCGAGTTGTGCACTGTTTTGTGTTTTCGTAGTCGAACTTTTGACTTGATTTTGTATTGACACAACTTTCACCGCACAACTTTTGGTATGTTATAGATATGACTATTGTACACGATTTGAGTATGTTCTACGAAGATTTTATCGGTCGGAATTGATTCTACGCGATTTTAATTGATTAGAAAATTATCAGGACGTGATTTGATTTGGATTCTATAGAATAATAGTCTTATATTGATGTCGTGAATATTCTATTATAATTTGGTGAAATTTGGAAATTAGTGGTTTTTGCAGGATTTTGTGTAAATTTGTTAGACTGCCGTTACTCTGCCGAATTTTCGTAGGATTTCTGATTTGTTTGAGATTGATAGATTGAATAGATATGAATGTGAATATTGATATGATTGCTTTAATATTGACTATTGAATTGATTATTGACTGATTATTGATACTGAAACACGTATAACCTGGTTGAACATTGGTTGGAGATTGATTTGACATGTACAGGATAGTGGGCCGACGGGCTTTCCTTTAAACATTGATTATTGATATATTGATGGGAGTCATAAGGAGTTTATTGATATGCCGATGGACAAAAAGAGTGACGACTCTTATTGATAGAACCAATGTATATGGATATCTACAACAGCAATATGGATTCTACAACAGCAACATAGCCAGTTGATTGTACTTGTTCAGTATTATCGTATTGAATGCATGTTTACTGTATTGACTTACAAATCTATTGCTTTATCGATTTCTGCTTTATTGATTTGATCGGATTTACTGTTTCGTACGGATTTATAGATTTCATTGATTGATCTTTGAGCATAGATAATATTGATTATTGATTATTGACATTGATATGGATAGAATGGATATAGATTTTGCATTGACTCATTGATACTATCGATTCTGCATTATATTGATTGCTACATTTGAGTTATTGATAGGATATCGTATTGCTTTTCCGATTGATTTTATCGACTTGATAGTATAGATTAGAATTGATTTGACGGATTGATTTGACGGACGGATTGACTGATTTGACGGATCGATTGATTTTCTACTGTGTACGGATTTCTTCGAGATTGACGTGTATCGATTGAGTTGATTTATCGATTTGCCTGCCGCCGTATTAACTGGTTTCATTGACTATGGATTTCCGGATTGCATAGAATCATTGACCATTGACTGATATGGATTTGATTGACTGACATGCATATTGATAGCATCGCCGTGCTTTGATTTCAGTTATAGGTATTAGGTGACCTGCTGGGCTTTGTAAATTTCAGGTCAGGGCAAGGGAGCAGAAGATAGAAATTGATCCGGATCTACAGGTTTTAGTTCTTTTGATGATTTTGATTCTTTTGTACTCAGGACATGATAGATTTCTGTACTTGTGATTGTAGTGTAGTTCCTGAGTATTGTACATGACCTTTTGAGATATGAATCGACTTGTATATTGATGTTTTAAATTTTATAGATGTTGTTAGATTGTAAATTGAAGGTTTTAGATAGCTCTGGTAAATTGTTTGAGAAATTGATCGACATTCTTTTCAAATTAGATCTTGGGGCATCACAATTGGTATCAGAGCAGTGTTATTGGAAGAATGGATTGTTACCAGAGTTGTAGGATTGGATTGAGAATTGGGTAGATTGGGTAGCTGTAAGAACTTCATTGGCATACATCGTTGCATGTGTGTATTATGTGTTCTGAATTGTGCAGGTGAAAAGATATGGATCCTCCGGCTGAATCCAGTATACCGAATAAGCAACACAGCACAGCTCCAGTACCTTCAGAGAGTATGATGCAGTTGGCTACTGCGATTGCACATGTTATGGGTGATGCGCAGAGCAAAATGAGTGGGAACAAAGAGGAAGAAGCTGATAGACACTTGCAGATGTTTCACAAGCTGAAGCCTCCGTTGTTCAAAGGGGCTGTAGGACCCCAGGCTGCTGAGGATTGGATCATGAGGGTGGAAAAGATTTTTGACAGCATGCAGTGTCCGGGGAATAGAAAAGTACCATTGGCTGTATTCCTGTTTGAGGGTGAGGCAGAGAGATGGTGGATCGGACAGCAGAGAGAGAAATTCCAGGGGAAGACCAATGCTGAGATCACCTGGGATGAGTTCACTGTAGTGTTCAGGATGTGGTTTGTACCACCGTCAGCTCAGCAACAGATGCAGGAAGCTTTCATGAGATTGGAACAAGGCTGCAAGTCAGTGATGCAGTACGAGGCCGACTTTACTGCACTTGCGAGGTATGCTGCTCATTTGATTCCTACTGCCGAGGAGAAGTGTTATAGATTTATGCATTGATTGAACAGAGAGCTGAGACACCCACTTGTACCCTTCTGAATCTATGAGTTTTCTGAGCTGGTGGAGCGGGCTCGATTGATAGAGATTGATTTGGCAACACCGGTATCGAGGTACGAGGATACTAGGAGGAGGAGAGATGAGGTACGACGAGATGATTTTGGTAGAGACAGAGATAGAGAGAAGATAAGCAGGTACGATGATTCGAAGGGATCTACATCACGATCTGCATCGGTAGTATCGTCTGGTAGTTCTGGAGTGTGCGTTCACTGTGGTAGACGACATGCAGGTCGGTGCTACCTGTTGACGGAGCAGTGTTTTCACTGTGGACAGCAAGGGCACAGAGCAGCAGATTGTCCTCAGAAAGGATTGGGTGGAAGGACTGATTCTGGCACGGGTACAGGACAGCAGATGACTGTTGGCTCAAGGGCTTACAGTGAGAGATCAGGGAATCGGATGATTGATAGAGCTGTCAGAGATCAGAGAGAGACAATTGCACCACGACCTCCTGCACTTCCTCTAGTGGTGCCACGCATCTACAGTCTACAGAGTTTATAGCATCATGAGGAACAGCAACGACCGGAAAGTTCTACTGGTAAGATTGATTTGACTAACCGATTGATATTGACATTTGATCATGCATATTGACATGTGATTGATTGCATTGTGTGTTATGTATGGATTTCGACGAGTTTTGATTTGGATTTGGATCGATTTGTTTTGCGTTGTTTTTGCTTCGTACCTGTAGAGAAATGTCGGGACGACATTTTTCTAAGGTGGGGAGATTGTGAGATCTCGTTCCCTTACTGTTCCTCTCTGACTTGGATTTTCCTCCCAGGATCGTCCGGGATGATATTGAGATCGTCCAGGCCGATCTGTACTGTTCAAAATATCGTCCTGAAAATAGTTCTGGGAACCGTCCAGGCCGATGATTTTGGTCTGATCGTCCCAGGACGATCTGGCGATCGGCCGGGCCGATCAGCTTTATGATTTAAGCAAATCAGCTCGTTTTGAGGAGAGAGAAAATTATTTTAAAAACAAAATATCTGATTTGAGGAGAGAGAAAGAGAAAGGGAAAAGAGGAAAAGCTGGTTTTCGGAGGCCGCGGAGCGCTTTTCGTCCGACGCCGCTGTTGGGAAAAGTGAAGATCTCGTGGTAAGGACTCCGAATCCTATTTCTGTTTTCTAAGATATTGAGTTTTGACCGAGTTGTGCACTGTTTTGTGTTTTCGTAGTCGAACTTTTGACTTGATTTTGTATTGACACAACTTTCACCGCACAACTTTTGGTATGTTATAGATATGACTATTGTACACGATTTGAGTATGTTCTACAAAGATTTTATCAGTCGGAATTGATTCTACGCGATTTTAATTGATTAGAAAACTATCAGGACGTGATTTGATTTGGATTCTATAGAATAATAGTCTTATATTGATGTCGTGAATATTCTATTGTAATTTGGTGAAATTTGGAAATTAGTGGTTTTTGCAGGATTTTGTGTAAATTTGTTAGACTGCCGTTACTCTGCCGAATTTTTGTAGGATTTCTGATTTGTCTGAGATTGATAGATTGAATAGATATGAATGTGAATATTGATATGATTGCTTTAATATTGACTATTGAATTGATTATTGACTGATTATTGATACTGAAATACGTATAACCTGGTTGAACATTGGTTGGAGATTGATTTGACCTGTACAGGATGGTGGGCCGACGGGCTTTCCTTTAAACATTGATTATTGATATATGGATGGGATTCATAAGGAGTTTATTGATATGCCGACGGGCAAAAAGAGTGACGACTCTTATTGATAGAACCAATATATATGGATATCCACAACAGTAATATGGATTCTACAACAGCAATATAGCCAGTTGATTGTACTTGTTCAGTATTATCGTATTGAATGCATGTTTACTGTATTGACTTACGGATCTATTGCTTTATCGATTTCTGCTTTATTGATTTGATCGGATTTACTGTTTCGTACGGATTTATAGATTTCATTGATTGATCTTTGAGCATAGATAATATTGATTATTAATTATTGATATTGATATGGATAGAATGGATACAGATTTTGCATTGACTCATTGATACTATCGATTCTGCATTGTATTGATTGCTACATTTGAGTTATTGATAGGATATCGTATTACTTTTCCGATTGATTTTATTGACTTGATAGTATAGATTAGAATTGATTTGACGGATTGATTTGACGGACGGATTGACTGATTTGACGGATCGATTGATTTTCTACTATGTACGGATTTCTTCGAGATTGACGTGTATCGATTGAGTTGATTTATCGATTTGCCTGCCACTGCATTGACTGGTTTCATTGACTATGGATTTCCGGATTGCATAGAATCATTGACCATTGACTGATATGGATTTGATTGACTGACATGCATATTGATAGCATCGCCGTGCTTTGATTTCAGTTATAGGTATTAGGTGACCTGCTGGGCTTTGTAAAGCTCATTATATGTGGTTGACATTTTCAGGTCAGGGCAAGGGAGCAGAAGATAGAAATTGATCCGGATCTACAGGTTTTAGTTCTTTTGATGATTTTGATTCTTTTGTACTCAGGACAGGATAGATTTCTGTACTTGTGATTGTAGTGTAGTTCCTGAGTATTGTACATGACCTTTTGAGATATGAATCGACTTGTATATTAATGTTTTAAATTTTATAGATGTTGTTAGATTGTTAATTGAAGGTTTTAGATAGCTCTGGTAAATTTTTTGAGAAATTGATCGACATTCTTTCCAAATTAGATCTTGGGGCATCACACCTCACCTCCGCCGGAACACCGCCTAATGTTGTTGCTTCATCGGACCACCACTTGAGGCCCTCAACTCTATCGGACAATTGTCTGACGTTGTTGCTCCACCGAACCACCACTTGAGGCCCTCACCTCCGCCAGACCATCATCTGACATCGTTGCTCCGTAGAACCACCACTTGAGGCCCTCGCCTCCGCCGAACCACTACCTAATGTCGTTGCTCCGATGGACCAGCACTTAAGGCCCTCACCTCCCAGACCACCACTTCAAGCCCTCACCTCCGCCGGCCCATCTCTTAACATCGTTGCTCCGCCGGACCACCACTTGAGGCCCTCACCTCCATTGGACCACCGCCTAACATTGTTGCTCTACCAGACCACCACTTGAGGCCCTCACCTCCGTCGGACCACCTCCTGACGTCGTTGTTCCGCCATACCACCAATTGAGGCCCTCACCTCCGCCAAAGTTCTCCCGGACTACCACTTGAGGTCCGGACTTCTGCCGGACCACCACTTGACGCCTCGATTTATGTCGGACCACCACCTAACACCCGAACTTTTGTCGGACTACCACCTAAGGCCTGAGCTTCTGCCTAACCAAGACTTGACGCCTGGACTTTTGTAGGACCACCACCTGAGGCCCAGACCGGGCCACCACCTGAGGCCCGTACTTCTGTTAAGCCACCACTTGATGCCCAGAGTTCTACCAGAATACTGCCCTACTACAACAGTTTTTATGTCCCTGATCTCTGATCAACTATGATCTTTCGAACCCTTATTTCCTGCCGACTATGGTCCTTCCAACCTCCGTTGTCTACTACGGTCCTTCTGACCTACACCACAAGACAATGGTCTTTCTGACCCGGCCTCCTACCTACTATGATCTTTTCAACTTCTATCCTATCAACCATAGTCCTGTCGACCAAACAAACATGTCTATGTTGATTATTGTAAATCCTAACATGTAATGCGCTCTATATGATGTATATTTGTGACATTAAGCCAAGGCCTTCTCCCTAGGAAGGGCCTCATTTGTAATCAACTACAAATACTAGTTGATTCATTCAAATTGGACCAGGCCCCATGGTTTTTCTCCCTTTTTAGGGGTTTATATGTAAAAACTCTAGTGTCTCTTATGAATATTACACCCTCTCTCTTATCTACTTATGTGCAGGATCTTTTTGCAATGCTAAGACGTTAAACTTCATATTTCTCTACCGCCGTGAATATTCCAGGATGCAACAGCATGTATAGTATTTGAAAATTTTTTATTCATATATGTGTTTGTTCTATGGTTGGGTTGCTGGATCTTTTCCAAGTACTTTTGGATGATATCTATGTGCGGGTAATTTTTTAGGTTGGACAATAATGATGAAGCAGAATTCCTTTTCCTTGTGCTTCCCTAGAAAGCATGGGCTTTACTTTGGCAACCGTGGAAGCTTGTCTTGGTTTTTGTTTGTTTTGCTGGCTGGTTTTTTTAAAAGTTGAGTCCTTTTCCTTATCTATTTGTTGCTTTCAATGGATGACACATTGCCTAGGCAACCAGGTGGCGCTCAATTTTAGTTGGTTTTTTTTATGTAGGAACTCTTTGTTGCCTCTTGAGTCTTGTGGGCTTTTATGCCTTCCTTTTTTTATCTTTTCAACTAGCTATTTATTTTGTTGAGGTTTTAGTTTTTCAACTTTACACCTTGGTGCTCCATAATATATAATTTTCTCTTTTTTGGTCATGTTCTTTTGGGATACCTTTGTGCATCTCCCCTTTAATAATGAATATGTGCTCACTCAAAATATTCTTTAAAAAAAAAGGAGAAATTTTATTATTTATATATTTTGCATCATAAATTTTGGTATTTATTTATATCACATTTAAAACATCTGAAATATCTCAAAAAGATTGTTCTTCTCTCCCTATTAATCATGTTGCTTATTATTACGAAATTTTGTATTTCCTCCCTCCTAATAAAAATTATATCAAAAAATGCCCAAATTTTCTCACTCATGGGTGAACGAGGAAAAATTAGTATGTGCGGACTTTGGACGCCGTTCGGAATTCAATCACGTGAAGACACATAGATTTTTTCCTCTCTCTTGTATATAGGGTGTGTACAAAAGAGAGAAAATTTATATGACTTCATGTGATTGGAGTCTGGACAAAAAGTTGCGTCTGAACTCAGCACATAATAATTTCTAGAACTCAAGGGCTCCCCTTTTCTCTCCAACACGCTCACTGCCTTTATTCTCCATTATACACTGAATAACTCTCTGATGGCTATAGTTGCCTTGTGCCAAAGTACTCTCCTTGTGGGTGAACTCACCTCAGGCCTTACCCACCTGCAAGTATTTTATCTAGAGAACCAACTTCTGCATTCAAAAGAGAGGCACTGGTGGAGTTATTGGTAGTGTTTGGCCCATCAACAACAATTCATACAATACCAATTGTGTCTATAAAGTCCTCAAAGTTCATGTAACAATTGAATATTGTCATAATCAGACCCACAATATTCAATTTAATAATGAATGTATTGAGAGTTCTTTTTATATTGAATGCGTAGATAGTTCTTGCTCATATCCATTCAAACTAACTATAATTATATACACTCAAGGAGATGTATGATATATTTATAACTATTTCTACCTTTATCTGCTTGAGCTAACTATATTTATTGGTTGGTTGAAGTCAAATCATCATTTGCCACTTCATTTTGTTTAAAATAAGTTCGAGTTGCTTGACGACATCAATGAGCACCTAAGACCATCAAATATATTGCCCTTACAACTTACAACATAAAAGATGCACTTTGTCACAGAGGTGCAAACCATGGAACATGATTCTATCGACATCATTGAAGTAAAACAGAAAATAATTTTGTTTAATTTAAATGAACAGATGAATTAGATCGTGTAATGTTTGATATAAAACATTCCAAAAGAATAGTTTCAGAGGATGCAGTCCTAAGAAATTTTTTAGTCGATCAAATTTGAACTTTTGTATATTAAACTTATGATGGTGCTTTGAATTGTCATTGTACCAATGGTGGCTGTCTTTCTTAGGGGATTTAGCTACTTAAATGTATTTGGAATTAATGATGCTATTAAGGGATTTTGAATTTTTATTTTAAAGGATGATGAAGTGTTATGTTTTAATACTTCTGATAGAGTATTTGTACTTTTTGGTTACTAAGGTATTATGTTCTTTTTTGTTCTTACCAAAAGCGTGTCCCAGCTAATGTGTAACAAATTGTAGTTATAAGTTATATAGTTTGCACAAAAACATAAAGGGTTGTTGTAAAGAATGGCAATACATGTAAGATAAAACATTTGCTAGCTTAACTATTGCAAAAAATCTCAAAATATGTGTTCTATGAATTCAAGTTGATGTTTTTTGAAAACCCACCCAAAAATTGTCACCATCAATTACAATAGCAAAGAAGAGTGCTAGATCGATGAAGAGAGAGAGAGAGAGAGAGAGAGAGAGAGAGAGAGAGAGAGAGAGAGAGAGAGAGAGAGAGAGAGAGAGAGAGAGAGAGAGAGAGATGAAAGTAGGGATTGCAAGTGAGCGCTAGTGTGTTTGTGTGTGATTGAGAGAGATAGAGAGAGATAATGGGGATGACGTGATGAAATTTAACTCTTCTTTGCCATCAAAAAGATGCTTTAACTTCCAAATAAATTAGGATTGTAATGCTCAATGAATGCTTTAGCATTGAAGGATTCATATCACTATTATTTACAACCCATATGCCCATAATATCTCCTATGTTCACATGTGATATATCCGCAGCATCACTAATTACTTCTATATATGGTACGTTCCTTTCATAACCTACTAGTGAAAGATGACGAATTTATTGATATTTCATAACCATAATTCACACAAATATATATAGTTAAAATCTTCTTATGATTAGTAGACACATATATAGGAGATTGGTATTGAATAAATATGCATATCTCATTTGAGAGGAAAAAAAAAAAGATCATAATATGTCGCTGAATTAAAGTTATATATTGTGGTCTATCAAAGTAGTACATCATCTCCAATTTTAAACTAAGTCGATTCTTATCAATCTATCTTATTTTATATATACGACCTATGAGATCTTCAAAAGAAATATTTCTTCATACTATGAATTCATTGGTTTCTTTTGTCACGACCCGACCCGACGGGGACGGATCCCGCCCGAGACGGATCGCGACGAGAGACTATTCTTATCCAGGATCTGGCTTTGGATTAGGTTACTGAACTGATCTTCCAAGTACTTAACTCAACAGACACACAAAGAACAACAGAGCTACTAAAAACATCAAATGCAGCGGAACAAAACATCTATCTTTTCATTTCCTCAAATTCAATCATCTACAGAACAGTACATGGCTTTCAACAGAAAGAAAGACAGAACAGAAAAGCCATGACTGTACAAAAATCAAAAAGTACAAAAGTACCTAAACTGATCAGACTATGAACTCTAGTCCTGAACTTCCTTGCCCTTCCCAGAACCTGAAAACCACCAGAAAGCAAGGGTGAGCTCAACAGCTCAGCAAAGCAACAAACCACCAATCTAAATTCTCAGAAACCAAAACCAAACTCATCAGACAGAAATCAGATCAGAAATCGAAACAGAATCGGAAATCAGAACTTGTACGGACAGATATCAAATCAGAAACAGAATCGTACAGATCATATCAGAACAGAACAAACTCAGCACATATCAGATATCAGATATTTAATTAATAGCTAAATGTGCCCCCGGCACCAGAATAATAGCTGAGTACTTAATAGCTAAGTGTGCCCCTGGCACCAGAACAAATGTGCTTATAGCACCAGAACGGATATTACCAGAATACATAAATAGTGCTTACAGCACTTAAACAGATTTTCCACGGATCCGGAACAGAACAAATATCAAAATGTATATTGAGCTCATTTCAGATTTCCCGTTTCTCTAACTGAATCTCATAGGATTCAGGCCCCTTATAACTCCCTTTTTATAGCTTATACACATAGCATTTCAATTCAGAAGAAATCCGAACAATTCAGAAATTACCCAAAAATCGGGCAGCACAACGGCAGTATACAGAATTTACACAAAAATTCCTGTAAAGAAAATTTACCGAATTCGCACAGAATATAGATAATCATATTCCAGAACATTTATTCTACTACACAGAGCATTTACAATTTCACAGAAAATTGTAGTCTACGAAAAACATCGCCGAATCAAAAATACCCGGACAAAAATCTTCGGAAAATAACCAAAATGTGCACACTCGGCACGTCAACAACATACAGAAACTTACGCGGTAAAAACTGAACCAGTCAAAAGATACGGACGAAAAACCGTAACGAAAACGAAATCCTCAACAGTCACTTCGACCGAAAACGGCTCCGCGTCTTCCCGAAATCAACTTTTCCAAATTTCTCTTTTTCTCTCTCCTCAGAGCTGAAAATCAGATATTTTTATTTTAAATTTCTCTCTCTTCAAAACGACTGATTTCCTTTAAATCCTCTTCAGATCGGCCTGGCCGATCGTCCAGATCGTCCTGGACGATCAGACCAAACCAATATCGCCTGGCCGATACTCCAGGGCGATGATCAGGCCGATCCTTATGAACAGTGTCAATCGGCCTGGCCGATGTCCCCGATCGGCCTGGACGATACATACAGAAAATCACCTGGAGCAAAACTGGGCAAAATCTGGAGCTGATTTACAACTGATCGTCCCAGGACGATCCCAGATCGTCCTGGACGATACTGGAGCAGATTTTTGATATTACATCTTTCCCGATAAACATCTATAATTTATCTATTTATGAGTTAAATCTCATGGTCTATCTCTATTGAGAGAAGAAATATCGAGTGAAAGTACGATGATAATAGTAATGGAGAAAGTATTTGTGTAAGGGTGGGGCTTCGTTCTTCCCATACAATATGGATATTAGGTCAATTATGTGGGCTGCCTCTTTATACTTTTTAGTTGCCATATATACATATATATATACTTTTCAGCAATAACATTATGCAAATTATAAAAATAGCCCAAATATATTTTTTTTTCTCTAAATAAATTTATAGATAGATGATTTATTGATTTTCCTCCTTGGCATCACTTTTTTTTTTTTTTTTGAATCACATGGCTGTTCTGCCTTCATATGTTTGAAATGAGAATGAATTGACCTTAGAAATTTATTGTTGGATGAATGTAAATTCTTTTTAAACCACCAAAATCTATAGTATTGTATTCATTATAATTCAAATAAAAAAATTAAAAAATATATTCACACATACATTACCCTTAGAACAATTTGAGCAATTTTTTTCGGTTATGTAGATAAAAAAATTTATATCACAATATTTAAATTATAATTGATACATCATCAAAAAATTACCTTGATCGAACACGAATCTTGAGGCAAAATCAAAATGGAAACTTTAAAAATTAAATCGGAGACCATCTGAATTCTGATTTTAGCTAACTTATAATCGAACTAAGCGACTCAGAAACACGAACGCAGCGACACAAAAATCGACTCAATCGGAACCAAAATGAGTCCAAATCAGAGACTCGAAGCACTTTTGGAAGGATCTAACCACAATTTGGGTTACCAAACGGTCTCCAATTGTGACATGCTTATTATCTAATCGAACGGCTCGATGAGACGAATCCGACGAGCCCAAGATCATCAAATTCTGATATCATTAAGACAGTCAAAAGTCCATTGAATGGTGCATGATCGTAGGAATTAAGATCGGCCGTCCATCCAAACTACTCCCAATTTACCCTTGATCTTTCACTTATTTACAAACCATGCCACTCAAGAATTCTATAAATAGAACCCCATTTCCTTTTGAAAAGGGGGAGGAAGCAAGAAGAGAAGATGTGAAGAGAAGGAAGAAGCTCCTCCTCGACTATCGTCGGAACCTCGCCGGACCACCGCTGGAGATCGCCGGACCACCGTAGGAGCCTCACCGGACCACCGTCGGAGTTTCGCCACACCACCACCTCAAGGCCCGACGTTCTGCTGAAGGCCCGACGTTCAGGCCCGACATTTTGCTCAAGGCCCGACGTTCAGGCCCGACGTCTTCATCTGAGGCCCTCACCTTTGCCAGAGGCCCTTGTCTTCGCCAGATCATCATAAAAGGTTGTGTGCTCTACCAGAACATCACATGAGGCCCAGACTTCTGCCAGACTATTACTTGAGGCCTTGAGCTCACCAGGCCATCACCTGATGCCCACAGTTCTCCCAGAATACTGCCGACTACGGTCCTTTTGACCTCCGTCGCCTATTATGGTCCTTCCGACCTCCATCACCAGACAACAGTCTTTCTGACCTAGTTCTTCTGCCGACTACGGTCCTTACGACCTCTGTCGCCTACTACGGTCCGTCCGACCTCCATCAACAGACAACGGTCTTTCTGACCCCAGTCTCCTGCCGACTACGGTCCTTCCGACCAAACAAACATGTATATGTAACTCCTACAATGTAATGCAATCTATATGATGTATATTTGCTACATCAATACAAGGCCTTCTCCAAAGGAAGGGCCTCATTTGTAATCGACTGCAAATACTAGTGGATTCATTCAAACTGGGCCAGGCCCCGTGGTTTTTCCCCCTTTTCAGGGGTTTTCCACGTAAAACTATGGTGTCTCTTATGAATGTTTCACCCCCCTCTCTTATCTGCTTGTGTGTTGGATCTTCGTACAATCTTAAGACGTTAAACCATATATTTCTCTACCTCCGCGAATATTCCAGGACGCAACAATAATATAAAAGCCAAAAGCACAAAAATGAAAAATAAAGACTCAAAAATGATGAAGATTCCCTTTGAATAATTAGATTAAAAGAAGTCAATAATGATATTTTACAAATAAAAAAATTATCTATACAAGTATGGACCTTTGTTAGTTTTGTGTGGAATCTTTTTTTGTTGATCAATGGGGTTATTCTATTGCCTTGGATATTAATTCCATCGGTCGAGCTCGACAGGGGGTCCTCTCCCCTTGCCTGGGTTGGGGTGCTATACAATCATGCAGCATTGCAGCAAAGTGTACTCAAGCATTGCGACGCTATGAAGCTTGTTTGCAAATAGATAAATAACAGAGCGTTGTGACTCTCCTCGGCATTGCAAAACTGACAGGAAGCACTGCGGTGCTCCAAACCCCAGCGCAAGAGTGTGTCAAGCAAACTGGAGATATAGAGTTGAGCGCAACAGTGTTGCGAGATGGGCTGACAATTTTCTTTATATTTTTTTTATTAAGGGTTGTCTATGGGTGATTTTATTGAATTTCTCTTTATTTGATCTTGTAAGAGAAAAAGTGTTAGAGAGAAGAGATAAATGGAGAGAGTGAGATAAGAGAGATATATACTATTTATACCAAAATTTTATAGTGAAATTCTTGGTGTGGCTTGGCTCCATGGGGATTTTTTTTCCGATTTCGGATTTTTCCACTTTAAATCCAGGTGTTCTTTCTTTTTTAATGTATTTTCTCTTTCTTTTTTTTTTTTTTTTGGTTAAAACCCACGGAGGGGCCTACACGTTAATATCAAAAAACAGGTGTATGTGTTTGCTGCATGTTTTACTTTCCCCAACAACCTTGATGTAAGCATTTGAATAAAAAAATTTTAAGTTGGTTGTGGAATGATGTAAACTCCAATTTTAATAAATTTAAATTTAAATTAATGTTTTATTGAGACAAGCTCAACCACAGAAAAAGTATTTAGATTTGTGTTCAAATGAATATAAATGAAGCACTCACAAATATAGTTGAATATTTTGTGACCATATTTGAATGACTCAATAATCTTTGAATATTGCATGCTTTTATATCTTGATTATAATGAATTAATATATATGCATAAGAGCTTTGCTAAGTATACAAGATGATATTACAAGAGAAAATAAGAGTCATATATATTATGTCATCAAGCATATGCTAAGTATGAAAGCATATTGATTGCACTCATCAAGAGTATGATTTAGAGTCATGAAATATTATACTTATTATATGCTAGAAAATTTGAGTATGTAGAGTATATGTTTTACGTCATAATGTTATCTAAAATTCAACATGCATAAATAAAAATAGTAAGATCAGATTTTTTTTTTACGTGGAAAACTCTGTAAAAAAAAAATCACAGGTTCTTGCCCAATTAAAAAAATCCATTATATAATAGGTGATACAAAAACCCCCATTTCATCATAGGCTAAAATAAGAGGAGATTATTTTAAAGTTAATGTTTGTTTGTTTTCTAAGGATTAGGATTATAGAATTATCTACAAATAGATAATCAATACCCAACAACTGAGCTTGATTTCTTTTATAGGGATTACATGTGTATGGTGGCCATCAACATACAATTGAAACCCAAAAACAAGAATAAATCTTGAAAAGAGTCTGAAGATGGCGGTAATTATTGATGGCGATCACCAATAATAATGATGGTTGTCAGTAGCAATAGTTGATAGGGGTTGTTGGTGGCAATATGTGATGGTGGTCGTTAGTGGCGATAGCTGGAATATGCAAAAGGCTATCAAATTTTGTTATTTGTTCCCTCCTCTCATGTGAAGAATGTGATTCTATTAATTTATAGGTTTTTTATGGATATTTTGATAATTTGAACTAGAATCCAAAACTCTTCATATTGATTCCCTTGATCACAAAATATTTATTCAACATCTAAGTGCCCTAATGATGTTAAAATTGAGTGATCTTAGGCTAGTTGGATTCATCTCATCGAGCCGCTCGACTTGACTATAAGCACATCTAATTTGAAGATTATTTTGTCATCAAATTAATGTTTGAAGTTTCTAATCATACTTCAAGTGTTTGATTTGGGTTTATTTGGGCTCAAATTGAACCACCTTTAATATCATTGGGTTCGTCTCATTTAGATGTTTAGTTCGACAATAAACATGCTGAAATTAGAATTAATAAGACTTTGAATTTAATTCCAAGAATTTTCAATTCCTATTTTATCTCGAGATTCATGCCAAACCAAGCATATTTTTTTTGTAGATATATTAATGACTTATATATTAGTAATTTTATGTCATATAGCTAATTTGCCTCATCATGTTTATGCTAGTTGCGAAATTATTACGTGCGGTCACCAGACACTGTCTGGAGGCCAATTAGGATGCGCCACGTAACTAATTTACTGTGTATGATTACTGTGTACCGTTGTGTATCGGGTGACGTGACATGTTCTGATTGACCTCCAAATGGTCCGGTAACCGCACGTAGTAATTTCTCAAGTGCTAGTCAGTCATAATTAAACTACCTCCTAAGATGTTATCATAATTATTCCACATGTATTTCTTACATTGATTATTTTCAATCTAAATAATCCAAATTGCAAAATAGATATGTACATATAGCCTCTAACCAAAGTTACAGAATAACTGAAAATCTTATGGGAAGAAGGTGTGGGTAAATATACATGATATTTATTTAAAGTATAATTGATATATGAAAACTACTTATATTAATAAATGACTATTTTTTTAACATATGGTATGATAACATATCATATCATTATAAAAAAATTAGCTTATTAATATTCAAGTTTGATTCATTTAAAATAATAGATGCCTATATATGATTTGTGTTTAGTTAATGAGTTTTTAACAAATGAACATTATCAATCTATCGATGAGCTTTATTTTTTAAATGTTCATTAGCTGAAAAACAATCTGAGCCTACTAATAAACAATTTTGTAGAGCTTGTTTACAAACATATTTAGCGAGTTTTTTTGATCTACCAAATTTTAAATTTTTGTACTAAATAGTTGATTTACGAAGCAATAATAAAGCTGTCCCAAATCAAACTATATTTGATTACTTAAACAAACGTAATCGAGCCTGAGTACAAGTAACTTTTCAAACACTTAATTCATATATAACCCTAGCACCAATAATTCATGTATCGTTATTTGTTTTATTTTAACTCATGTATAGTAAATTCAATTGTCATTTTATTAGAAGAGCAATAACTTCTTATATTTCCCATCTTGGTGAGTCATGAAAAACATTTGTTTCCATTACAACTTAATTTAAGATTACTTGTGGCAAAAACAAATGTGACGATATCAGCCAAGCCCTTAATTAAAATTATAATTTTAAGCCCTCCAAGTTTACTTCATTTAGTTCTTGAACAAACTTTTAAACTTTTTTTTCCTCTTGGGTCGAAATAATTTAGGTTTCATTTAAGACAGTTTTTTTATTATTTTCTGAATCAATTTTTTAGTACAAAATTTTCAAATTCAAGAAATTATCGTACTAAAAAGTTGTTTTAAATCATATTTTGTTTTCTTTTTATTTTTCAACAAAGGATAGTCAGAAGTGTTGGTTTTCCACTAAATAGAACTCTATCAACTTACTTATATAAAAACTAATTATCATACCCTAATGTAGACAATAGTGGTTAATACTCTTCAAAAGCGAGATTATAAATTTTAAAATTTAATTAAAGTTTAAAAAAATTGACACTCGTGTATAGTCACGTGAGTCGATCTTTTCAAGCATTTGACTATTACGAATCATGGTAGAAGAGCTCGTATTTTGTGGGTCCACAAAGGAGCTCTTCTGTCATGACCCGTTAACTGCCTGCTAAATATCTAGCTATTATTGATGCTTATACAAAATTGTGATTATAAAGTTAAAAGTATGATTAAGCAATGTCTCTTGTACCTAATTTTTTTAAAGCATGTACACTAAAAATAAATAAAAGGTCACACTTTACTTTAGAACAGCTAGAATTAAAATAAAAAAAGTCAGGTTAAATTATATATAGCATTATTGAGACACTCAATACCGGAGATTTTTGCAGACTCATAAATTTTTCATAATATTTAGCTGATAATAGAGATGAAGGTTTGGGACAGCTATAATATTTTATAAAGATGACCGTGAAGTTGTTTAGCAATTATAGAAGTTTAGAGACCAAGCTTTACTCTCGATTGAATATTGGTAATGATTTTTCTGTTATTTGTGGAGTTTTTAGCAATTATAACAGTATATCATTTGAGTGATTAAAATTCTCATTAAAGTTTCGTTTGTGATAACTTTTGGTTATTATTTTTTAAGAAATTTTTGTACTAAAAAATAGTAAGTAAACTGTCACAAACGAAGCCTAAAACACTTCAATCTAACCCAATGTAAGCATGCAACAAAAACAACTAACTCAACTGTGCCAAAGAATATATATCAAAATCTTCATCATTCATAAAATATATTATGAACAATAAACCAGTTTTTAGAGCATGAAGCACTGCAGAATGGTTGCTTTCCTTCATGATAATATATATATAATCAAACAAAATGATATATCTTTGCATTATTCATTAAAGTATACATATCTATTAGTAAGCAATAAGAAGCTTAAGTAACAATTCTTTTGTGTGGCTTTAGTAAATTCATGCTTTATTTGTAACAACTTAGCTTTTTTTTTGCTTTCTAAAATAACTTTTTAGTAAAAAAATTTCTTGAATTTGAAAATTTTATACTAAAAAGTCATTTTAAAAAGCAGTATAAAAGTTGTCCCAAACGAAACCTTATTCCTTTATAAAATCGCATCCACAGTGTCATCATAATGGGCATTTGAAATACCATCTGCTTGATGTACAATATAACTGTATTCAAATTTTCAATCAAGTAATAAATTCATCAAAATTAATGAATCTTTGCTTCCCCACCCCTTAAATTGATAACTTCAGCTCCAAATCTAACTCTTGCGAGTTGCTGGAATCTGATACTTGACTGTTTGATCCAGTGGAATAGCTTCTGTCATGCCTAATTCTCTTCTGCACAAAATCCTGAAGAAGAAAATGAATCATTTACAGGAAGAAAAATTATTTTTTTGGTAATAGTGTAGCATTCTTAATTTATATTTCAGCCAACCTCCATGAGTGGTAAAGTCACTGGTCCAAAATGATTTGCCTGTGATACACTGCTGCTTCTATTATTTGCATAAAGCCTAGCAAAATGGTAGAAGAACAGAAGAAAACTCCAGTCAAGCTAAATTGTCTACTGTAATAAGATAGAAAAAAATACTATTTATATATCTTATAAGTTTGTATTTAACATTCCACATATGATTTAGGTGATAAATTTATATTTTTTTTTTATAGAAGAAAGAAGCATTAATAAACTTTATAATACAGAAACCCTAGTTTGAGTCTCAAGTACCTTGGTGAAAGATTGAACTGAGTGTCAGCAAAACTAATATCTTCATTTCTGTTCTCACCATATCCCACCTGAAACAGAAATCAGAAATAATGATGAGTCACTCTGTTCAATTCTAATAGTTCATCCAGTTTCTAATCAATTAATCTGTGATGAGAACATGGGAAAAAAAATTAAAATAACCAGAGATTCAGATAATATAAAACTGGGATGAACAGTAGAAACTGGGAAGATTATAAAGTGCTAGACAAGAGAAAAAGGTTGGAGAAGAAGACCAGTTCATGACCAGTCTTATCTCTTGTGCTTGAGTATAGACAACAAAATTCTTGAGGTTACTTACTATAAGCTGTACCAAAAGGGTGCAAAAATTAAGAAGAAATTAATTACATAGATAATTGAGAAGTGAGAAGTGAAAGGCATACTAACCATGGCCAGATTACTGGGAAAACAAGGATAAACTGATTGTTGACTGTAACTAGACATCAACTGGCTTTGAATTCTGATCTTTTCAAGCTGAGCCACACCAAGACCTCTCTGCGGTTGCTTTGGCCTCTCCATACCGCTTTTCTTTCCTTTCCTTGAACTTCCAGTACCTGATGATCTTCCACCTCCAAGCTCAATTTCTCCATGTTGGCTGCTCCCCATCTCTTGATGAAGAAAAGAAGAGAGAGAGAGAGAGAGAGAGAGAGAGAGAGAGAGAGAGAGGAGTTAAGACAAGATAGCTTGCAAGTGAAAGGGACAGAAAGCCAAGGCACCTTTTAAAGTGTGTTGGAATTAAGAAATTTGTGCTTTCCTGGATTGTGGATTGCCGAAGATTACAAGGAAATATTCTTTACTTTTGTGTCCTTCGCCTTGGTGTTGAAGATCTCTTCCTATTCTTTCGGTTACTAGAAGCACCATGTGCAATGGATGGCTAATAATTAATAGCAAAAGACTGACTTAGAGGCAAGATTTGATAGAGATACACTTAGCTTTAGGGGTTTTCTTTCATTAAATGGACCTCATATAACGTTTTGTAGCTCAAGATGCATCTGTATACTTTATGCATGTCTCATCACTGCAGGTAGCTAGATATTGTCATTAAAGACCTAGTTAACAGGTATAAAATTATTCTTTTTACCGGCAAGACAACCGAGGCACACTTCTAAATTTAGAAGCTAATTCAGCTCACGTTGATATATATGGTGGTTGGAAGTTTTAGCTATCAATAAAGAGATTTTCAGTTCATAGTCTTGTGCATGTGATGTATGCAAGGTTATGAAAATTGAACCAGACAATAAATTAAAAAAATGAGAGATTCACAATTTGATCGATTTGATTGGGGCCGAACTGAATGACATAATAAATAATAATATATTATTAAAATTAGTAAAATTAATATAATAATGTGATGATCTAACTTTAAACTTAAACACAAATCACATTTTATAAATAATATAATCCATATTTAATATAAAATAAGTTTGCATACATTATATATATATATAAAATTTATTTTATATGTTTAAATATAATTTATACTTATGAAAAGTATACAAAAATTATATTATAAAATTATATCTAATAATTTATTTTATATTATTTAATATTAAAATATAAATGAAAATAAAATAATATTAGATAATTAAATAAAATGAAAAATAATAGATAAAAATTAAATATTATTTGCATTATTAAATTTTAATTAAAAACATATATGTATAAATATATAGTGTATGTATAGTAAACTTGAGAACTTCTATTTGATTTTTAGTCCCACATAATCTAGACTATATATGTTACCATTATTTTTGTCTATATAATTAAGTTTTTTTAACTTACCTTGATAAAGAAGACACATAATATGTTGGGTTATGTTGCACGTGATAAACGCATTTTTATGTTTATTTAATTAAAATATATAAATTATAAATTAATTTATTAAGTAAAATATTTTATAATAAATTTATTAAATGTTTTATTTAATTAAATATTAGTCGAACTAGTTTTTGAAATTCTGCACCAATTCACCAATAAATCGGTGAGGTTGAATTGTCGGTTCAATCCAATTTTTATAGTTACGAACTAGCCGATCCGGGCTGGTCCGCTCCCGTTCTTAAAACATTGGATGTATGTATATGTTTACCTTAATTAACCTAAATGTCTAAAGAAAAATAAATTTAGAAGCTAATTATTTAAAAACATATAGTAGTTAATATAATGTCCTTCATAGATTTGTGTATACATCTTGACAACATATATATATATATATATATATATATATATATATATATATATATATATATATATATATATATATATATATATATATATATATATATTGCTCATCTCAAAGTTTTGGAGTATTATGAGAAATTATTATGATGGAGGTACAATCAAATTTAAGATCTTAACAATTTTTAGATTTTGTTTGGGACGACTTTCTTATTGCTTCTTAAAGCAGCTTTTTTTAGTATAAAAATTAAGACTTTGTTTGGGACGGCTTTCTTCTTGCTTTCTAATACAAAAATTTCTTAAATTTGAAACTTTTGTATTAAAAATCCAGTTTAAAAAGCAGTACGAAAGTCATCCCAGACGAAGCCTAAATTTGTATTAAAAAGCTCCTTTAAGAAACAATAAAAAAGCCGTCTCAACTGAAGCCTTAACTTTTTGCTTAACTAAACTCATTGACACATATCTATTTAATTTCTCATACATATTTGTATGTGTCTGTATGTGTATGTATGTATGCATATATTAATTTCTTGGTGGATGCAAAGAAAGAGAAATATATGATTAATTCATAATTCATGATAACCTAGATTGATTCAATCACGTGGAAAGATCTAGAATGAGACAAGTCTACCAAATGATTGGTTATCTATACGTCAGCAATCACATGTGCTGAAGCAATACTATAATCAGCCTATTACATTAATCAGATCCAGCAAAATTTCTTCTAGCAGAACTTAATGATTAATGACTAGCGACTCCGTAGTAGTCAGTTTCTCTACTTCGAGCTAGAAGAATTACAAGCCTTCCACTTCATTTAAAGAATTGGACTGATCATGTTGGCTCAAAAAAAGTCATTAACGAATCACTAAAAATGATAATTTGCAAATCTGACCGTTAATGTTTTACACTTTCTTCTCTTATTGTTCTTAAAACTGGGTTAATTATTCTATGCGGATGCCGAACGTCATTTGGAGACTAACCAAAATGCGTCACGTCATCCATGCGCTTGGTACCACGGCTCGGTAACGCTGATGTGGAGCATTCTGGTTAGTCTCCGGACGACGTTCTACGCCCGGTCTCCGCACATAATAATTTCTCCTAAAACTGACCTCAATGATAATAAGGGTATCATAGGTTTCATTTCTTAACTTTTACTTCTACTATCATCATAAAGGTTGCATCATCTGCTCGTATCAATTCTATAACAACTTCGGAGGAAGAGTGAAGATGATCAATACATTAGAGAAAGATGATAAAGAATACAAGCTCTCCATTCTCAATAGCTCTTGATTTTCATTAGTTAGAGGAGTTTCATCTCAAAATGCTCTAAAAAGTCCCACAACAAGAAAATAGTATGTTAAAAACTAAAATTGATGATGCAAAAAATTTCATTACAAACATTGGCAAAAGTAGTGGCGAATTTTTGGTTGATATGATTATCGATGGATTATTGACATTGTAAATAATATTGATGGAAATTTCATCAATCATCCATTGATCTATGACGCACTGACACATTTCCTTAAAGAATCGTGCAATATCTGACACATATTCGACATGACACACATCCAACACGTGTCAGACACGTTTAAAACGTATCCGATTACAAAAATATTAAATATAAATTTAACATGTGTGTCTTAAATATTTTATAAAATTTTTAAAATATAATTCTTGTACTTAAACTTTTTATTTATTTAAAAATATAAAAACTAAATTTCTTATTTCATGTCCACAACATCAAATGATCAATCGCCTTCACTCAATACCCTATTCATCAAATATTCTTCTTTTCATTTCTCTTTGGCAAGTCGCGACTTTGGTTTCACAATAATGCTCGATGTCATTTCAACATCGATCTCTGACATCGTTATACATTGACATTTAAAAACCATCTCAAATTCGAATGTTTACATTGTCTTGACATTGATGCTCGGCGTTAATAATTTATACGCCCACGACTTGACAACTCATCCTTGTCCGACATCATCTTAACATCGACAACCATCGCCCTCGCAACATCGACGTGTTATACTTACTGCATAACATTGATGACCGACTCTAGACAACATTGTTGTCTCCTGATCTCTCGATGCTTGATGCACGGCATCAACGTCTAACTCTCGACATCATAATATTATATTAATCATTTTAAGCACAAATTCTAGTTAAATGACTTGTTATTTCTAAATTATTTTTAATATTATATTTATTCAATTTTTATACATTATTTTTAAAATATAAAAATTATAATACAGTATCCAACCCGTATCTGTATCTTATATTTTCAATAATTTGTGTGTCTCGTGTTCATGTCGTGTCATATATGTATCGCTGTGTCCGTGTCTGTGCATCATAGCCACCGGTAAGAAAATTTAATTTTAATATGAGCATGATAAAAACGAAAATATTTCATAAAATATCATAAACCTAGGAAGGATAAACCGAGAAAACGATCATACCAAGAGAGATCAGTAGTAATACTTCAAGAAGAAAACATAGTTGTAAAGATAAAATTTTCATTAGAGATATCACAATAAGATTTTTCTTCACAAGTTCCATTAATGATTATTGCCAAATTTTTTTAATTAATATTCATTGCTTAAACTCCATCTTCAAAGTTGACAATGGTCATTAATAAGACTTAATTGCTATTACTGAAGAAATTTCTATCAATAATAATATCAATAAAAAATTTTAATGAATCATCTCAAATGTTACTTATCCTACAAGAGTTTTAATGATGTCAAATTTCGACTATAAAGTCTGTTAGCAATAAATTTATTGATGGATAGTGCCTTTTTCCCATGAAATTACTCATAATATTAGACAACTTTTTTTTTTTGTAATGTAATGTTTAGAAGTGTGAAACCTCTTAAATAAAAAGAAGTTAAAACTCTTAAATATCGATGCGTCTTTTGATGTATTGATTGAAATTTTATTAAGAAACTTCATGGTTAAGTGTGCTCGTGAGGGAGTAATTTTAGGATCGATGACCTCCTGAGAAGTTATACCAATGAGACAACATCTCAATAGTTAAGAGTTTAGACTATTATAAAATAGTATCAGAGTAATACACCAGTCGAAAGATGGGAACTAAGTGTCATACATAACAAAGCACTACGCCATGGGGGCTACCTCTTAAACCCTATATGAGACACAATATTCATAACAAGAGTCACGACTTAAACTTGTAGGGGCCGCCTTTAGAATCCTATCTGCCCAGTGGATGGTTCTGAGATAAGGATATTAATGAGAATGTAAGTGACTCAAGTAGGAGAGATTGTGAAATCTCTTAAGTAAAAAAAAAGTTAAACTCTTAAACATTGATACATATTTTAATGTAATGATTAAACTTCATTAAGAAACTCTAAAATTAAGCATGCATGTACGAAAGCAATTCAAGGATGAGTGACCTCCTAAGATGTTACATCAATGGGACAAAACTGTGAAACCATTAGTCAAAAGAGGACAATGCCTCGATAGTTAAGAGTTTGAGCTATTACAAGAGTACCTCTTAGAGGCCAAAGAGGTTATATTTATAAAAAAAGAAGGCTAAGTTGTCTATGGTTGGCAAATTTTGGCAATGTGGGATTCATGCCATACATGTCTTTAACTCTTGTAAGTAGTAGATCAACATTCTCTTATGCACTAGGCAACATAAATAACACCTTAAAGCACATGGACTATGATTTGTGAGCCGAAGAGTAGTATATAGTCATTACTTGAAATAAAAATTGGTCACACTGTATCAATGGAGAAGTTAGATGGAGTAGTATCAATTAGAGTCATATTAATGTCATATGCAAAATCTGTTGGGATTCAAATAACAAATCTAATTGAGAAGATGAGGAAACATCATAATATGCTTGGTGATCATCCAATTGGCAGGATTTTATAGATATGATTAATTATAAACTTAGTAAAAGTTAGGTGGCAAGTCCTTTAATATCCAACTAAGTGAGGTTACTTTAAAATATGGTTAACATTCTATATTCTATAATGTTCAAATAATCCCAGTCTAATGTCACATATAACTTTTTTGACCACAATCAAATTTGGCTGGCTCAAAGGTAAATTGATCCAGCTATGATTCGAACTCTCATACTCCTCGTTGGACTTTTGAGTTTCATGAATACCATCATGTAAGAGAGCATATACATCCATTTGAGAAAGCACTCTAATATTCACATCGACTGATTTAACCATTTTCAACTCTAACGTCTTCATATCATAAATCAATGCTACATTAAAGGTAGTCATCCAACCTACTACTCCCATGAGCATCCTACTTAGAGCATCAACCATAATATTTAGCCTTATTAGGCTGAAAGTAAATGTTGAGATCATAATCATTAATCAACTTCAAACATCACTTCTACCTTAGGTTCAACTCCTCCTAATTAAAAATATATTTAAGCTTAAATGGCCAAAGTCAACTAAGAAAACTATCACCAATGAAGTCCTTTATTGATAAATATATGGTGTCTTTCAAAGCTTTCAATGTTATGAGTGTAATGGAGTTAACATATCAAAATTTTGAAAATCAAATTGTCTGAAATAATTTTATGAATATCCATATATCAAATTTAATGCTATCAGAAATAGCCACAATAAACCATTGTCTTGAACCCTTGGTATTGAAATAAATTTCTTTACAAGATTAATCTAATGTCTCAAATAGCTCATAAATCAGAGGCCATCACATATAAGTTGTACGTAGTAATATAGTAATATCATAAAAATTTCATATCAAAATTGGGCTGCTGAAAAAAGCAAATGTTTTTTTTTACTTTTACGTTAAATAGTCTTCTTCCTAAGAATAATTAAAGCCACAAATATCTTTCATATTAATCTCATTTATAGTTTGTAAAAACTCCAATAAATTTTGATCAAAAGAATAAACTATGAGAAATTTGAGACATTTCGATATGACGTGAGGCTAGGCCCATACTACTCATGAGGAGAGGACTTTAGTGGGCCCGTCAATATGACAGACATCAACGATGATGACCACTTATCACTCCCTTTATGTCACACATGAAGAGCAAACTGAGGAAGGATTAGCGGACTCGTCGACCCCACATATAAGAATAAATCTATTGTCAATCACAATCCAATTTAACCATTCAAGATCTAAATATGCTCAAAATCATCCAACTTTTAAGTCCTTAGAATCCTCACAACAAGACCATTTTGAAATTAATTTCATTTAAATCATTCTTATCTCAACAAACCTAATTTATATCTTTAAACTCTATTTTATGATTTCCTAATTTCTACTCAACTTATGCACAATAATTGAAGTTCCCAAATCAACCACCATATTTATTGACATTGAAAACGGGGCCTATTATTAGCTATTTATTATAAACTATACCATTAAAAGCTTATTAAGTAGTATGAAGAGCAAAAGTAAACGTGCGCCCATTGTTATTTCTTTATTTTAGTTGTTTGAGTAAGCTCTCTTTGATTACTTTGTTTGAAAGTCCTCCAAGATTTAAAAAGTAAAGCCATAAAAAATTCGAGAAGAGAAAGGTTCTTAAATTTTTACCTTAAAATCAGCTAGTTTCCAAGCTTTTAGCTCTTATATCAAACAATATAGAAGATGCGGACGGACGGGCGGGCACATATGGTAGGACTTATTTCAAAATGACATTCACATAAAATATTTTATAACATCATTTTATGGCTTTTACTAATATATATATATACCAATCAGTAAAAATACTCAAAATTCCGTACTCTATAACATATTAAAAGTTACACAAAAAAAATGTAAAATTCTTTAAAATAAATTTAAACCTCATAAAGTTTACCCATTTTTCCCAATTGAAAACTAAAGTAGAGAAACAAAAGCCTACCTTGTGCGTCAATTTCGTCAATTTGTTTGACAGACGAATTCAAATTTGTTGCCTCCAAAACTCTCTCTGATTTCTCTCTCCTCTCCTTCTCTTCTTTTCTTCTTCTTTTCTAGTAGTTGAGGGTAAGGGTGAGGGTTAAGTGCTAATGGTTTTAAAATCTTTACATAAAATATCATTTTTGATACAGCGCCGCGATGTTACTCATATCAGTGTCATAGGGCCCTCTAAAATATTCCAGATGCTACCATATAGTGAGCGTCACAACGCCTCTAACAAACGCTACAATGCTCCATAAAATAGAAGCCCTATATAGTGAGAAAAATACCGCACCTCAATCATTCACAACACCGTAGTGCTCCCAAAAATTTTTCTAGCCTTAACATTTCTCACCTTCAAATTCAAGTATTGATTCATTTAAACTAAACTAAAAGTTATTATATGCGCTATTTTTAACACCTTACAACCAATACCAAGAGCAAAAAGATTGACTTGCTTCAAATTAGCAACTAATATCGTTCGTAAAAAAAGAAAAGCTTTTTTTTTTTCTTTTCTTTTTTTACAATTTTAACTATATTTGCCATTTATTCATGTCATAATCTAAGACAGTTTTTATTGGACACAGCATATTTGTGATGAATATATTTGTGACTATCATTATGAAGAGAGATTATTAGCTGCGGAGTGCGGACGGAGAGAACCGTCCGCCACAAGCATTGGCGGGTGCTCGATACTGCTGGATACCGCTAGACATTCAATACTTGTGCGGACGGTGCGCACTCCGCACCTAATAATTTTTCCATTATGACGAGCCTTGCCATCGCAAATATGTCATTGGAATTAGATTTTAGACTAAACGCAATGGTATTTACTTTTATGAAATAACATTATTCCTATAGTTACATTCATTATTGGAAACATATGATACTATGACATGATCCACTACAGGAAAATGCTCTGTTACCGGCGGAAAAAAATCTGCTGGAAACAATTAAAATTCGCAGGAAAATATCATTTTTTGGAGAATTTCCGGCGAAAACTCATTCAACGGTAATTCGTATATCGAAAAAACCAGCGCAATTTTTCCGCCAGAAAAATTTCCAATAGAGTTTCCGGCGAAAAATAATGATGCATATATGTCGGCCTTCCTTAACGGATTATGGCGTTTAATCCGCCGGTTAGGCCGTTACTTTTTTCGGCACTTGTGTATCCATCGGAAAGTCCGCCAGTAATAGTAGATTTTCCTGTGGTGTAAGGATACGATTGCCATGAAATTCATTCATTTATTTACTTTAATCAAGTATATAAACGATGTATGATAAAATTCGAACTTATATCATATCATACATATACATTTTTTTTCATATTAAACAATATCAACCCACAGTCATTATAAAAAAAAAATATTTAACAATAATTACAATCACAATAAATTATTTATTTTGGCATTAATTAAATAATAAGTAAATTATTTATAAATCAAGTTGCTTAGTAATTGAGGAAAATTTGCTTAAATTACATATATTTAATAAATTTTTTTATTTTTCTTTAAAAGATTGAGAGATTTTGTTGCATTGGAAAGTGCATCAAAAGGGTATCTAGTATAGATTCAGCCACATGGTTTTGAAGGGAAAGTATAAAAGTATAGCTCGATGTGTAGCTTACGAATTCATTACTGGCTTTTGTAATAAAATAAAAAATTGCACTCCGTGGCCTCTGTATAACCAAACAAATACTACTGGACTGGAAATGCAATTTTTATAAAAAAGTGGTGCTCACATGGTAAAGTACACTAAGATGCACTAATTTATCATTTAGGTAAGATTTTGCATGATTCTATTTGCTTTTAAATATTATTAAGGAATTGCTTCGTAAGTATATTTTAAAATTATAATGTGTCACTTAAAAATATAAATTATATATTTGATTATTTATTTTCTATCAAAAATTTATAAAGTAAACATTCAATCTCATTCAGACCCAAATTACACAAACATATTCCTACTTAATATTTTTCAAAAATAGAGGGAAATTAGTATGCTCAATCTTTTACTTAGGCTTCATTTGGAACATCTTTCTTACTGCTTTCTAAAGTAACTTTTTGATACAAACTAGAAAAATGTTTTAGAAAACAACGAGAAAACTATTCCAAACGGAATCTTAGATGAGCCACTACTAAGATAATTCTCAAAAGCTATAATAAGATGAGGACTCTTGTAGCTCTTTTCGGTCTGTTGGTTGGGAGCGTTGGCTATCGATTAATTATTATGTGCGGATGCCGAACGTTATCAGTAGACCAATCAGAATGAGCCACATCACCATGTGCTTGGTACCACGACTCGGTGCTACTCGGTACCACGGCTCGGTGCTGCTCAGTACCGTGTCTCGATACCGTTAAAGTGATGCATTCTGTTTGGTCTCTGGATGGAATTCTGCGTCTGGCCTCCACAGAATAATTTCGGTCTCTTGACTATCAACTAAGAGGTCTTCAGTTTGAGCCTTATGTATGTGATGCATATAAATTTATCTTGATTGACCAAAATGTCCCAAAAAAAAGGGACAAGAACTCTTTTGTAGGACAATTCAAGGAGTTCCAGTTTTCACTAATCTAAGGAACATCATCTTCTGATGTGATGTTCACATGAATCGCTATAAAATAAATTTTTTACATTTTTTTTCTATGAAATGGATCTAAGACAATGATAGGTTTTTTGTTTTGTTATGGTGAAGTTAGCTGGCACTTTTTTTTGGAGTTTTCAGAGTAAAAGTTCTTATTCTTCATCCAATTATTTGTTCCCTTCATGCTTATAGCATGATATTAATACCTAAAATTTTATATTACATGCCTACCATCTATAGAATAAATATGGGTGTATGAAATGAAATATTTAAATTTATATGGTGGTATGAGTGGTAAGAATAAAATATAGAAGTGATATATTTGATATTAAAATTTTATATGAGTGGTAGACATGTAATATTAAAGTTTTGATTGTTAAATATGTAAATAGCATGAAATAAAGTGATATGTATGTAAATCCACTATTTTTTTATTACAAATAAACCTTTAATTACATTTTAATTTGAATTTTTAAGACTATCATTTGAATGAAATTTAATATAGTAGTGTGAATAAAAATATGGGCAATTTTTAAAAAGGGGCACTATATAAAATTATATAGAAAAAAATTAATTAGGAGAAAATTTAATAAGAAGATTAAACTTTAAAATAATTATTTTAAAATTGCTAAAATATTTTGCATTTATCATTTTCTTAAATGCAATTGTTTTTTTTTTTTCATTTTCTTAAGAAAATGCAAAAAAAAAAAAAAAAGTATTTGAAATATTTTTATGTTTTCAGAAAAATTGAAAAATATTTTAGCATTTAAGCCCTTTATTAAATTAATTTCTCTTAATTATAATCTTATATAATTTTATATTTCGCTCCTCATTAAAATTTGGCAAAAAAAAAAAAAAATATAGCATTTTTTTTTTAAAATATGAAGATAACTCAAAATTAGTATATTAACAAACTATCAAAGGTGTTGCCCATAATTATTAATGAAAACATAGATTAAATATGAAGATAAGTCAAAATTAGTATATTAACAAACTATATATCAAAGATGTTGCCCATAATTATTAATGAAAACATAGATTAAAGTTTTGTTTGGGATGATTTTCTTTCTATTATGAAAGTTGTTTTAAGAAGCAGTAAGATAACCGTCTTAAGCAAATCCTAAGTGTTTTGCTAATATCAATCATAGTTGTAAAATATGTTATTGAATTGTGTTGACATGTGGGTCTTTTCAACCACTAGAAGACCGTTGATGAGGGTTTAGGGTAAGGGAATTAATCCCAAGCGATACGAGATCATAATATCACCATTTAGGGTGATTGTAGAGAAGGGAGAGTAAGGGTCACTTAAAATTTGTTTACTTTTTTTTTTTAATTTAAAATTATTTTTTATAAAGTAAATAATGTCTTGATCAAATTTTAAAATCTTATTTAAAATGCCCTAAATTTGAGTTATAAGTCGGACCAAGCCTTATAGCCAATCCTCCTTGACTAAGTTGCCATCAACTAAAGGCATATTGGTAATGTGTTGTTTAATGGCCTTGGCTTGCTAACATTCACATCCAAAGCCTTTGTTTATGTTAGGATGACCACGTCAAATCGTAAACTATGATTGAAATTTATTGTGTCTTCACCCTAAGAAGTGCAAGGCCAAGCTATCGTTAAAGAGGTCATTAACTTGAGTTATTGTCAATAGAGAACCAATCATCCTAGTGTCATAAACCTAAAATCAATGCCTTTCTTAACCAACTCACCTAGGGGATATATTTATATGATTGTTTGCTTATGAAGGCAATTCTAGTTTTGACATATTAATAATTCTAGTCGGGTCGGGTCGCTATGACCACACTAGTCATCTTTTTTGTCATTTAGATTGTTATTCAGTATTTATCATGCATATTATTAGTCACATATGCTAACACCATATTGGAACATCTTCAATTCACATGTATGTACTATGTTTCATGCTTCACCTTGATTCATCATTATCTCAAAAATAAGATGCAATAAAGGAAATACTCTAATATAAAAATAATTATCAACATCAATATTAATTTATATTTATCATATCAATCAATTTTAAGACCAAAGTTTCCCTCTTTAATGGAAGCCAAACCATTAACTCAAAACTTGAGCTAAATTCAAGGATTTTTTATTCAAAAAAATGTATAGATTATACAAAAATCTCTATCATATGATTCAATCTATGAGCAAGGGGATTGTTCCTCAAGTGCACCTACCAAGTTAAATTATTGAAAGAAATAGTGATTTTATGCTAATGCATGTCTATTAGGATAAAATTCTTACCCATTATGTATTTTTTAGAATACTCCTATTTCAGAGTTAGTCAGGATTCATTCTTAACTTATTAAAATTTTCGTAATATGCCTTTGAGCCATTATATCAAACATATCAAGTGACTTTGAAATAGAATATGTCAAACTTAATGCCTTCATACCAATTTTAGTATGAATTAGCTAAGCTAGCCTATAAAAAATATTTTTGATCTTGTCTAACAAGTTCAAAACTAACCATAATCAACTATTCATTTACTCTTGGCCCTTTTTATCCAAGATGAGCTTAAATCTTATATTTGGAGAATACATCCTTTGCCATGTTGGTTTTCCCGTCTACTTGATATATCTAAAAAATGACAAACCATATTAAATCCCCTCTAATTTTTTAAAACAAAGCCAACCAAGTCAACTTGGGATGTAGAATTATAGGATTTTGATCCAGTTGATTATACATTCCAATCCATCCCTTACCAACAATTTCCTTATCCAATGCACAATTTCCATCCCTAATAGACAATATTCTTTGCTTATAATTAAGGATGTATTAAATGATTGATATGACATTTTGCCCTTGAAAATTTTTGATATACTAGAATAAAAATAAACGTTAATCAACATATCATTTGACTTTGGAAAAATTTGGCCACAACCAAATCTTCCTTTGAAATCTCATGATGCTTATTTTAAAACTCCAAAAGTTAATAGGTGTCTTATTTATTCATCAAATCATATGAGTAAAATATCATGACAAATGTTGAAGGCCTGAAGTTTTTTTTTTTGTCTCGATTAGAGTAAGTTTCTTTATCTATGTATAGTTTTCTCCACACTTTATCATAATGTCACTAATATGTATAAACATGGAACTATAATCAAATTTCTCAAATTCACTCTCATCATACAATAAACATCTATGTGTTTTGCACTTACTAAGTCTTCCCACTTAAAAAAAATCTAACTATTATGATTATTTTGCTATGGCAGAAAGCCCATATTAATGTCATATCTAAATTTATCCATGGGATATTATAATATCATATTCATAATTATGGCTAAGTAATAAGAGAGATTGAATGAGAGAAAGAGAGGTGAAAGACATAAAGAGAGAAGCTATGAGATTTCATTATATTGTTAGAATGTATAAAAATTATGATAATGATATGAATTGAGGAATATCATTATAGGAAAGATTAAATTTAAAATAAATAACTAAATTATATGGCAAGAACTAATATTGACTTATTATAACATGAATATGGCAAGCTCATAACTACCTAATTACATTAAGTAAATCCTATGATTTTCAAATAAAGAATAAGTTATTATAAAGTCATTAGCCGGCTACACTAGAGTTTATCTATTCCTAATTAATAAAATTACTAAAAGTATGAGATGATTTCATCTAGTAGTTTTCTCTAAGGCAAAGTATTCATATATACAGGTTGGGGAGAGTAACTCTAACATTTAGCAACTTTCTCTACCAAATTATGAAGTTGAATACATTTATCAAGGTTCTTTTGGTAAGTCCATATTGGTGGATTCAACATGTCGATCTTGTTTAGTCGAGTAATTATCCTTAGACTCGACCTAGATTAATTAGCAAGACCCATCCAATCTGTTTTAAGAAATTTTGTATGCACAACTATCACCTTATAAAAGCTTTCATGTTTATTATTGTTATTAACCTAAACACCACCATACTGCTTCTAAGAATATCGTCATCATTTCATACCTTAGAAGACGCGCTCTTTTGGTTATAATTGTACATAGATAAGATAGTTATTGTGCAGTTCACCCATTTATTCTGTATTCACTAATAGCAATCAGCTTTGTCTGTTTTGGCCATATTAGCCTTTACATTAATTATGGAAATAATGAAACTAATGCTCATACCATTCAAGAATATTTGACCCTAATTGAAGCCATTTTCATCTTCAAGCCTGCAAGGAACATGTTATATTTATCCTCAAATAAACATATTAATTATACCAAAAATATTTTATAGAATTTATTAATTGGGAGTGCTACTTTTATATGATTCTTCACAGCCAACTCCACATGAAAAGTTGAATACACATAGGCTTAAAAGGAATCCTAAATAGGACAAATTTCAACAAATATTTCATAAGGATCATGAAATGCTTTCCTCTATTCAATCAATATTATCTTTAGAATTGTTTGTATTACAAAAAATAATTAATTTAGATGTTAGGGTAAGAATGATCCTTAAAATCAGTAAATTTATTTTGAGATTAGTGCACTACAAATTTATCAAATATAATTTAAATCTCAAAGCAAATCCAATGATTTCAAAAAGCTCAAATTGATCAAAATTTTATCAAAATATCACTACACAACTTTTTTTTAATATAAATAAAATATTTAATCCTATCAGCTCATAAATACTCAAGAGTCATGGCAAGCCAAGTCTAATTCATTGGGGAGAACTATATTACAGATCAAAACTAAGAAATGAGCCACTTCAAATCAGACTAATTAACTAAAATATGCAAAAGCCTTTAAAGAGGTTGTTGCTTATTAGTACTCCTAGATTTATTCTCTATATTTATAGTAACTTGCATTTAGTTAAATTATTGTGGTACACAGACTTCATAGTTTATTACTGAACATCATAGCTTGATCTATTGCAAATATGACTGAATAATTATATGATAATTGTATATTATTTTCATTAATTGAATTGAAAATATCATTGTAAACAAAAAATTTCAATCATCAATTGACCAATAGATCAGTCGGGTCGATTGGAATAAAGGGTTGGATTGTCCTCTTATTTCTGTTTATTGTTGACTTTGGGTAATATGACATCCATTTTATCCAAGAGATATATTATTTTTCTCTAATCATAGACAATTTTTTATCTTTCAATCATCCCTTTTAAAAGCAGGATTATTTCGACCGTATTAAGCCCAAATCATTCAATTATCTCTTTCCTTTCTTAAAGGGACTAACATAACTACCCTCTGTTATCATCACCTTCGAATCATGTCATCTCTATGGTGAGGAAGGAATTGATCCAATCATCTTCAATAGTCTTTATGGCCTCGCAAGCACTGCTTAAAGAATACTCCCACATGAATCCATCTCCCCTTCTATAGCTTAAGGGTGATAAAGTTAGGGAAGTGAAGAGGGCTTCACACAGTAGTACTCTTCATGTGGCCATTCATGCACCTAATAGCTCTCTACGAGGGACTCGACAAAGTGGGTTTACAATGACATTAAAATAAAAGCTGTAAGTATTAATGTTTTTAATGTTTTTAAAATTTTGAGGTGTTATACATGTAAATAGAAATTTCTTTATGTTATATACACAGACAAAAAAATATTGAGTAATAGGTACATAATTCCACAAAAAAAATAAAGTGTTTCTTAATCATATGTTAAAATTTGAGGATGAGGTTCTAATCCTATCAAATTAAACTTTCATAATCAATAATATCTTAGCTATGCTTGGTTAGATTCCTTCCAAGAAATGCACCAAATTAATGTGGCATTTCAGCACCAGCACTGAACAATAACAAAGTTGGTATTATATATGTCAACTTAGGTGTCTTTTATAGCCATATTTGATATGATTATATTGATATCGTATTTTTCATATATGTATGAAATAAATTACTATTTCCTTGCATTAAAACAGGAGTTATTTTGTAATTTAATTCATCTACTCATAAATGATGAAAATGTAAAGGTCTTAAATGAATAAAAAACATATTTTTATATGAATTAAAATTACTTTTAAAAAGTAAAATATGAAAAGCAAGATGAGAAAAAAAAATGAAACCAAGCTTGGCCTAAATAATTCTTTCCCTGTTGTCATTAAAATTTGAGTATCTATTGACCATTGCACAGCATGTGGAGCTGAGTGCACATTCTTACAGTAAAGTGACTTGCTACTCTCCTTTAATAGTAAAAACACAAGCTAGTACAGCTGCATGCTTTCTATGCCTGTATTGGTGAAGGCAACAACTTAGCAAATAGACTTTGCAGACTTCTTATGCATAAAAAACATCATTTCAGCTCACAATAGAGTTGTTGTCTTCATCACTTTGTTGCCACTTGTTGATTTCAATTTCATTTTTCAATCTTTATCAAATTTTTTGCAGCTTGTTTATAGTTGAATATTAATGGAGATAATGGAACATTTTATCAATTTCTTATAGTTTGTGAGATTATGATTTACAGTCTTATTTCATCGCTATCTTCGTTACATCAATCATAATTATTGAGATTATTAACAACAGGGTGCTTATTCATCTCAATAATCCATGTAATCTGATCATATTAACCGTGAGATGATTGTTCGTCTCAATAATCTACTTTCATGCCCGTGTTTTCTTTTGTTATTGTTATTTATTATGTATTAAAACTACAATAATAGTGAAGCCTCATTTGATGAAACTTTATAATAATGGGAAACTTTAATCTCCAACACCCATTATGCATGGATAAACTAAAAATAAGATAAAGTTCTTCAAATTTCTTGAATATTTTAATAAAAGTTTATGAATGGTAAATTATAAATAAAATTATCTATAATCTTTTCAATAATATTCTTTTAAATCAATAGAGCCTAAAATGGAAACTTCAAATTGAAATCATGATTGACATTAGTTGAGTTATAAAAACATAGAACTTTACCAAATAGTTTTTCCAACTGTTTAGTTTTTTTTTTTTTGGGGTGGGGGAGATAATGCCTATTATTTTTATTATTGGATGGAGTTTATGGAAATTCTTAAGATGCAATGCTACTGTTATTATTACTTTGAAAACACAGATATACGTAGCTCATCTTGATCTGTTAGTTGAAAGTTTTAGCTATCAATGAAGATGTCTTGAATTTAGAGTCTTTTGTGTGTGATGTGTGTGTGTGTTTGCCTTAATTGGCCTAAATGTCTCAAGAAAAAAAAATACATATGTTGTACTTCTTTCCTTACAACTGTGATGGCACTGAGGATACTACTAATTTCATGTATGGTGTAATATTGTTTCTTTTTAGTTTCTCTCAGTTACTCAGCTCATTAGCTATTAACTCTAGATCATGAGTTTGAAGCTTACATATATGATGTGTGTGTGAATTTGTCTTAATGGCTCTAATGTCCCAAAGAAAAGTTTCTCTCATTTTCTTCCTGCTCTCCTTTGTTCGTGTTGTGCATTGGTCTAATTTTATATTAGATTGATCCGCATAGACACCAAACCATATGTAAATGCTTATAAATAGGTATTATAGGCGGGTGTAAAGAGACCCTTGGTAAGCTCCAATATGATTGAATAAAGGAATTCCTATCATCCATCTCTCCCCCTCATCTCTTTTCCTTCTCTGTTGCCTTCTCCCTTTCCTTCTCTATTGCATTCAAGAATTCCTCCAAGATTTCATAAAAATTAGCTTTATCTTTATTAAATATCAGAAATTATGTGAGAAGGACTCCATTTTTTTATATTTTTATTTGGTAATATTAAATGGATTAAATCTATAAACAATGAAATCCTTATAATAACATTGTTTTCAAAAAATTAATAAAAGAATTGATGGATAGAGTTAATAAAAGTGTGCCTAGTTCAAAAGCAACATTTGGTTGAGAAAAATCTCCTTATAACTTTTTAAATATGTTTGATATATTTTACCAAAAAATAAATAAAAATAAAAAAAAGGATATCAAACAAAATAATTAAAAATGAAAAAAAATATCTTAGAAATGTATCCAATATGATAAAATTAATTAAGGAGTTTTAATGAAATTGGATAATATTACAATTATGTGGATTTTGTTATATGAATTTGAATATATACTATGAATTAAAAAAATAATAATAATGATAGTCACATTAAGAGTAATAATAATGAGAATATTAAAATAGTATTATAAATTTGATGTTCAAATTTTAATTTTGCCTCGAGATTTGTACCTTATATAAATAAGTTTTTGATGATATAACAACACTCATTTGATTTGGTTTAAGATTAGTGCTATATGATTAAAATATTATTCAAACAAACAAATAAATAAATAAATAATAAAATGGGATAAGCCTTAGCTAACTTTGGGTTCTAACTCCTCAGTCACTTGCATTGACTTTTCCTCTCCCACTAGCTTTGCGTGTGATGTCTAATCCATTATTAAAACGCTGTAGGTTTTGAGGACAAATCCCTAAGGATCTGGCCTGAATAGTTACTAAAAAATTTATAGCAATTTTTTTTTAATTTATTTAACTTCATTATAAAATTTTAATTGTATGAATTTTAATTATTTTAGAATTTAATTAAATTTTGATTTTTGTTATTTTTTATTATAAAATATTGTAAAAAAAGTTTATTTTGAAAACATAAATAAAGAAGATTATTTAAGGAAAATTTACATACATACCACTTTATTTTATGCTATTTACATATCTAACACTCAAAACATTAATATTACATGTCTACTACACATATACAACTTTAATATCAAATATATCACTCATATAATTCATTTATATCATTCATACAATTCTATAAACTTTAATATTTCATTCCATGCATCCAAATTTGTTCTATGAATGGTAATTATGTAATATTAATGTTTTAGATATTAGATATGTAAATAGCATAAAATAAAGTGGTATGTATGTAATTCCCCCATTATTTAATTGAGTTCAAGTTAGAAAAAATAGATGTTTTTTAGGCCATCTATGATGGAATGAATTCTATTAGAACGCTTTAAGTACATGAGTTGTATACTCGTATACTTCTTCTCAGGTGCTTAACAGATATTTAACAGGTCACAAGAGAAGAACTCGAGCCCTATAAACATCAACAATGAAGACTCGCCTAAGAGTGATCGTTCTCAACTTGACAAAGCATCTTGATGGGAATCGCCCCCAGGGAAGGCAGCCCAAGAACTCTATCAAAGAGGTCGTTAGCAGAGCCAAGGCACTCGTCAACATGAACTTTTGTGAAATTTTAATTAAATTATGTGATCTTCAAATTAAACTATTTTAAGCACTTGAGTATCTTCGAAATTATAGGAATAAAAAATTTTAATTTTAGATTTGTAATATCACAAAAAGTCTTATTTTTTAATTTGAAATTGGTCAAATTTGATGAATTTCAAATACAATAAGAACTAACAGCACATCACCTCACCTCCCCACCAGAGAACGACAACTGCAAAGTCGTCCGCCAGCACCGCCAACCTACCACCGTTTACTACCGCCACTATATTTCAATGCATTTGAGTTGTATTATAATAAACGTAAAAAAATATATTTTGAATTGCATCCAACTAAGCAACTCATATGTTCTAAAATGTATGCATTACAATGAGTCAATATTTCTATAATATTTGTATTTTAAAAACATTCACCTAAACAAATCCTTAAAATATAATTAAATTTATGAAAACTTTATATCATATTTTATATCTCATCACAATTCAACATTGCCTATACCTACTAAACTTCTATAGAGAGAGAGAGAGAAAGGGGTGCTTTCTCTCTCTAGAGATGCATGATAAATGGGATGGTGTCCCCTCACCCACCACCATCTCTCTCCCTAACACCATGCTATGTCCACATGCCATCCATAAATTGCACCATGCCCCCTTTCTTCTATATCATATCTTCCACTTTGGCAGCCATCTCATTCTAATTAATTAGGTCACATTTCATCATTTTTTGATGAGATATAATTTGGGCTACCTAGATATTCCTTGTATTAAATGTGCTAACTCTTCTAAGCTCTATGCATTAAGAAACTCAATAGAAGCTTCATGTGACATGTTTTTAATTTTTAATAAGCTTAGGCTTCGTTTGGGACGATTTCTTACTGTTTCTTAAAGCAGCTTTTTAGTAAAAAAATTAAATTTTTATACTAAAAATTGCTTTAAAAAATAGTAAAAAAACTGTCCGAAACAAAACTTTAATCTTTGATTTGTATATCTAGCTAGTCTTATTTATTTGGAAGGTAGAATTTTGCATTTTTTTTTTTTTGGCTAGTGAAAGCTCTTATAATCATGGTAATTAATAGTTCTCTTCAAAATTCTTATGCAATGGTGTGTTGTATAGTTGAAAATTAGTTAGAACAAAATGTTCATCTAATATAATAAGTTGTGTAAATGAGTTGAGTCCAATCAATTCTCTCTCTGATCAAGCTAAGCTCGTTTAATCTTTATTGAACTCAAATTTGAGCTAATGTACTAAGCTCGAACTAAGCTCATTCGACAATTATTTCAGTCAAGCTCAACTCAATTAATCAAATTAGTTTGGAAAGCTCGAGTTTGCCTCGATAAATAATTAAAAGTGTTTGGTATATATCTATTATATGATTATGAAATTAATTTTGAAATATATTTTGATTAAAATGAGTGGCTTGACAAGCTTATAAGCCAAGCAAAGCTAAGCCTGAGCTCAAGCTCATATAATGTACAAACTGGATTATAGAATCGAGTTCAGACTCGTGGCTCGATAAGTCCAACTTTTGAGCTCGTTAACAAGTTGAGTTTTGAGCCAGCTCATGAGCTGACTCAACTTACTTGCACCTCTAAAAATAATCATCAAAGAATAATGCTTCTTATACCCGTGCAACATACTTTATGATCAACAAAGTTTTTCATATAATGTAACATGAAAATGAAATATGTTGAGTATAATAAAAAAATGAATTAATATCATACTTTAAATAGTATGATATAGAACTTTCTTATTGTTTTGAATTTTTTTAATTGGTTAATTTTCTTTTTGGTTTTATGAAAAAATGGGAGAATTAAATATTTAATTAAAAAAATAAACATTTTAATTAAATAATGACCCAACCTTGTAATATAAAATCCATTTTATTCAATTAAAAAAAAAAAACAAAAAGAGATCCTTATGAATAAAAAGAATGTGAATATGCCATCATTGAAAATTGGACTCAAAGAGTTTTTGTAACCCGTATATTTTCAACTGTCAAAAGAGTCAAACATCATCGGGCCCAAGCCAACCCACCCAACTTGACCCGACAAGATTGGGCCTACCCAACCCATTTACCATCCAAAGACTGATTCATCAATACAGTATGCATCATCATCAGACCCACAGAATTTCAACTTTAAATGCATTAATGCAGCATCCATCAACCAAGCAAGCACCAGCTTATGTGAGAATTACATAAATCAACCAAAGCATAAATTACTTCGAAAATTAAGCACAAAGAAAGAACGATTCGGAAGACTTTGGCTTTATTTAGGATAATTTTCTTACTGTTTAATATAAAATTTTCTTTAACTAAATTTTTTTTTACAAAAAACTGTTTTAAAAAACAATAAAAGCTGTCTCAAATGAAGCCGATTCATTTGGGACAACTTTCTTACTGCTTCTTAAAGCAACTTTCTAGTATAAAAATTTTAATTTTTAAACTAGAAAGCTGTTCTAAGAAGCAATAAAAAAGTCGTCCCAAACGAAACCTAAAAGGCGAGTCTGAAGCAATGGTTCAGTTATCCCCATTGTTCGAGTCACGAAAACAACCCCTCTACAAGTAGTCTATGAAAAAGGAAGCCGAAGTGAACAAAAAACAAAGAGGAATGAATGATAGTTTCATATGAGAAATAATACTTGAAAAAAAGAAGGATAGAATTTTTATTCTAGAAAGCTGTTTTAAGAAGCAATAAAAAAGTCAACCCAAACAAAGTCAGAAGCAGTTGTTCAATTATCCCCATTGTTCGAGTCGTGAAAATAACCTCTCTACAACTTGTCTATGAAAAAAGGAAGCCCAAGTAAACAAAAACAAGGAGGAATGAATAATAGATTCATATGAGAAATAATATTTAGAAAAAAATAGAAAATGCAAACAGTACTGAGGCAAACCAGCAATCATTTACACAAAATAGAATATAAGGTGCAAGCATACAAAGATACATTGAAGACACAATTTTGATCTGATAGTATACTCTCAGACAGGCAGTAAATGTAAGAAAACAAGCCATAACATATAAGTTTATAAGACAGTTCCCAATTTAAACACTTGAACTACTCGGTTTTAAGAGGGATAGTTGCAGCCATTTCATATTAACATTTGGATTGTTATCTCGGCAATGGTGATTCTAGTTTCGATTTTTGTTCTTCTCCATCACTCTTGGAGCTGTTAAAAGAAGAGACATAACGGTCAATTTAGTAATCAATGAGCATAAGGTTTCATGAAAATTGGTATAGTGTAATAAGGAAACTGTAGAGAGGAATTTACAGTATCAGATAATATCTTGTAATAATGCTAAAAGTGCATAACAGTTTCAGGTCTTCCAGATTGATGGAAGTTCAAATTCCAGGCAATATATTTCAGTTCAGAACCTCCCAACCCGTGCTCGATTCAGCTCGAGCAGCGGCGGCTCGTAAGTGGGGCCCAATCAAGTTCGGGCCAGGAGGTTTCTGGGGTGAGTGTCTCTTTTAGGTCAGCTGAGGATTAGTCGCGCAGACAAACACTCTTTTAGGGTGGCAGCAGGTGGATACCCGTTCCCAATATATATATATATATATATATATATATATATATTTCAGTTCAGAGTATAAACCGCTACACACATTACTTGTATATTTTGCAGTGAGGATAAGGATGACAAATTGAGATATATGAATTATTGTCAGTAAGAGGTATATGAATAGAATTCAATTATAATATTGGCATAATACAGAGCAGTGACAGCAATGAATGCCAGAAAAGTTTTTAATAATATAAACAATGTCAGTAGAGGTTCATCCAGATTATTATAAAAAGGAAAAAAAGCTCAAAGGTTCAGCAAATAGGTTAATGAAAAATTGAAAACTAATTCAGAGATAATCCATACCAAGTCCAATTGCATCTGAACCTTTCATAATCCGCAGCCTCTTGCAAGAGTCGATAAACATTCTGAAATTCATGTGAAAAAAGACTATCAAACATGGAAAATTATTATCACATTAAGGCCACAAAATATAAACTGAGAAGACAGATTAGTTTCAGAGACAAATTCCGATTAACATAGCAATAAATGCAAGGCTATAGAATTGATGCTTTAGATGCAATTAGGGGTGTCAAAACTAAGTTTCGGGTCGAACCCAAAATTGACCCAGGTTCAAACAGGGTCGAACGGGTCGTAAATCCGGACCCTGACCCGACCCGTCGTTTAGGCGGGTTGACCGGACCCGTCGTAGAGTCGGGCAGCCTCAGACGCAATGTGGGCGGCTGCCGGCAGGCTTGGGCAGCTTCGGGCGCAACGTGGGCGGGTGCTGGCAGCCGCGGGCAGGCTTGGGCGGGCGCGCTGGCAGGCTTAGGCGGCCGCGCAAGAAGGCTCGGGCAGGCTCGCGGCAAGTTCGGGAAGCACGATCAGCTCATTTCAAACGGAATTTTGGGTTGACCCGGAAACCCGATGGGTCAAACTAAACCCGACCTGTTTCAAAATTAGGTCGGGTTGGAGTTGGGTTTTCGTGTCATGTCAACTATTGACACCCCTAAGATACAATTTACAAGTTCCTTACAATTTCTTACATGCGAACAGCTGCACAACCTGATTCTATAATATATTTTTTGGCTCTTTTACAGAGCAAAAGATTCTAGAAACTGTCAAACAAAAAAGAAACAGAACATCTTGAATGGTTATGGCATTATGGTATAAGCCACAACTTTATACTTCTTAAATGCAGTAGGAGCTGACTCAGAATAGATAAGACTAACGATGAGGAATGAAAGGTGAAACTTACTCCCATGGAACATCACCAACGAGCATCCAATCTCCATCTTTGTCTTCATATGTAAGCACATACTCAGAACCAGTAAGAAGGTCCATCAAGCAGCTTTCGCTTAGTCCATCCCTACCAGGAATTCCATGAGAGCCACACTGGCCTGAAGCACAAAAAATTACAGGTCCAAGTAAACTCCTCACAACATTGGCCATTTGTTCAAAAGAAAATTCCAACTCAACAGCAAAAGGAAAGAATAGTGCATTTGTAAGGTCTTGAGGATGGCACACAGAGTACCATGAACAAACATTCTTCCAACTTTTGAATAACCACATTTCTAGAATTCATGCAAGCAAGGCAAAGATGCAACTTATTTTTATATAAAAGCTATAAATATGTAAGCTGATGTGACTATAAAAGAAAGCAAGGCAGAACCAGTGAGGAGTTTGAATGAAAGGAAACCAAAGTTTAGGCAAATACATATATTTTCGAAATATTTAAGCCAATGGATGAGGGTCAACCATTTGGTATTTCAACACTAATATATTTTTCACTTCTACATCTATTTTAGAGTGATGGTGAAATAGATGGGGATATTATCGACAGAATTCAAGTTGGATGGTTGAAATGGAGGAATGCATCGGGCTTTAGGTCACCAACAAAGTCAAACACAAAGTTCCCAAACCTGGCGACAAATTGGGGCTCATCCTCGGTGCGAGCAAGTTTATATCCTTCCCCCAGGCTATCATATCAAGCATCGGAGGTTGCCCCCGTATCAACAGGCTTCCATGACACCAAAACTAATGTAAGTTGATTGCATCTGCAAACAACAAGCTCTAAGATCAAGGATCACCATGGCACCCGAACTTTCACCAATTGATCTTCCATGATGGCTTACTTTAGAATTAGGGATTCACATAGGGAACAAGTATAAGGGTGAGTTATCAAAACGAAGTTGGCTTGGAGGAAAATTTTGCTTTGAAAAGTTTTAAATACCTAAAACTTATTTGTGTGTTTTTAAAAAAGAAATCAATTAATTTCTAAAAAAAAACTTACCAAACTTGTTTTATTCTCTCATTAACATATTTAAAAACAAATAACAAAAACAAAAAATAAAATGAAAAGTCTGGCCAAAGAGATCCTTCCTAAATGATAATCTAGCAAACCATTTGATGGTAAGAGCATCCATCATAAGCATAATAGTGACATAAAACAAATACATAAGACCGCACCATATATGAAATAAACATTTTCTCATTACTTTTAATTAAAAATTAGTACAACTATAAAATGATAAAATTAGAGAGAACAAATTGAATTGAAGGTAAACTAAGCTCACCCATGGTAAAGCCACTAAACATCTTCTCCAGTGCTGATGAGAGCTCCTTGTAGCTGAAATAAGTCTTCAGGTCAACCTTCCTCAAATAGGGAGCTCCATCCATGCTAACCTTGACGTAGAGGCACCCAAGACCTTGATTCCCATCAACATCTTCTTTGTTCTTCGATGGGTTTGTAGCCATAGTGTTCTTTCGGTAGCTTCTAATTGGTGGCCAACCTACAACCTGCGCCCTGTAATCATAATATATGCCTTAATCCCATTCAGTTTAGTCCAATATGTACAATAGATCCAAGATAGAGAGGTCACAGAAAGAAATAAAATGAAAAATTCCTTTCAAATCCATCAGTCAGAAAAAAGAGAAACACATATAAAGTGAAAACTAAAAGGAAGAGAGAGGAAAGCAAAATAAATGGGAAGAATCTATAAGAACGATGGTACGATAAGCACTATATCTGCAAGAAAACAGTAGAAGAAACAAATTCTCAACAATTATATAACATTCTTCCTTGCAACTTCTTCTTATGAAGTTTTTGCAGTTTAGTAACTGAGCAAAGGCATAGATCAAACTATATAAATGATACAAAAAATAACATTTTTAGAAAATAAGATAGAAAAGTCGTCAGCCTGAAGAACATATAACAATGCATGCATGACGGCCCAATCTGAAGATAGACTGCCAGAAAAAAAAAATCTAGAAAAAAGTCTGAGAACTTTTTTTTTTTTTTTTTTTGGGCAGTAATAATAAGGAAGTGAAAATGGAAAGAAAACACACCATGAGATGATGAGATCCACCAATCTGCTAAAGCAACTCACTCACTCATAATTTCAAAACTGCACTAAGCCAAACATAAACCAAGAAAAATTTTATGAAGATGAAGTTTTAAGGAAAAAAAAAAGGATCAAAGTAACAGATCAAACAAACAGATATTGCTGAAATTATGTTCAAATCCTCATAAAAACACCAGAACAATCACTATTCATTGCACAAGTAACAACTGAAAAAGAATAAACGGAATTTACAACATCAAAACATATTCAGCAATTTCTCCTCGGCAACATCCACATTTTACTCCTAATAACGAACACAACAATATCAACAAACGAGACCAAAAAAGGCACATCAGAGTGTTTCTGAGCTACCATTTCCTATTCTCCAACCTCAAAACACTACAAAGTACAAACCATAAACTTACTTCGCAGCCGGTGGCCTCTGCGTCTTCTTCTCCTGCGATGCCGTTGCCTTCCCGGCACCAGCAAACTGCCCTCCTCCTCCAACTTTAGGCGAGAACAAGGTGCCGCCTTTCTCCATTTCCACCTCAGATCCGCTACTCCCGGACAAAGCCCACATTCCCTTTCCATCAATGGCGTCAGAAAACCCTCTCTTAGCACCGGAAGCGAAGCCCTTAGGCATCTGTAGGCCGAGTGCGAACCCCACTTTCTCCTTGCGCTCCGGCGACTCGGAGCCCGGAAGGCCTAGCCGGAGCTCCGTTTCACGAAGATTCTCTCGCGCACCAGCAGCAAGCTTATTGGTAGAGGACGCATCAGCAAGTCCTATGTAGTCGAGTTCAAGTGGCGGCGACATCAAGCTCTTTGGGGAATTTCAGCAAACATCAAACGAGTGCTCTGTGATGAAGCAGCGGAGAACCGAGAAGAAAATTGGTGCGGGAAAAGAAAGATATATCACGAAAAAGGAAACGCCTTTGCGATTGGGTGCTCAAAATGCAGAAGCTCTTCTTCCTCCTGTACGCTGTACTCCTTTTCGCTTCTCCCACTCTCCACCACTTTTAATGGAATTTTTTCTTCTGGATTTTTTACATCTTGATCCCTGCGTAGTTTTTGTGTCGAATTAATTCTTATTTCACAGTATAAAAAGTAAATTTTTTTCTTTTTTTTAAGACTAAAAGTTCTCAGCTGTGTTTCCTTATTTACATTTTAATTTAATTTAGCTATTTCGTTTTAATCTTCTTCTCTCTAAGAACGTGTTTGAATTTGCGCCGCTTGGATATGATGGCCATGTTAGCAGTTGTAAGGAGGAGAATTTAAAATTGTAATTTGCAAATATAAAATTGTTTGGGGGCTGCTTTGCTGATGCATTTATGATTCGGTTGGACTGATTATAATATTGTATTTTAATATACATATTATTATTATTATGTTATTATATTATAATGTACTGAAATTTTCATAAAAATTATACATGCACAAATAATTAAATTGAGAGTAATTTATGATGAATATGAGGGTTTTTATGTGAAAAATCTAAGAAAAAATAGATAAGGATGTATAGCCTATTTGATTTGATTCATAAGATTGTATGCATAATGTGGATGGTGATTTTCATTGTGCGAGTAATACGAGTCTTTTGTGTTGGATATATCATTGGGAGATCGTTGGTGATCTACTTGATTGTTCTCTTGAGAATAAAGAAAAGAACGGTCAATAAGTCAAGGTTTGACCTTCATAGCGATGGGGAGCATATGCATTGATGGCTTCAAATTCATAAATAAATTATTTTCAAATAAAAGTTTCTCAAAGCCCAATAAGTTGAGATGGTATGGCCTAAGTGTATTTCAAATTTTGAGATAATACTAGTTTTGGTGGTATTATCTTGATCATTTGAAATGATTATTTAGGTTTCGTTTAGGATGATTTTTTATTGCTTCTTAAAGTGGCTTCATAATATAAAAAATTTAAATTTTTTGTACCACGAATCTGTTTAAAAAGTACTAAAAAAGTCGCCCCAAACGAACAACTAATCACATAGATCAAGTACATATTGGATGTTATGATAGGCATAGCTTTAGATGAAATTATGCTTCATTTTGGACTGCTTTTTTACTATTTTGTAAAGTTACTTTTAGTACAAAAATTTCTGAAAAAGCATGTGGTCTAAAGACTTCTCAAACGATGCTTTTTGGACAGCTTTTTTACTGCTTTCTAAAATAATTTTTTAATACAAAAAAATTATTTTTTGTACGAGAAAGCTACTTTAAGAAGCAATAAGAAAGCCGTCACAAACTAAACCTTAGTCTATGATATATCCTAGTTTGATTTTGGTTTTTCATTATATCATGTGTTGTAATTATGATTGGCTATCCATTATATTTTAGTTGTAATTATATTCATTATTGTAGGTAGATATAAAAGTGTATATATAATGCTCCCTCTATATTTTTGTTTGCTTATCTACTTTCTAGATTAAGAAAGCTTTATAAATGTGCACAAAGTATTAGCATGAATACTACTAATATACATCAAATTAGAAAATTATGGAGAGCAAGGAGCTAAAAAAGATCATTCATTGTACCTCAAACATGCACCTCTCTCTCTATATATATATTTAGAACTTGATTATATGTATGCTTAGCCCAATTGTTTTATATTTTCCCCCCTTTATTAGGGTGTTTTAAAACATGGCTTATTTGAACATTCTCTTATAATTTGCATATTATTTATTTAAATGATTTTCATGTGCTTTTGTGATTTTCATCTTTATTAATGATATGTTATTTGTTTAGATACATCAATGTTGATAGGCCTTAATAAAACTTGCATTTTTAATAGATTAAATTGAAAATTTTAAGTAACCTTAAAATCAATCTAAGGCTTTCTTACTAATTCTTAAAGCAGTTTTTTAGTACACAAATTAAAATTTGTATACTAAAAAGCTGCTTTAAGATACAGTAAGAAAGTTGTTCCAAACAAAATTAACGTATAAAAAAATTAGAAAAAAATCACGCATGATCTCTCTAAACAACCCCTTTTTAAACTAAAAGAGCAAACACTCTATTTATGTTAATATAAGAATACAAGCATTTTGAGTTGCCTATACCTTTTAACAAAAGTAGATTCCTAAGTCACCAATAGTCAAATTGCTTATCATGACATGACCCAAGTAGTCAAGCATATTAGAATAACCTTCATATTAAGTACATATAACATTACATATCTTACAAGTCCTATGGAGTATCATTGATTGATTTGAAGCAAATTAACTCCATGAGTTTTTTTTTTTTTTTAATGGCTCAGTTGAAAATTTAATATGCTTAATTAGTTTAGAGGTTGTTTTGATCCAAAAGAGTTTGTAAGACTAGCTGTATATATTGACCCTATTAATCAAATCATTCATGCTGGCTATTTATATATGGTTCTTCTTATTTTGTAAGAAGAAAATGCCTGTTTTTTTTTTTTTTTTCAATCATTTAGACTCATACTTTTGAAGTATTTGCAGATGATGTAATAAAAAATAAAATATATATACTACATGTATATAAGGGTTCCAATTTCAGGTCACGGGTCGTATTCGGACCAAACCCGAAACTGATCCGTCACTATTCGGGTCAACCCGAGCCCGATCTATTTTTGCAAACATGTGGGTTTTTCGGAGCCGAACTGGGCAAGACCCGAATGACCCGGGTATGACCAAAAATTGCTAGTTTTTGGGTAAAAAATAGTTCAATCTCCAATTTTCGGGTAAAAAATCGGTCCATCTCGGGTTTCCAGGTCAAAAACGGGTTTTCAGGTCAAAACGAGTCAATTTCAGGTTACTGAGTCAACCCAGCCCAATTTTTGAAATGGGTCGATTTGCTGAACACGAACCCAACCCGTTTCAGGTCTTCGTTGACCCTAATCCAAAATTTTCGAATCGGATTTTCAAGTCGTGTCAAATATATATATATATATATATAATTGTAAGCCATAATTAAATTGGCTCAAGATCTTATCATGCATCAATGGACAGTATTAGCCTTCCAATCCACCAAATTTCTTTTTTATTTTTATAATCATTTTTTAATTGATTTGGTTGCTCCATGCATTGGTTGCCACAAAGAGAAATCATTTAATATCTCCAACAGGGAGCATGCCACTGAGCTAATACAATTTTTAATTACTCACCTTTATTAATTAAGCATTATTATATTCTTCATAAAAGGCCTTTGTGCCCTCTTAAGCAATGCTTTACACCTAACACCACCTCGATTAAAGGTGAAGAATGTCGCATTGCCAGCTTTCATGGTCTTCTGCCGGGAGACTATTAGTGCTTAATTACATTTTAATTATCTTTGTTTGCAACTTTTGCTCTTTTTTTTTTTAACTTTTGAGAAATTTTTATTAAATAAGCTTTATAAGAATGTGTTGAGAAGTATATTGCAACCAATTGAAAGAGTTAAATTGAAAATATTTTTGCTGATTGGAGAGTTTAAATTTGGAATTTATCTATTTATCACTTAAAACTTGAAGAGAAGTATATAAATGATGTAATAAGCTAAATGGGTGGGGGGAATACTTTCAATTTTATATGGTGGTGGTGTTCTTTTGGGGCCCACAAATCTCATCATGTTGGTGGAGATAGAGAGAGAGATGATTTCATCTTAATGATGATTACGTTCGATGGTGGAATTAATTTTTTAATGAGGGGGGCGAAAAGATTTATACAATAAAGCTTATTAGGTAGATGGAGGTTATGACATTATTCGTCTTCTTAGAGGTGAAGTTAGGATCACTTTGAGTCGTTAAACAAGGTGAAACGGGAAAGTTGTGGAGGTAATTGAAATGACTAAATTGGTCCTTCTTATGAGTGCAAAATGGATAGTTTGATGTCTAACGATCAAAAGTGACAAGACATATAGGTTATGGATTTGATTTATGGTGAATGGGTTGATCCGTCTCTTAAAGGTGCATGAAACATGAATACAATATGTCATTTGAGGCAACACTAAATGTCATGCAGTCTATTAAAGTTGGTTGAATCAAGCCTCACGCGGAGGTAAAAGCCGTATAAGTTAAAGGTGCTCATCATGGTGGTGCTCGAGGGTCATGGAAATGATTAAATATTGACAAATCGAACCTCCCATGGATGTGGAGGTGACATGACCAATATGTGGCGGTTGATACCCCTTAGAAAATCATGGAGGTCAATATAAACAATCACATCAAACTTCCAATGAAAATGCAAATGAGGCAATCTTAAGACTTTCATCAATGCAACATTAGAAAATCATGGTTGACATTAAAAATAGCTAAATTAGTAGAGATAACACAACCTAAAGTAGAGATTCAAGTGGAACTAATAGGTTATAGAGACTGAGAAAGATAACTAAATTAAAATTTATTAGTGGTGGAGATGATATAACCTACATGCATTAGTCAATATGGTGTTAAAAGGTATGGAGGTTATTAATGATGGTTAGTTCAAACCTCCTTCAAAGGAAGAGGTATTGTGACTTGAAGAAGGAGGTTGAGAGAAGCTTGCATTGACTTAGAAGCCATTATATTTGTCTAAATTGGATCTCCTCTAATGGTAGAGATGACATGATCTTAAGATGGTGTCAAAGTGGCATTTAAAGTGGTGGAGGCCACTGAAGATTATGGATTAAACTACCTTAAAAGTGGAGGCATGGCCTAAAGACATTGGTGGAGGCAGCTCTAGATGGTCAAGGAAGTCACTGGAGATTTCCAAAGCTGACCTCCCCTAGAGGATGAGATGACACAACTTCATGGTGATGTTTGAGGCAATATTAAAGGTCATATATGCTATGGATGATGGTCGAGGTGATCCTTTTCCAGAGAGAAAGAGGGATTCACTAACCTACGGTCTGCAATCGACTAAAGGATACAAACATCAAAACATGTCCTCTTCTAAAAGAAGGGAGATTGAATGTATATGAGAGAATAATTAAAAGTGATTGAAATAGTCAATCCCAAATAAAGGGATAACTAAAAAGACACAAAGTTAGTGTGCAGCTAAAGGCATTCATGATTGCCCGACTCTTAAAAGATGATGGAATAAATGATTTGGAGTCAATATATAGGAGATTGAAACGAGGATTAAGGAACTCTAAAAGAATCACTTAAAACTTTAAGCGGTGATCAGAGTTCAAGAATTCTCTATAAATTTGAACACTAAAATATCCAAAATGGTGAGAATTGGAATCTTATAAAGATTTTGGAGGGAAAATTTCAATACTTATCTAGAATTACTCCAAAATATTTTTTGATCTTATATGAAATTTATCATGCATCTCATAATAAGAAAGTGATTTGGTAATTCCACTCTTAAGCCAATGCAGTTAGCCATATTAGGTCAAAGTCATATCAATGGTCGATATTTGTGTAATAATGATTATCGATGGTGAAGTCTTTGAACAACAAATAAAACAAACAATCTTATTGATTATCATGTTATAAATCTACTAGAAATGATTGGTTAAAAAAAGATGATCATACTGATAGAAATAATTCTAAAAATCCATGTGGATCAAATTTACTGCTTAAAATCTTTTTCCATGATAAAAATTATACAACATAAATACTAACAAATTGTAAGCTAGGATTTAGGAACTTTAAAATGTTTAAATTTAATCAGATAAATTTTGCAATATCAAATGCTTCCATTTATATATTAAGTTTATTAATATATTAAGTTTCAAAAAAATAAGCCAATGGAGTTGAAATAAGTGAGAAACTTTAAAACAAAACTACTGGTTAGACATTAATATCAATCTCCATTCACAAATTGTGAGCCAAGTCATTCTTCGTCGATCACAAACTCCACAAGCAATAAAGTTTTGAATTTCACAGGGTTGTTATTATATGAAAAACTCCTTAGAAATTTGGATAAATTTGTTTTATTATACTCCAAATTTCTTTTTGCTACAATATTAAAGCATAAAAAAAATAAAATAAAATAAAAAAAGCATCATTATGTAGCACTTTGCTTATATGTAACTATGCCAACTAAATCTTTATATAATCAATAAAATTACATTGTTTGCTCAATTTTGTTGTGAAATATGCACCTCTTTGATTGGAAATGAGACTTATTGAATTGTATCAACTTATTGAAATATTCACCTTGCCACTTAGGAAGATGAACCTAGCTCTTTTAATTAAATATTGTGTATTAATTTTTAGTCAATTTATTAATCCTTAGAAAATTTTTGTCTGCGAAGTAAACATTTGATGATTTGAACCCTCGTAGTTGACATGCCTTTGAAAAAATTTACTATGAGAGAAAAGGCTTGTTAAAGCTTTGTTGACAAGTCTAATCCACCACTTAATTACCTTTGCAAGTGGTATGTAATCTTGGGAAGGAGGTAGCTTTGATCTTCTATTTCTATGTTAACATGATGAAAGTCCATATGATTAGGGTTAGATTCTCATCCTAGTATATGAAAGAAATTAACCCTACACTTCTAGTGCAGAAATATGCAAAATAGATATTCGATGGATATATATAACAAGGCTAAAAATATAGAACTATGAGAGAAATTAATAAAATATAATAAAATAAAACATCATCTTATTCTCTCTTCATTATTTTCTTTCGCTTCCATCTCACTTTATTTTCTTGGCTACACAATGAATAACACCAACCAAATATTTTTTTACACAAATATGTTGATCTTTGTACAAATAGTGCTTTGCTTATGATTACAGACAAACAATTTAAGCAGGTTAGGCATTCCTACTCTAGTTCTAGACAAATCAGTTCATCTCAATTTAAGATAATTTGAGACCTAAGTAGTTCAAGCATCTATAAAGTCAACACGATGCTATCGAACTTAGTTGTTGTAACGCCCCAAGATCTAACTTGGAAAGAATTTCAAGCAATCCATCAATAATTTACCAGAGCTATCTATAACTTCAATCAAACAGTCTAGTAAAAATCTATAACAATAAAAACATCAATGTACTATTCTATTCATATCTCAAAAGATCATATACAATACTCAGGAGCTACACTAAGAATACAATACAAGAACTGAAATCTATCATGTCCTGAGTACAAAATGATCACCAAAAAGAACAAAAACCTGTAGATTCCTGATCAACCTCAATCTCCTGCTCCCTTGCCCTGATCTGAAAATATTAACCACATATAATGAGCTTCAAAAAGCCCAGCAGGTCACCTAATACCTACAACTGAAATCAAAGCATGATACTGGAAACAATATGCATGTCAGTCAATCAAATCCATAACAGTCTATTGCACATGATCAGTGAATCAATGCAGCGGATACAAAAATCAATAATCAATGCCCAATCGATAAAATCCAGAGTCAGCGATAGAGGAATCGATAAACAGTAGAAAATCAGTGATCATTTAAATCAATCATATCAAATCGAATCAATTAAAACAATACTATCTGGTCAATTAAATCGATCGGTATGAAATCATAAAACCAATATAGTAAAGCCCAGTCTAAACTAGCAATGAATCAAATGCAGCAGTTCAATACAATGTAGAAGCAGTAGTATCAATGAATCAATGTCAATGAATCAGTAGTGTCCATGTCTATAGTGTCAATGAATCAATTACAGTATTCATAACAATAGCAATGCGCAGTGACAGAATATAAATATCAATGGAATCGTACGATAACAGTAAGTTCGTAAATCCGTCAGTAAATCCAAATCAATAAAGCAATAAATCCATCACGGGTCAATGCCGAACACATGCATTTCAATACAATAGTCTTACTGAACAAGTGCAATCACTGGCTATTTGATAATCCATAGTGCTGTTGTAGAAATTCATATGTTGGTTCAATAAGAGTCGTCACTCTATGCCCGTCGGCATAAGAATCTCCTTATGCCTCCCAATCGTTATATCAATGATCAATAGTTTAAATGAAAGCCCGTCGGCCCACCATCCTGTACAGGTCAATCAATCTCCAACCAACAGTTCAACCAGTCTTCACTTGTCTTTCAGTATAACCATAGAGCAATCATATATATATTCACATTCATATGTATATCAGTTCAAATCATCAATTTTAGACAATCGGAAAATCGTACGAAAATCCAGCGGCATAACGGTAGTATACGAATTTACACAAAAATCCCTATTTTCACAAAATTATCAAATTAGTACAAAACGTGCACGACAATATTATAAGACTTCTATTCTACTGAAGCAACATCAATCAACATCATGATATTTATCTATTCGATCAAAATCGCACAGAACCCAAAATAACCGGTAGAATCGTTACAGAAAATACTCAAAACGTGTAAAATAATCATATCAATAACATATCAAAAGTTGTGCGGTGAAAGTTTCGTCAATACAAAACGGTGTGCGTTTTTTCTGTAACGAAAACACAAATCTGTGCACAAAATGACCAAAACTCAACATCTTCGAAAACAGAAATAGGATTCGGAGTCCTTACCGCGAGATAAATAATCCTTCCAACAACGGCGACGGACGAAAAGCGCTCCGCGGCCTCCGAAACGAAGCTTTTCCTTTGCTTTCCTTCTCCTTCTCTCTCCTCAGATATTTTGTTTTAAAAAAATGATTTTCTCTCTCTTCAAAACGAGTTGATTTCCTTTTAACCCAGACCTGATCGACCCGGCCGATCGCCACATCGTCCAGGACGATGTGAACAAAAGTCCTATCGTCCAGGACGATAATTAATTTGTTTGGACGATAAAAACCCTTGCTCACTGACTTTGCCATGAACTGATCGTCCCAGGACGATCCAAAAATCAGCCTGGACGATCCACCCAGAAATCAGTTGTTTCTGATCGTTCTGAACGATCTTCACATCGTCTCGAACGATCCCATAAGGAAATCAAAGAAACGAGCTCTTACAATCTCCCCACCTTAGAAAAATGTCGTCCCGACATTTCCCTAAAGGGTTCGAAGCAAAATGGATACAAAACAAATCTAATCAAATTCAAATCAAAATCAAAACTCGTCGAAAATCATACAGATCACACAATTCATTCAATCACATGTCACTATGCATGGTCATATGTCAATCTATCAATTAGTCAAATCAGCTTACCAGCAGAACTTTCTAGTCGTTGTTGATCTTCATAATGCTGTAAACTGTAGATACGTGGCACCACTGGAGGAAGTGCAGGAGGTCGTGGCGCAACGGTCTCCCTCTGACTATCTCTGACGGCTCTATCAGTCATCCGGTTCCCTGATCTCTCACTGTAGGCTCTCGAGCCAATTGTCCTCTGTTGTCATGTACCTGAATCAGTCCTTCCACCCAATCCCTTATGAGGGCAATTTGCTACTCTATGCCCTTGCTGTCTACAGTGAAAGCACTGTCCCGTCAATAAGTAACACTGACTTGCATGTCGTCGCCCATAATTGTAAAACCCTTCAAAAAGCTGATTTTTTTTAGTGCAGTTCGTCTGTACGAACTGGATTTAGTACTGGACGAACTGAAGAAATTTGTGAAGAAATCTGTCATTTTCGTCTGTACGAACCTGGAGCAGTCGGGACGATCGTCTGTACGAAAATTTTCCAGAGCCCCTTCGTCTGAGGACGATATTAAATTTTCATCTGGACGAAATTTTCCTCTGCATGGATCGTCCGGGACGAAGTGAGATCGTCCGGGACGATCAGTCTGGATATATATTGGATTTGAGATATTTTGGATTTATTTTTGGAGAGAGAGATAAGGCAGGAGAGAGAAAGAGAAGGAAAGAGAAGAGGAAGCTTGGTTTTGGAGCCCGCGGAGCGCTTTTCGTCCGACGACGCAGTTGGAAGATTTGTTTATCTCGCGGTAAGGACTCCGAACCCTATTTCTGTTTTCGAAGATTTTGTATTTTGATCGAGTTGTGCACTGTTTTGTATTTTCGTAGTCGAACTTTTGACCTGATTTCGTATTGACACGACTTTCACCGCACAACTTTTAGTACGTTATAGATATGAATATTGTACACGATTTGAGTATTTTCTACGATGATTTTACCGGTCGGAATTGGTTCTACGTGATTTTAATCGAATAGAAAAATATCAGGATGTTATTTGATATGGATTCTATAGAATAATAGTCTTATATTGATGTCGTGAACGTTCTATTGTAATTTGGTGAATTGTGATTTTTGCAGGATTTTTTGTGTAAATTTGATAGACTGCCGTTACTCTGCCCGATTTTCGTAGTTTTTCTAATTTGTCTGAAACTGATAGATTGAATCGATATGCATATGATTATTGATATGATTGCTTTACTATTGACTATTGAATTGCTTATTGATTGAATTGACTATTGATACTGATCGCAAGTGGAACCTGGTTGAACATTGGTTGGAGATTGATTGATACCTGTACAGGATGGTGGGCCGACGGGCTTTCCTTTAAACATTGATTATTGATATAACGATTGGGAGCCATAAGGAGTTTATTGATATGCCGACGGGCGAAAAGAGTGACGACTCTTATTGATTGAACCAATGTAAATGGATATCTACAACAGCAATATGGATTCTACAACAGCAATATGACCAGTTGATTGTACTTGTTCAGTATATAGTATTGAAATGCATGTTTATTGTATTGACTCACGGATCTATTGCTTTATCTATTTCTACTTTATTGATTTGATCGGATTTACTGTATAGTACGATTTCATTGATTTCATCGATTAACTACTGAGCATTGATATGGACATTGATAGATATAGATACTGCATTGATAGCATGGATTTGGACTACTGCCTACCGATTCATTGATATTGCTGCCTATAGATTTTATAGATTCGCTGTTGCTACTGTTCTACACCGTATTGACTGTTGTATAGATTTCTTGTCAGAATGGATTGAGATTTATCGTATTGCTTTCCTCGATTGATTTCATTAGATAGATCGTATTAATTTGACCGTATTGATTTGATTGACGGACATTGATTGATTGAATTGATTATCGATTTGCCTGCCGCTGCATTGACTGGTTTTATTGACTATTGATTTCCGCTGCATAGACTCATTGACCATTGACTGATACGGATTTGATAGATTCACATGCATATTGATAACATCGCCGTGCTTTGATTTCAGTTATAGGTATTAGGTGACCTGCTGGGCTTTGTAAAGCTCATTATATGTGGTTGACATTTTCAGGTCAGGGCTTGGGAGCAGAAGATAGGAATTAATCCGGATCTACAGGTTTTTGTTCTTTTGGTCGATTGGGAATTCTTTTGTACTCAGGACAGGATAGATTTCTTTACTTGTATTGATAGTATAGTTCCTGAGTATTGTACATGATGTTTTGAGATATGAATCGACTGATATATATTGATGTTTAAATTTTATAGATGTCACAGTATAGATTGTTAATTGAAGGTTTTAGATAACTATGGTAAATTGTTGAGAAACTGATTGACATTCTTTCCAAGTTAGATCTTGGGGCATCACAATAATGAATGCACTCGCTGGAACCAGAAGATACTACTGATGCAGATCCCGATAAAGATCCCCTCGAATCACCATACTTACTTCTCTTCTCTCTATCCCTATCTCTACCTGATTCCTCTCGTCTGGCTTCATCTCTCCTCCTCCTGGTGTCGTCATATCTCGATACTGGCGTTGCCAAATCAATCTCTATCAGTCTGGCCCGCTCCACCAACTCAGAAAACTCATGGATCCGGAAGGGTACTAGTGGATGTCTCAGCTCTCTATTCAGTCCGTGTAGAAATCTATAGCATTTTTCTTCAGCAGTAGGGATCAAATGAGAAGCATACCTCGCAAGTGCAGTAAACTCGGCCTCGTACTACATCACTGTCTTGCATCATTGTTCCAATCTCATAAAAGCTTCTTGTATTTGTCGTTGAGCTGACGGAGGTACAAACCACATCTGAAACACTATAGTAAACTCATCCCAGGTGATCTCAGCATTTGTTTTTCCCTGGAATTTCTCTCTCTGTTGTCCAATCCACCATCTCTCTGCTTCTCCCTCAAACAGAAACACAGCCAAATGTACCTTTCAATTTCCCGGACACTGCATGCTGTTAAAGATCTTTTCTACTCTCATTATCTAATCTTCAGCAGCCTGGGGTCCCACAGCTCCTTTGAACAACAAAGGCTTCAGCTTATGAAACATCTGCAAATGCTTATCAGCTTCTTCTTCTTTACTTCCACTCATCTTGCTCTGTGCATCCCCCATCACCTGTGCTATAGCAGTAGTCAACTACATCATACTCTCTGAATGTATTGGAGCTGCACTATGTTGCTCGTTTGGTACACTTGATTCCGGATTATCCATTTATCTTTTCACCTGCACAATTCAGAATAAATGACACACACATGCAATTATGTATGCAAAATGATGCACTTATAGCTACCCATTCTACCCAACTCTCAATCCAATCCTATAACTCTGGTAACAATCCATTCTTCCAATAACACTACTCTGATACCAATCTGTAACGCCCCAAGATCTAACTTGGAAAGAATTTCAAGCAATCCATCAACAATTTACCAGAGCTATCAATAACTTCAATCAAACAGTCTAGCAAAAATCTATAACAATAAAAATATCAATGTACGATTCTATTCATATCTCAAAAGATCATATACAATACTCAGGAGCTACACTAAGAATACAATACAAGAACTGAAATCTATCATGTCCTGAGTACAAAATGATCACCAAAAAGAACAAAAACCTGTAGATTCCTGATCAACCTCAATCTCCTGCTCCCTTGCCCTGATCTGAAAATATTAACCACATATAATGAGCTTCAAAAAGCCCAGCAGGTCACCTAATACCTACAACTGAAATCAAAACACGATACTGGAAACAATATGCATGTCAGTCAATCAAATCCATAACAGTTTATTGCACATGATCAGTGAATCAATGCAGCGGATACAAAAATCAATAATCAATACCCAATCGATAAAATCCAGAGTCAGCGATAGAAGAATCGATAAACAGTAGAAAATCAGCGATCAGTCAAATCAATCGTATCAAATCGAATCAATCAAAACAATACTATCTGGTCAATTAAATCGATTGGTATGAAATCATAAAACCAATATAATAAAGCCCAGTCTAAACTAGTAATGAATCAAATGCAGCAGTTCAATACAATGCAGAAGCAGTAGTATCAATGAATCAATATCAATGGATCAGTAGTGTCCATGTCTATAGTGTCAATGAATCAATTACAGTATTCATAACAGTAGCAATGCGCAGTGACAGAATATAAATATCAATGAAATCATACGATAACAGTAAGTTCGTAAATCCGTAAGTAAATCCAAATCAATAAAGCAATAAATCCATCACGAGTCAATGCCGAACATATGCATTTCAATACAATAGTCTTACTAAACAAGTACAATCACTGGCTATTCGATAATCCATAGTGTTGTTGTAGAAATCCATATGTTGGTTCAATAAGCGTCGTCACTCTGTGCCCGTCGGCATAAGAATCTCCTTATACCTCTCAATCGTTATATCAATGATCAATAGTTTAAATGAAAGCTCATTGGCCCACCATCCTGTACAGGTCAATCAATCTCCAACCAATAGTTCAACCAGTCTTCACTTGTCTTTCAGTATAACCATAGAGCAATCATATATATATTCACATTCGTATGTATATCAGTTCAAATCATCAATTTCAGACAATCGGAAAATCATACGAAAATCCAGCGGCATAACGGCAGTATACGGAATTTACATAAAAATCCCTATTTTCACAAAATTATCAAATTAGTACAAAACGTGCACGACAATATTATAAGACTTCTATTCTACTGAAGCAATATCAATCAACATCCTGATATTTATCTATTCGATCAAAATCGTACAGAACCCAAAATAACCGGTAGAATCGTTATAGAAAATACTCAAAACGTGTAAAATAATCATATCAATAACATATCAAAAGTTGTGCGGTGAAAGTTTCGTCAATACAAAACGGTGTGCATTTTTTCAGTAACGAAAACACAAATTTGTGCACAAAACGACCAAAACTCAACATCTTCGAAAACAGAAATAGGATTCGGAGTCCTTACTGCGAGATAAACAATCCTTCCAACAACGGCGACGGACGAAAAGCGCTCCGCGGCCTCCGAAACCAAGTTTTTCCTTTGCTTTCCTTCTCCTTCTCTCTCCTCAGATATTTTGTTTTAAAAAAATGATTTTCTCTCTCTTCAAAACGAGCTGATTTCCTTTTAACCCAGACCTGATCGGCCCGGCCGATCGCCACATCGTCCAGGATGATGTGAACAAAAATCTTATCGTCCAGGATGATATCTCAGGACGATAATTAACTTTCTTGGACAATAAAAACCCTTGCTCACTGACTTTGCCATGAACTGATCGTCCCAGGACGATCCAAAAATCGGCCTAGACGATCCACCCAGAAATCAGTTGTTTCTGATCGTTCTGAACGATCTCCACATCGTCTCGAACGATCCAAGAAGGAAATCAAAGAAACGAGCTCTTACAATCTCCACAACTTAGAAAAATGTCGTCCTGATATTTCCCTAAAGGGTCCGAAGTAAAATCGATACAAAACAAATACAATCAAATTCAAATCAAAATCAAAACTCGTCGAAATTCATACAAATCACACAATTCATTCAATCACATGTCACTATGCATGGTCATATGTCAATCTATCAATTAGCAAATCAGCTTACCAGCAGAACTTTCTGGTCGTTGTTGATCTTCATAATGCTGTAAACTGTAGATACGTGGCACCACTGGAGGAAGTGCAGGAGGTCGTGGCGCAACGGTCTCCCTCTGACTATCTTTGACGGCTCTATCAGTCATCCGGTTCCCAGATCTCTCACTGTAGGCTCTCGAGCCAATTGTCCTCTGCTGTCCTGTACCTGAATCAATCCTTCCGCCGAATCCTTTCTGAGGGCAATTTGCTACTCTATGCCCTTGCTGTCCACAGTGAAAGCACTATCCCGTCAATAAGTAACACCGACCTGCATGTCGTCGCCCACAATGAATGCACTCGTTGGAACCAGAAGATACTACTGATGCAGATCCCGATACAAATCCCCTCGAATCACCATACTTACTTCTCTTCTCTCTATCCCTATCTCTATCTGATCGGCCCGGCCGATCGCCACATCGTCCAGGACGATGTGAACAAAAATTCTATCGTCCAGGATGATATCTCATGACGATAATTAATTTCCTTGGACGATAAAAACCCTTGCTCACTGGCTTTGCCATGAACTGATCGTCCCAGGACGATCCAAAAATCGGCCCGGACGATCCACCCAGAAATCAGTTGTTTCTGATCGTTCTGGACGATCTCCACATCGTCTCGAACGATCCCAGAAGGAAATCAAAGAAACGAGCTCTTACAGTTGCGATTGATCATAACCATCTAGGGCACGTTATTTGGACACCAATTCAAACTAGCTAACTCAAATCAAGTTCTAATAAGATCCACCTAATTAAAGTAGTTTTTTAAGGATTTAACCACAATAAATATAACTTTAACAAAAAGATGATTATTTTAGCAATAATTATTTCTTTATAATGACATTCAAATAATATGATAATCATAATAATATTTTGATACAATCATTGAAATGTGACATACAAAGCAAATTAATCTTAAATTCATCATTACCAAATTTCATAATATAAAGAATTATTCTCAAATTGTGAGCCAAGTCAAGTCATTCTTCATCATTACCAAGACATTAATATCAATCTCCATTCACAAATTGTGAGCCAAGTCATTCTTCGTCGGTCACAAACTCCACAAGCACTAAAGTTTTGAATTTCACAGGGTTGTTATTATATGAAAAACCCCTTAGAAATTTGGATAATTTTTTTTTATTATACTCCAAATTTATTTTTGCTACAATATTAAAAAGCATCAAAAAAAATAAAAAAATAAAAAAAACATCATTATGTAGCACTTTGCTTATATGTAACTATGCCAACTTAATCTTTATATAATCAATAAAATTACATTGTTTGCTCAATTTTGTTGTGAAATATGCACCGCTTTGATTGGAAATGAGACTTATTGAATTGTATCAACTTATTGAAATATTCACCTTGCCACTTAGGAAGATGAACCTAGCTCTTTTAATTAAATATTGTGTATTAATTTTTAGTCAATTTATTAATCCTTAGAAAATTTTTGTCTGCGAAGTAAACATTTGATGATTTGAACCCTCGTAGTTGACATGCCTTTGAAAAAATTTACTATGAGAGAAAAGGCTTGTTAAAGCTTTGTTGACAAGTCTAGTCCACCACTTAATTACCTTTGCAAGTGGTATGTAATCTTGGGAAGGAGGTAGCTTTGATCTTCTATTTCTATGTTAACATGATGAAAGTCCATATGATTAGGGTTAGATTGTGGTCCTAGTATATGAAAGAAATTAACCCTACACTTCTAGTGCAGAAAGATGCAAAATAGATATTCGATGGATATATATAACAAGGCTAAAAATATAGAACTATAAGAGAAATTAATAAAATATAATAAAATAAAACATCATCTTATTCTCTCTTCATTATTTTCTTTCGCTTCCTCATCTCACTTTATTTTCTTGGTTACACAATGAATAACACCAACCAAATATTTTTTTACACAAATATGTTGATCTTTGTACAAACAATGCTTTGCTTATGATTACAGACAAACAATTTAAGCAGGCTAGGCATTCCTACTCTAGTTCTAGTCAAATCAGTTCATCTCAATTTAAGATAATTTGAGACCTAAGTAGTTCAAGCATCTATAAAGTCAACACGATGCTATCGAACTTAGTTGCGATTGATCATAACCATCTAGGGTACGTTATTTGGACACCAATTCAAACTAGCTAACTCAAATCAAGTTCTAATAAGATCCACCTAATTAAAGTAGTATTTTAAGGATCTAACCACAAGAAATATAACTTTAACAAAAAGATGATGATTTTGGCAATAATTATTTGTTTTTTTTTTTGGGGAATTTAGGGGCGAAAGCCCATAGCATTAAAACAAGAAAAAATTACAAGAAGGGAATCAGTTGCAACCACAACCAACCAGTTACAGCCGATCAAAAAAGCCTATCAGCAATTGCTGCAGAAAAAGGAAAAGCAAAAATAACTATCAGCTTTGCTGCTGAACAAAAGAAAACAAGTAACCAGCTTAACCAAGAGGAAAATTGCCAACAAACAAAAACTGGCAGAAGCAATCTTGACCCAAAAAATAAGGTTCCCAAGCCTTGAAATCCTGGACTCAGATATAAACATATAGACGCAGCAGATACAAGAATCCCTGGTTGCCCGAAGACCATCCAAGGGATTAGGGAACTTCATCATTGTCCAGGAATGGCTAATCAGTCGGGACAGAACGGAAGCAGGAGCAGATCCAGGTTTCCAGTCACCCCAGCTATAAGAATATTGGACTTCCAAAAAAGCTCTAAAACACTCCAGAAAAACAGCAGCTTCATAAATTTCCAGCAATATGCCATACCAGCCAATAATAATGTCCCATACTCCTTCCAAATTATCCATAAAACAAGAGAGAACATATCCAAGTAGAATAAACAATCCAGATAAAAACAGCAGAAAAAAGGAGTTACTCCAAAAACTCCTTAAACCTTGCCACCAGCTTATCATAAGTTCTCCATTTACCAATTTTTGCACGAATGGAAGTAGTAATGACTGTTTTAACATAATCAGGACTGTTCCAAGCATTAGTAAATCTCCTAACATTTCTCTCTCTCCAGATGTAATACACAGCCACAAAAATAGCCAAAAAACAGCAGTTTTTTTCATCAGTATTATAAAAGGCATTGCAATTGATATAGTCCAGAACCTGAAACAAATTGGGTCTAAAAAAGAAGCATTTGAGGGCGGGCAGCAAAGAGCAAATGATCGTGAAAGTAAAGTCACAGCCAAAGAAAAGATGAGAATGAGTCTCATTATGCCCAATACAGAAATCACATATAGGGGTAGCCGGAATTCCCCTAAAAATAAGCTTATCAACACATTTAAGCTTACCATTAATAGCCATCCAAGAGTAACAAGCATACCTCAATGCGCTAGGGTTTTGCTTGGTGTGCTAGGGTTTTGCTTCTTGGGCGGCTTCCTCCCGCCCTTCCTTCCGGGAGGAGGCTTGCTTCTCCTCTTCGGTATGGATCTGGATCCCTTGTCTTTTCCACCTCTCCCGGGCTCTTCTGTGCTTGGCGCTCCTCCTCGGCCTCTTGTTTCCTATGCGGATAACCTTTCTGCTCCTAAGGTTTTCACTGATGAATGGCCCATGTCCTTTGTTTCTCCTACAAAAAAACTCTCCATCTCTGTAGATGAGCTTGCTGCTGGCAAGAACATTTGGACTCATTCTCTTGTGGGGTACTCTATCGGGCCTCGTCCGTATTATGAGCGGTTGCTGGGGGCCATGAACAAGGTTTGGAAGATCAAAGGTTCCTTTTCCTTACTCTCCTTGGCGGATGGCTTCTTCCTTCTTAAATTCACCACTGCGGAAGACATGGAGATGGTTTTTTCAGGTGGTCCTTGGTTCCTCCTGGGTAAGGCTTTTATTTTACAAAAATGGAATCCAAAATTTAAACCCATAAGGGATGAATCTGCTCTAATCCCGATCTGGATTAAAATTTTGGATCTTCCGCTGGCGTTGTGGACTCCGGCTGGAATTTCAAAAATTGCTAGTTATGTGGGTATTCCTATATCTGTTGATACTTTAACGGCCAAGCGTACACGGCTCACGTTCGCTCGGGTTTGTGTTCATATCAGCAAGGACTCTAAATTACCGGATGAAATACCCTTGGATTTGGATGGTGAAGACATGATCTTAAAAGTGGTTTACGACTGGAAGCCTACTCCGTGCGAAGGTTGTGGTTCCCTCTTCCACCCCTTTGCTTTATGTTCTTCAAATCCCAATCCTAAGCCGCCCCCGACAAACCATTTTACTCGGGGTCGTAGTAAGAGTAGAAAACCGGGTCCTCGTCCCTCTGCCCCCACCCCGGCCCCGGATTTTCCGACCCAGAGTATCCCTCCTCCTCCTGCTCCTCAATCGATTTTGGTCCCTCCAGCTTCTGACCAAACTTCCCCCCTTCTTCCTTCACCTAAGGCATCTCAACCTGCTCCTCAAATCAGCACGACTGAACAAGCATCTGCTATTCCTAATCTTAATCTTCCCAATGATGATACTACATTCTCTCTTCCTGCCCTTCCAAACCAGTTATTAATTCCTGCCCAGGTTATTAATAACAACAGTTTTGCTTCTCTGAATGAAGATCCGGCTCTTGAAGATATGGCTGATGTGATGGGTGGTGATGAAGAGGTCTCCTCTGCTTCTCTATCGACTGGCTCTTTTAGTCTGAACTCCACTGGCTCCAAGGTGCAACCTCCCGCAACTTCCTCTAAAACCAGAACGACGTCCAAAAAGGTTTCTTCCCCTAAGAAATCCAAATCCAAATCTGCCAAAAAGGCAAAAAACCCACGTTAACCATGTCTTTACCTCCTTTTGCTTCGTGGAATGTGAGAGGATTTAACAATCCCCTCAAAGTTGCTATGTGCAAAGACCTCATTTCTTCTTATAATCTCAAGCTTCTTGGTATTTTAGAAGCTAAGGTTCAGCCTTCTATGTCGTCTGATCCTTGGTTTTGTCATTCCCATAAGCTTTTTGATAATGAACTATACTGTGATAATTTTGTTTTATCTAATCTGGGTAGAATCTGGCTCAAGTGGGATTCCACTGCTGTTTCCTTTTCTCCTTCCTTTTTCTCTTCTCAGATTATTCATGGATTGTTCTCTGCGGGCTCCTCCCCACCAATTTTTTTAACTGTCATTTACGCAGCTAATCAGGCGGATGATAGGAAGGTTCTTTGGGACTCTTTGCTTCAGATTTCTAATAGTATTAATCTTCCCTGGGCTATCATGGGAGATTTTAACTGTTATAGATATGATTATGAGAAGGCTGGAGGGGCCCCTTTACCTAGTAGCCGTTTGGGGGAGTTAAATAATTTTATCTTTAATAGTGGACTTCAAGACCTCTCCTCTGTGGGTCTTCTTTATACTTGGTTTAATCAAAGGATAGATTTACCAATTCATATAAAGCTGGATAGAATTTTAGTGAATTCTGAATTTTTGGACTTCTTCCCTAACTCCCATTACAAGGTTGAGGCTCCTTTTAGTTCTGACCATTCTCCGCTTATTTTGTTGGCAACCTCTGTCAATAGAACCTATTCTAGGTTCATGTTCAAAAAATTTTGGCTCAATAGAGATGATTTTTGGGAAGTTTTGCTTACTGCTTTCAACAGCCCTATTAAGGCTAGCCCTATCTCTGCTTTCTACAACTGTTTGAAGTTTCTGAAAAATAAGATCAAGGGGATGGATTGGTCTTCTTCTTCCTTTTTATCTAATGCTATCTTGGAAGCTAAGAATCATCAATTGCAATGCCTTAATGCTGTTCAAACTAATCCTCTGGACCTTCATCTTAACTCCAATCTCAAATCTGCTTCTGAGAACCTCAATTTGTTACAATTGGAATGGTCCTCTTGGATTATTCAAAGAGCAAAATCGTATTGGCTTTCTCATGGGGAAGATGGCCTTGGCTTTCTATACGCTAAAATTAGATCAAGATCCAACAAGAATTTGATTAAAGAAATCTCTTCTAGCCAGGGTCTTATCACGGGGCATCATAATATTGCGGTGGAGCTTGTTGATCATTTCAAAGGTCTTTTTAATATCTCTGATCACTTTAGGAATGACCTGGTGTCTATTCCTGTTGGAAATTTGGTGCCAACATCTGCTTGTAATTCTTTGATTGAGCCTTTTACTGACAAGGATATAAAGGATGTGGTTTTTGCTGGGAAAGCTGATTCGGCCCCTGGTCCGGATGGTTTTTCCTTTAGTTTTTATCAACAAACTTGGCACATTATTGGGTTCAGGCTTTGTGCTGCTGTTAGACATTTCTTTGCAACTGGTAACTTGCCCATTAAGGCAAAGGCTACGGCTATTACACTCATTCCTAAAGGCTCTCATGCTGCTAGTATCTCTGATTTCAGGCCCATTTCTCTCTGTAATGTTTTTTACAAAATTGTGGCTAAACTTATTGCTAATAGGCTTAAGCCTATTTTACCCCACATTATTCATGATAGCCAGGCGGGTTTCATTGCTAATAGACAGTCTATGGACAACATTATCTTAGCTAATGAGTTGCTTAAAGTTTTTAAAGGACAGCAAAAGTTTTTCTGCGCTAAACTGGATATTAAAAAGGCTTTTGATTCTGTTTCTAGGAATTTTCTTCTTCAAAGGTTAAAACTTAAAGGTTTTCCTGATAAATTCATTGTGTGGGTGAAAGGTTGTATTATGGATGTCCATTTTTCAATTTGTCTTAATGGTTCTCTTGAAGGTTTTTTTAGTTCATCTTCGGGGCTGCGCCAAGGTTGCCCCCTTTCCCCCTTACTTTTTTCATTGCTATGGATGGGCTATCTCAATGCCTGCAACAATCTTCTTTTGTCAGACTGAATCAAGGAACCTTCTCTATTAAGCACCTCATGTATGCGGATGACCTATTGGTCTTTGGGTTGGCCTCTGCCGGCAACTTGGTCGGCCTTAAGGATATTATGCAAACTTTTTCTGAACAATCCGGGCTTTATATCAACCCTACTAAGAGCTCTATCCTTTTCTCTAAAAGGGTGGGAAATGCTGAGTTCCTGGCATCGATTTTGGGTATCTCCTCCATTGAAAGCTCTCTCACTTACCTGGGATTGCCTATCACCTACAACAGAATTAATTTCACTCACTTCCAACCCTTACTGAGCAGAATTTTTGCTCTACTTGAGGGTTGGAAAGTACGTTTCCTTTCTTTTGCAGGTAGGGTGCAATTTATTAAATTTACTATCTCAAATACTATTGCCTACTGGATTAGGGGTGCCATTATACCTAAAGCTTGTCGTAAGGTTATTATCAAATTATGCTCCAAGTTTCTGTTATTTGGAAATATTAAGGATCAGAAAATGCACTTCATCTCTTGGAATGCTGTCACTAAACCTAAGAGTAAGGGTGGTTTAGGGATTCCCTCATTTGATTCTATGTATCACGGAGTTTTCTGCTCCTTTATTTGGCGTATGTACAATACCCAATTTCCTTCGGGTAACTGGTTCAAATGTAGATTTCTTTCTCCTTGGAAATCTCCACCGATTACTGCTACCAAATTCTGGAAACAAGTGTGTATTACTGCTACTCAAATCAAAGCCAACTTTGTTTTTAAGGTTGCTGATGCTTGCAATTATTCTATGCTTTGGGATCCTTGGTTCTGTGGTGACTGCTTAGGTAATCGTTTCTTTGATGCTAATTTGGTTGGCTGTGAGGTGAAGGATTTCATTTCTAACGGAGCTTGGTCCTTACCTGATTGGTTACCTTCTGATATTAAACTTCAATTTCTTACAATCACTGTTGATGAGACTTATGGTGTGCATTGGGCTGGAGTTTCTAAGCCTACTTTTAAGACCTTTACTTCCCATTTTTATGATAATATGGAGGATGTGAATTGGTTTAAATTCATTTGGCATAATTATTTGTTATAATGACATTCAAATAATATGATAATCATAATAATATTTTGATACAAATCATAAAATGTGACATACAAAGCAAATTAATCTTAAATTCATCATCACCAAATTTCATAATATAAAGAATTATTCTCAAAAAATAAGATGTTATTTAAGAGAAATAGCATATATGAATTGAATAAAGACAAACCACTTAGGAGCCACATCTACAAGTCAATTTACTAGACAAGCCCCTTAGGAGCCACATGTAGAAGTTAATTTGCTAGAGGTTGACATGCAATGATTGCATGAGTATTACATTTAAAAATGTAATATTTTTTTAACTTTCTTTTTTTTTTATTACTAATAAGCGATAAATTGTAAAATATGTTGCTGAAATTTATGACCTTAAAAATATTTTCCTTTGACTATTTGATCACAAATATATTTTTTTCTTTTATTTCTTCAAAATAATGAGCTATGAATCGTGAAAATATATATGATTCGAACCCTGATAGGACAGTCCTGAATTATTTATTCCACTATATATATATATATATATATATATATATATATATATATATATATATATATATATAATGACTCTTAAGGCAAATTAGGATTAAATAAATTTCATATTAATTTCTTAATTTGTTTAAAAATAAAAATAATAATTTAAAATTAAATTTATTATAAAAATATATTTAACCAGATTAAACTATGTATTAAAAAATGTCCTACTTAAACATGATTATGATCCCTAATTATGAATTAAACAGTGAAATTTATCACTATTTTTTTTTAATATTATTTGATTTATTTGTCTATAATGATGTGAAAATAGAAATATTTTTTTGAGAGGGTGGGACCCATGGATGTGGGTGGTTTGGGTTACAGGAAGATCAGAGGTCCTTCTCAGTCACCATTTTGGGTCACTTATTTGGGTCAAACAGTTTCCCATGCTGCATTGTTATGGGCTGCTTAGAAGGTGCTGAGCAAAGGAGACAGTGATGCTTAGTTGTATTTGGTTAAAATATAAATAATATTTTATTTGGAGAATATATAAATAATATTCAAGATATGGTCACTAATCTGAGTAATATTTTCTAAATTGCCACTTGGTGTGAAATTGAAATATTAAATGTTATGATGCCAAAAATAATTATATTTAAAGTATGAGAGAAAACAAAATATTTTTATAATTATCTTAAATATTAATCATTATATGATAATTATAGGATATTATTTTAAAAGGAAAAAATTTATAAGTTATTATTTTATTTTATGATATAATAAATTTTAGTTATTAATAAATTCTGGGTTTGGGTCAACCCATTTGTCAAACGGGTCGGGTTCGAGTTAGTAATTTCAACCCGTTTGTTAAATCGGGTCGGGTTCAGGTTGACCCTGAAACCCAAAACTAACCCGGCTTGACCCGATAGCATCTGCGTGAAACCTGCGTCGTCACTCATCATCGCGTCAACTCTTGTATCGTCGCGTTAGCCATCAGCAGTTTGTGTCACCGCGTCTTCTCCCCATGTTTGGTCGCGTTAGGGACTCAAGGTTACAGCAAGTCGCTGACTGGTCGGGTAACTCGAGTCACGTATGCACATCGTAGAGCCATATCCCGATTCCCATGCGGTCGCTCTGCCGTTCGTTCCGCCCTCAAGCGTCGCCGCCGTTTATGATAAATTTGATGAATAATTAATTTAATCAACAAAATATTATCATATTTGAAATTAGATCAAAAATTAAAGTCTCATATATTTTAATATCAATAATTGTTTAAATTAATCTTATAATTCATTTTAGTACTTTAGTAATTGATTAGGAGAAAAATATTTATTTGATTAAAAACTAACATATTTAAAATTACATAAATAATTTAATTTCAACTTATTTTATTGTCAATAATGGTTTAAACTAGTCAAATCATTCTTATGATTATTTTTTAAGTATTTGAATATCTATCAAACATAATTTTTAAATACAATTATTTATATTAATTAACAATAAAGTAGATTAATATTTGTCTAAACTACATTTATTATTTATTTAAATGATTTAGTAATCAGAAATGATAACTAATTATCAAATTTATCATTTCTATTAATTAAATAAGAGATGTTATAATAATTATAATAAACAATTATATATCAAATATTTGGATTTATTTTGAAAGTGCATATAGGCCATTATTTAAAGTAAATGATAAATTTAAAAAATTAATTTTAAATTAAATCTTCTTTTTTTAATAATTTTTGCATGAAAATTAATTTTAAATTAAATAAATTAAAATATTGAAGTGGTTTTATTATAAAATGAGCTTTTTTTTACATTAAAATATTTTAGAAAACTTTATCTACCATTATGTCTCATAAATAAAATAAAAGAAAGTAATCGTATGCATGCGATACATAATACAATAAAAATAAAATTAATAGTTATATAATATTTCAAATAAATATATTATTTCATATATTTCATTGAATATTCATATAAATTTGTCAATTATTAAGAAGTTGCTTCATATTTGTGGCTTGAGATATATATTTGAAGTCATTTGTAATGAATTCAAAATAAATCCCAACTTTTATCAAAATCTTACTTACAATCTCAATGAAGGAGAGAAAATAATAAGCAAGCAAAAGAGAAAATTTAGAGTTAGAAGCTCAGAGATTTCATTAAAATAGACTTTAATACATCAAATTATGTATCTTGAGCACCACATCTAACCTCCTATTTATAATTTTGAGGTATAGTTTAAGTGCTACATGATTGGCTACATATAAAGGAATAAAAAAGAGGAAAATTAGCTAATATAAGTCGCTAAATTATCTAAAAAAAGTCGCAAACTTGTCTAATATAAGCCACCAACTTATCTTAAAGAAGTTACCAACTTGTTTGATAGAAGCCACTGACTTACATGAAAAAAGTTGTTTTCTTTATGAGTCGAACAAATTCTTTAGGAGCTTTTAGCAAACTTATAGTAGAATTGAACATCTCAACAAGAATCCAATGAAATTAAAAGGATGTGATTTGAGTCTAACTGAACACAAATCAAGCACTTAAAATATATTTGAAAACTTTAGGATATTGATTAAAGGACTAACTGATCTCTAAATCATACATGCTTATAATCAAATTGAGTGTCTTGATAAAACGAATCAAACTAGGCTAAAGATCATTTAAGTCTGAGGTTATTAAAACCTTTAAATGCTGATAAATAATCTATGAACAAATGATTCAATGAGTCGTATGAGGGAGTTATAGAATTTTGACTAGATTTATTAAAATGAAGATAAATAGCACCTAATTCTTCAAATTTAAGGCACATAGATTTGACTTTGGAGAGAACTTAAATATTTAAAGAACTGTAGAGCTTTATATATAGCATTTGACACGATGATCACCACCAATCACTATTGTTGTTCGACTATTATCACTCAATTTGTGTTTGCCGTATGAGGGTGTTATTTTCCTAACACTTTTGGGTTCCCTTCCATCAAAATGTAATATTTTCAATATTTTTAAATTTTAAAAATTATTTTTAAGATCTAAAATAAGAGCAAGCTCAAATATTAAGGTCAAGTTTAAGTGATAATAAATAATATATAAATTTTGACTAAATTTAAGTGATAATATCCTAACCTTTTTTTTCAAAAAATTTATCACCATATTTACCCTGAGTTATATTCTTTTATTTACCTAAGTAATTTTGACAACCCATGAACAATGATTGGCCTCAATTCATGGCAAAGAAGCCACCTAAGGCTAGGAGCGGAACCCTATTGGAGTCAGGGGGGACAATTGCCCCCGCCTCAAAAAAATGTAAAAATATAATTGTTTATATGATTTTTTAGGTAATGTATTCCTCTTTATTCATTATTTAGTCTTTATTACAAGGATTTTTAGGCAATTGTCCCCCTAAAAATTTTAAATTACTATAGTCTTTAGGTAATTGCCCCCAACAAATAGTAAAGAGAATTCATCATTGAATTCCAAAAATATCCTTCAAACCAAAATTTGTTCCAAGGGCATTGCCCCTGGAAACCCCCGCAGGGGCGCTGGCCCCTTGAACCCCAACATATATGTCATATAAGTTCTGAAAATTAGGGCTAGTTCCGCCCCTGCCTAAGGCCTTGTAGCATGTTCATAGAGCACCTGCCATTACTACAGTAGGTGTAGCAATATCACTACCCATAAGGACTTGGAAAAAGATTGAAATAGATAACTTTGTATCTACATTTCATTTGGGACAATTTTTTTACAGCTTCTTAAAATAATTTTTTAATACAAAAATTAAAAATTTTAAACTAAAAAAGTTACTTTAAATTTTATTTGAGATTATTTTTTAACCGCTTTAAATAGTAAAAAAAATCGTCCAAAATTAGAAGAAAAAACATCATTAAATGACCTACACCTACCTTGAAAAGCCAATCTAGTGGAGAACAGTACAAGTGAACAGTAGATGAATGGCCTGTAATAAGCTGCTTTAATTCACTGTCCTTCCTTTATGCAATCTTCCAGAAAAGAAATCTAAACTAAATTCTGTTGCTCCTTATTAGGAAATTGGATTATTACTGTTTTAAGAATATTTTCATAAACCAATGGTTGCTTGCTTTGTGATGATCCTTTTGTTTGAAAAGGAAGATGGTGGATGAATTGATTGGTACACTATGAGGAATTGAGATTTTAATATGTTTGGTATGATTTCAATTTCATTATTATCTAAGTTGAAAATCAAAATCAAATCTAGAGAGAATAAAGCCAATCAAAAGTAGATGATTTTGAATCAAATTTCTGTTTGATTCGACTCTATTTGTGCTGAAAGTAGATGAAATTGAGGAGAAATTATATTCTATGCGGAGACCGGATGCAGAACGTCGTCCGGAGACTAACCAGAATGCGCCACGTTAGTAGTACTGAGCGGCGGTACCGAGCCACACCGAACAGAGCAATTATTACGCCCGATCAAAACCGAACATATCTGAATGTATACCGAGTTTTAGGTGACATGGCGCAAGGTTATTGGTTTATGAACGTGTTCAGTGATCGGACGTAATAATTACTTCACCGAACAAGGGGTGACATGACGTACTCTGGTTGGTCTTCCGACGGTGTTCGACATCCGCACAGAATAATTAATTGAGGGGATGCACTTTGTTCTTGTAAGGGTGAGTAAGATCACATCATCCATATTCAATGTATTTGGTGATCTCCATTATGGCACCATTATCAGTTTATGCAACTGAGAGGCATTCAAATATGAATTACTTTTAACTGGTTTCTTTTTTAAAAGCCAATAAAGCTGCAAATGCTAGCTTATATAGAGGTCATTTTTAGCTATGAGGTAGCTTGCTTGATCTTCTTCCATTATCATATCTACCAGATGGATAAATCAGGTTTAATCCACATAAAAATAAGAGTTTGAAGTTCAACTCTGTAGTCAAGTCACTCAGTTGTTGGAATTTTTATAATATTTGATTCTGCTTGAAATCAAGGTGGCTTAACCAGCTCAAATTGAAATTGGATTAGTCAAATTAGGCCAAATCAAGCTCACTTGAGACTAAATTAAAATATATAAATATGTACAAATACATTCATGCATATAATTATTTATCATTTTACTTCAAATTATATACATTAATGATTTGTGCTTAACCAATATATTTGACAAAAATTTATTTAAAAAAAAAAAAACAATCAACATATCACAATCAACACAGGAAGATCCACAATGAGAGCACTGAGGATTATACCCCTACTAGCCCAGCTCAAACCATCGCCCCGTCTCGCCCAAGTGCTTTCCCCTGTTCGTCGAATGCATTTACCACCTGCCATCATTGGAAAAATTATTTTGTGCGGAATCCACACCCCAATAAAAATGTGCCACGTCCGGAATCGAGCTTAGTACCGAGTGGTACCGTAGCTCGGTACCACTCGGTACCTAAGCGTAAACTGACGGTTCTCCCGTCCGGTGTCCGCAAAGAATAATCTCTCCCATCATTGACCCAGCCAAACATGCTAACTAAACACCCACTCCTAACGCCGGTCGCCAAACAGTAACGCTGTTGGCTGCTTGCATTTGCACTCTGATACTCTTTGTCCACAAAGATCATTGTTTTAAGTTTGTTTCATATAGTAGAAGATGATACGAAAGTTCACAAAAAGTTCACACAAAAATCTGCAGGCATCTTCAATTGCCCATATTTGCCTCGTAAATTATCTGTTAAATCTAATATTAAACTTGCTATCCACTGCCCTACCAATACAAACATAGGCAATGAATGATTTATGATTCCCCCTTCTAAACTACTCTGATTTTAGCAATTAAAATATCAGCAATACAAAAAATTGTGTGCGCTTCAAAAACAAAATAATTGTAATTAGATCATGCAGATCATCTTTGAACAAACAATCTACAATTTAATGATCAGATAGAGCCAATTCAGGCAATTTGATAGATTTCAGATGTGAAATCTATGTAGATTGAAAAGCAGCCGTTCTCAATTAAAATAAATTTTTGACTTAGGCTTCGTTTGAAACAGCTTTCTTATTACTTCTTAAAGCAACTTTCTAGCCAAAAAATTTTATTCTTTTTACTATAAAGTTTTTAAAAGCAAAAAGAAAACCGCCCCAAACTAAGTCTTAGGCTTCGTTTGGGACGACTTTTTTATTGCTTTCTAAAACGGAGTTTTAGTACAAAAATAAAAAAAAATTGTACTAAAACTCCGTTTTATAAAGTAATAAAAAAGCCGTCCCAAACGAAGCCTTAGACTTCATTTGGGTCGGCTTCTTCCTGCTTAAAGCAGATTTTTAGTTAAAAAAACTAAATTAAAATTTGTGTATTAAAAAACTACTTTAAGAAGTAGTAAGAGAGTCATTCCAAACAAAACCTTAGCCCATAAAAATCAAATATACTTTTCTCTTAGAGATAAATTAATGAGTCAAATCCAACCTACCTAACCTAAAACTAAGCCCAAGCTAGGGTCGAATCGAATAAATACGGCTAACGTCGAGATTAATCAGCTCAACACTCATGACCCTGCCAAAAAAAGAACTGAATAAACCATAAACCATGAATGATTTCGTACCAGATAACAAAAAGAAAGATGCAGATTGAAGGCTGTCTGCAATCTTCTCAAGGGCGGTTTGCCATGGAAGTATCACTTTCAGTTGCTGAGAGCATTAAACTTTCAAGCATGATATGTAGCTTCCATCATCTTAGAAGAAATACTATGCAAAAACTCATGCCCCATAAACAGCAAATTATTACTTGCGGAGTCCGGATACGTCCGGATACGTCCGGAATCCAATAAAAACACGACACGTGTCCTTGTACACAGTGTGTATACAGTTATACACAATGCATACAAAATTTGTACATACTATATACAAGAACACGTCTCACATTTTTATTGGAGTCAGGAAATAACTCTAAGTCCGGACTCCGCATATAATAATTTCTCCCCATAAACACATAACATTGCTGGATAACATTCTTCGAAATTTACTTAAGCACCTGTAGGAAAGGTCTTAGCAATTTTTTGTAAAAAAAATTTTGGAAGAGTGTAGCACTACATCTTGGGAAGAAACCCAGCCATTTCAAGCTTTATAACTAAACACAACGGCAGGCAATTGGTTGTTTACCACCTTTAAATTAGTAGGAGATACCACCTTTACCTTCTTAATGGAAGATTGGTGGGAAAAACTGGAAAAAAAAAAAAGTAGCCTCAAAGTTGCTTCAATGATAATTCAATTGGGAGCTTAGATAAATATCGTTCAGTTTTTGAAGACTTAAAAACGGCTTAAACTAAGCATGATTCACGTGGAAAAGAGATTATTGAAAAATAATACAAATGCCAGGGTTTAAGACAAATTAGGTTATACCAATATCAAACAATCGTTGAGACAAAACTTCTGTAGGATTGGAGTGACAACTAATGTTTACTTCCATCTATCCCTCAGTTCCTTTTTCTCAGACAGGACCCATGTAACCAAGATAGCAGCTACCAGGGCAACAATAGTGATGAGCAAGAGGGCATAGTTGAAATCTTCTGTAAGAGAATCATAGGTCCGCGATGGGGCGATTCGGGTGAAAAAAAGATCGACCCCGTAGGCAAAGACGAGGGTGGTGGATTCCAATTTGGCTGGGATCGTTACTATGCCTCGAATGCCTTCCACTTGGAGCGAGTGCGTCACGTATGACTGCGGACCAAAATCGCCATGATGAGATCATGAATTTGAACACAAAAAAAAAAAAAAAAAAAAAAAAAAAAAACTTGATTGCTGCAGCATTATAGTTTATATGACACATATAGTTCTGATTCTAGGGTAGAATTTGACTATAAGAAGACAAACTTAAAAAAAGTATTAAACCTATTTTGAAGAATTTTTTTACATGACTTCCATCCAAGTTATCCTTTGATCAATTACTTTTCTTCATAATATTTTGAGATTAATTTTATCCACCCTTCTTATTGGCACTTTCTCTACCATGTAATGTATATTCCCAAGTCACATAAATAAACTTTCTACCATCTTTATCTTAAATACTACTACTGTCTCTCTAAAATAACTATTTCTCATTTCATCATTCCTAATTCCAACACCAATCCATATTGGCATTTAACCACAATCAAGTTTTTATCAATGACGTTTTGACTACCCAACTAGATCTATACAACATAGCTAGCCTACTCATTTTAAAACTAACCATTTAAGTCCCAATAATATTCACTTACATAGAACTCTCGAATCACTTCTTCATTTTAGACATTAGTCTATCCACATTCTTATGTATAACATACACAAGCTGCTAAAACCTATCATCTAGGTATACCTTATTTTCTAGTTCTATTGATGGAAATAAAATGTAGGCCCCACTAAGATTGCATATATACTCAATCATTACTCTATTAATCTTAAGATCTTAATTTCATAGACTTTATCCATTATTCTCATTTTCTGCTGGTTGCAACAATGACCTTATCAATTAGAATTACTTGATCTTAAAAAAAAATACAAAGGTGCTTTGAAAATGTTTTATAAGCACCTCCATAACGTCTAACAAAAGAAATGTAATTATTATTGACCCAAGATGTAAACAAGCATTTTTGTGAACTCCTTAGTCAATCCACAATAAATTATAATACCAGTCAATGCTTCATAATGCACATCTTTGATAACTTTAACATATCATTGCCACCCATCTAATAACATTACATATTTCTACAAACAATTAAGTATTCAAATGTAATAAAAAAATAAACTTAATAAATAAATATATCTCACTGAATAATCCTAATCATAAATCCAACAAAACAATTTTCAAGTTGCAACAACACTATTTCTTCCTAATTTTTACAAAAATAAAAAGTTGCAATAGGAAATTGAATGCTCTAATTTACATTTTCTTTAATGAATTTAGATAAACAAATAGTAAAAGGTAAAAAAAATGTTGGTAAAAGTGTGTATTGATGCCTTTCAAATGTGAAGCACTACAATGCGGCCGGCTTGAGTACTATTAGCTACTCACGTGAACAAAAAAAGCAAAACACGTACTAAATGATGCTTAATCACAAGAATCGCTTGAACAAAGTGCTTGCACGATGGTTTTATCTGTCAAGCTCGATCATAAACTCCTGGGTTTGCTTCACAAAGCTTGGGGTTGAACAATATAGTGAATGAATAAAAGAGGTAGAAAATCAGTTCACTTGAAGAGTTAACAACCAGGGCATGCACACTATGTACTTCATGACTAGTCTTACTTCATGCTCGCAAAATGACCGAACACTTTTTCTCCTTCACACCCTCATTTATGCTTCAGAGCTCAAGTTTTATACTTCATACTTCATCTCATCTCCGGGGTTTTTACCTGTATGCATCTTGTAGATGCAGACAAACTATAACCCTCTATGCATACAGGCATCTTTTTTCTCACATGTTCTATTTAGTTTTAAAGTATTTTTCACTCTTTATCGACTCAATTCTTATTCGGACTTTTAAATTTTTGAATTTTTTTTTTTTAATTTCTATGTTTTGTTTAAATTCTCAACTCATTATCACTTAAATTTTGAGATGACATGTGCACACTGCACGCATACTTTCTTAAGATTTATAATTAAATTGAAGATATTACGATTATGATCTGAAATTTTGGCACAAAAAATTGGTCATTAAAAGAAAAGCATAAAATTAAATGTAACAGAGATGAGAATGCTTAGGTAGATGAGTAGGCTTTACACTTAGAGATAGAATGTGAAACCAGTATATATAAGAAAAGTTAGAGTAGCTCCGTAGGCAAATAAGATTAGAGAGAGTCGCCTAGGTGGTTTGGTGATGCAATCAAAAATTTGGGAGAGGGACCCAAATTTTTGATCACAAAAACTAGACCTTACTAGGAAATAGAACATTACAAAACTTATAATAATTAGACAAATTAAACAAAACAAAACACAACTTTAATATTATGAAAGGACTTACAAACTTTTGACATAACATTAAAGATGCTTACAAGACACTTAGAAACACAAACACACTACAAACGATTCTAACAAGACAAACACCTAAAGTTGCATTTCTTGTTTGAGAAGAAGGATACAGGTGGGGTGGAACTTGCGGATAGAAGAAAGAGATTAGAAGCCGAGACGAAGGTTGGAAAGAGCCCACAGGATTTCCGGAGGGGATGAGAAAGAAGCTTAGAAAGAGCCCGCAGGATTTCCAAAGCAAAAACCACTCAGGTTTTGTCCCAAAAATCACATTATCACACTCCTTTTATAACCCAACACATCTATTATATATAAGCATAAGAGGGGAACCAAACAGCCCAAGAATCCCCATAAATGGAATGATAAAAGCCTTAAATTTCCTGCACAGGAATTCCAAACAGCAAAGCAATCTTTTTAATAAAAAGTTACGGTACCAGCTCAGGGAAACCGAACAGCATTAAGAGGATTAAAGGCCACGGGTTCCAGCACAGAGAAACCCCAAACAGCACAGCAAATCCAAGGAGGAGGCTTCGGTTCCAACAGCCAAGCACAAGAAACCAACAGCCACATTTAATTCTCGGTAAAAAGGGGGAAGACAGCCCAAGGACAGAGAACCATCAAGAAGGCTGCAGCATCCCAAGAGACAAAAGGAAGAGGAAGGGGCAAGTTCCATCCACCAAATATCTTACCTCAAAAATTAATTTTAGAACTAAACATTAGCTCATAATGAGCTACACCTTCACTTGATATTAATGAGCTTGCACCAACTAAAAATTCAACAACTAAAGCTCCAACCGAAAATAGCCAAGGCCCATATGAAACCAACAAGCAGCCCAAAGGACAAGATGGAAGATGAAAGAACAAGTTCAAGAAACAATGAGCTAATTTTTTAGCTCAAAAGTATTAATGAGCTAGCAAGCCCAACAGAAGACAAAACCAAAATATTCATTTTGTTTTGACCCCCCCTTTGCATGCATCAGATACTGATGTGAATCCAGGAATCGAATCTTATGAAATTAATAGAAGTTCTATAAAGTAGTGATAATACAACCTCTAGCTTTGCTAAATTGACGATTCAATGGAAATCTTAGAAGTTAACAACGTTTAGGCAAGAAAATTCAGCAAAGTTTACAAGTTCAATAAAATAACGACTTCAATAAAGTCATGTAAATGAATGGTCAACAAGAATCCGGCGGTTAACAAAGTGATTGTCTCACCTTGAGGCCACACTCATTCAACTACCTCTAGGTTCGTTGGGAGAAGAAGAAACATGCTAGTGATGAAACCACTCCGAGGGCGACGATGCCGTAGATCCTTAGGGAAGAAGAGGTCGGCGCGGGTCATGGAGGTGGTGCAAGGCGACGCCCTTCGACGATCCAAGTGTAAACTGAAAAATGATCCTCGACGGACTCTATGAGAGTGGGCACGATCCGGGCCAAATACTCCTCGACGGTGTCGTCGAAGTCGAATCCGACGTCAAAGAAGGGAGATCGGAGGATGTCCACTCGTCCGTGGTCGTCGTATTCAAACCCGAAATTCTACTCAGGGACCTCCATGCATCCTTGGAGAGGTGGAAGGGTGGTCGCCGCAACTAGATCTCCAAGGGGAGAGATGGGGGGCGGCGGGTTGGATGATGGATGGGGAGGTCGGCGGTGGAGGTGGGGTGAGGGGAGGTGTGTGTAGAGAACAATAACAAAAACTGAGAATAGTTTCAGCTTTTGGGGAATTTTGGAGGGGGAATTTGAATTCCAATGAGGGAGGAATTAATTCCTTAATGAAGAATTAATGGGGGGAAGAGAGAGGGGAGGCCGGCGGTGGGAGAAGGAGAGAGGGAAGGGATTAAACTGAAATTATTTCAGTTTCAATCCAAATAGGAGGGAAAATTAATGGTTCCTAATTTGAATTTCAAATTATGATCAAGGGAGTTAATGGGGTAATTAAATGCAATCCACCAAGGGGTGGCCGGCGGCATGCATAGGGAGAGAGGGAGGAATTTGGGGAGAGGGGAAAGGAAATTAAGACTTGATTTGATGACATGGCAAGGGATTTAAAATTCCAAATTAATTTGATTTGAAATTTATTTGCTCATGAAAACTTTCCTAATTTGGATTTCCAAATTAGGAAACAATTCAAAATTTGAATCTCAAATTTCACATTGGAAATTGGTAGAAGAGAGGGGAGACCGGTCGGGTGGGGAAGGGATCTCGGCAAGGGGATGGGCGGCGGTGGAGAGCTTGGCCGGCGGTGGGGAAAACCCTAGGGGGGCCGGCGGTAAGAACTAGGGGAAAGGGAATTTTGTAGAGCTTTCTCGTGGGGAGAAAATTAAGAAGAACAATTAAAAGAAAAAAAGAAAAATTAGAGAACTCACTAAGAGATCTCGATGGAAGAACTCACTAAGAGATCTTCATGCACTCACAAAGAGAACAAAGCACGAAAATTTTCATTCATTCAATAAAATCCAAAATACAAAGATTTAGCCTTTATATAGGCTCCACAACATACGGAAAATAAAAGACTACAATGCCCTTGGGCAACAACAAACACTAATTCCCTCATAGGGGTACAAAAGGAAAAGACAAAATATAAATGACATGAATATAACAAGACATCAAAAATAAAGACTCTAAATCAGGGCCGTCGATCGGCGCCTCCGGCGATGGTACACATGTCGGAATCTGATGCCCTCATCATTCTCCCCGGGTGGGAGAAAGCTCGACCCTGTCGAGCAAGGGTCCTGTGAACTCTCGTACAACTCCAAAATGTCGGGATCCAGTCTCTGTATCTCATCACGATCTAGCCACGTGTCCTCCGTCTCCGGCTTTCCTCTCCAACTCACTAAGTATCTTTGGCGACCGCCGTTCCTGGTGGAAATGATCTCGTCACTGAGTATGGTTTCAATCTTCTCCGTATTAGGTAATGGGGGAATTTTGGGAAGTGGAGGCAGGCTGGGGATCTCACAAGGTATGGACTCACAAGGCTCAAGATTTAGTGGATTTTCAGGGTTAAAATCAGGTCCATCAAAGGCTACTAGATCCTCTATGTTAAACGTGGGATTCATGTTGAAACCTTCGGGAAGGTCCAAGACATAGGCATTACTGCTTATTTTTGAAGTTATTTTAAAGGAACCTGCGCTCTTAGCATGAAGTTTCTTAATGACCCCTGGAGGGAACCGCTCCGGACAAATCTGAACCATGACATAGTCTCCAACTTCGAACTCCTTGAAGCGTCTCTTAAGATCAGCATTAAGTTTGTACTTCTCATTACTTTGCAAAATTCTTTTATTAATTTCTCGATGTAATTCCTGGATATGCGATGCAAATGCAGATGCAGACTCTGACACCCTAAGCCTAGGACTCATGGGGAGTAAATCTATTGGCTGCCTAGGTTGGTACCCATAAACAATCTCAGCGGGGCTCAAACCGGTGGTTCGATTGACAGAATTATTGTAGGCAAATTTGGTAATGGGTAGTTTGGAATCCCAATCCCTAATGTTATCTCCAACTAAAGTTCTTAGAAGGTTCCCAAGGCTCCTATTAACGACTTCCGTTTGACCATCCATTTGAGGGTGAAAAGCGGTGGAGAATTTCAGCTTGGTACCCATCTTAATCCATAAAGTCTTCCAGAAGTAGCTCGTAAATTTTACATCTCGATCCGACACAATTGTCTTAGGGAGTCCATGGAGTCGGACAATCTCATCAAAGTAAAGTTTGGCAATCCTAGAGGCATTAAAAGTTTTAGCACAAGGGAGGAAGTGGGCCATTTTAGAGAAACGATCGACTACGACACAGATGGAATCGTGCTTCCTAATGGTTTTGGGTAGGCCTAGGACAAAATCCATACTAACGTCTTGCCAAGGGCAGTTGGGGACAGGGAGTGGCATGTAGAGGCCTGTGTTTTGTTTTCTCTGTTTAGCTAATTGGCAGGTATGGCATCGTTTGATCAGTCTAGTGACATCGCGCTTAAGGCTGGGCCAGAAGAATCTATACTCGACGGCTGCGATTGTCTTATGTCCAAAATGTCCAGCTAAACCTCCTGCGTGTAGCTCCCACACAAGAAATTCACGAAGAGAGGTGTTGGGAATACACAACTTCTAAGACTTAAATAAGTACCCATCCTCTAGCAAGAAATCATCTACAGCTAGCTTATCCCCTGCCATAAGTATCGCATATATTTCTTTAAAATCAGTACACTCTTGATAGTCATCCTTGATGCGTTCGAATCCGACAACTTCTGTTCTCATTTCTTTTGTGACCATTATCCTACGGCTTACAGCATCAGCTGCTTTATTCTCAGTTCCGGCTTTATGTCTGATAGTGTATGAATATTCCTGTAAGAACTCAACCCAACGACCATGACGGGCATTTAACTTCTTCTGGGAGTTGATGTATCTCAAAGCCTCATGATCCGAAAATATTACAAACTCCTGGGGTAGTAAGTAGTGTCTCCAATACCTAAGGGACTGAATGATTGCATAAAATTCCTTATCGTAGGTAGAGTACCTCTGTCGTATGTCATTGAGTTTCTCGCTAAAGTATGCTACCGAATGTCCTTCTTGTGACAACACTCCTATTCCGATCCCTGATGCGTCACAAGTTACTTCAAATACTTTAGAAAAATCTGGGAGACGCATAACAGGAGCTTCTACCATTCTCTTCTTAATATCCTCAAATGCTCTGGTCGCGGCGGTCGTCCAATGAAATTCCCCTTTCTTAAGACAATCAGTTATGGGGGCTACAATGGTGCTGAAATTTCGAATAAACCTCCGATAGAAGGTAGCCAATCCATGAAAGCTTCTAACATCCCGGATATTCTTAGGTTATGGCCACTCATTTATAGCTCGCACCTTCTCGGGATCTGCAGATATCCCTTGAGTTGAAATAATGAATCCAAGAAAGGTCACACTATCGGTGAGGAATTTACACTTAGCAGGGTTGGCGAACAACTGTTCTTTCCTCAAAACTTCACAGACTTGAGTTATATGATTGAGATGTTGATCCACCGAAGTGTTGTAGATTAATATGTCATCAAAGTAAACTACTACGAACTTTCCTAAGAAGGGCCTAAGAACTTGAGTCATAACTCTCATAAAGGTACTAGGGGCATTGCTCAGTCCAAACGGCATAACAGTCCACTCATAAAGTCCATCTTTAGTTTTGAATGCCGTCTTCCATTCATCCCTGGGACGGATTCTAATTTGATTATATCCATTCTTAAGATCTATCTTGGAGAAGAGAGTGGCTCCGGTCATCATGTCCAGCATGTCATCTAACCGAGGAATGGGAAACCTATACTTGACAGTAATCTTGTTGATAGCACGGCTATCAACACACATTCGCCACGAGCCGTCCTTTTTGGGAGTTAAAAGAGCAGGAACAGTGTAGGGACTAAGGCTTTCCTTAATGAATCCTCGTTGTAGGAGTTCATCGACTTGTTTCTTAAGCTCAGAGTGTTCAGTCGGGTTCATACGGTAGTGAGGGAGGTTGGGTAGGGGATGCCCCTGGCACCAAATCTATCACGTGCTGTATGTCCCGCAGGGGTGGCAGTTGGTTAGGTAAATCTTCTGGGAAAACATCCGCAAAGTCTTCAAGAAGAGGCTTAACGACATCGGGGATTGGTTCTTTCTGGTCCTCATCTACTTCTCTAGCCACTAGGGCGTACATGGGTGCTCCTTGGGTGATCTCAAATTCCACTTCTTTCGCAGTCAGTAAGTGGAGGCCTTTACTTTGCTTGACTGAGATAGGCTTAGCTTCAGTTTTGGGAGGTTTAGGTTGAGAGGGCATTAATTTGATCTTCTTTCCATTATGTTCGAACACACAGGTGTTCATCCTCCCATAAATATGGACGTCGTTGTCAAATAACCAAGAGCGACCAAGGATAATCTGACCTACATCCATGGTTAGAACATCGCACCAAATCTTGTCTTGATACCCCACAAATTCTATCGGAATAAGGCTTCGATCCTTAATTTCTATGTTAGTCGAGTTGATCCAAGAGACCTTATACAGATTTGGGTGCGGGGTCACCTTAAGATTGAGCTTGGAGACCATGGATGACGAGACGGCGTTGATGCAACTTCCACTATCTACGATAACCTTGCAACTCTTTTCTCCGATCTTAATGAAGGTATGAAAAATTGAGGTTCTACGCCAATCATCACTTAGCTTAGGTTGGGCCAAAGCGCATCTAACAACTTGTAAGGTAACGGGTTCTTCAGTAAAAGAGTCTTCTTCCTCATCCACTTGGTGAACCAAATCAGTCTCAGGTTCTTCCTCCTCTTCGTCCACCTCTTCAATTATGGTGACTTTGTAAGGACTAGAACATTGCGACGCAATGTGTCCGTACACATGACACCTATAGCACTTGGTTCCAGAATTGGGTTTGGGAGCGTCACGCTCGGGAGCTTTACCTTTGAGGTCCGTACGAGGTGGGGCCGAACTAGCAGGGGTTCGGTTTGCAGTCAATCCCGAGGGTCGGTTTTGAGGTTGTCCAGACGAGGTTCGATACGAGTTCGAGCGGGAGTCAAAGTGCCTAGTTTGGGAGTGGGTTCTAGAATCTTCGAGGTCGAGAACTAGGCTACAGGCTGCCTCTAATGAGTTTATACCTCGAGCAAAGAGTTCTGTACGCAGGTCTTCCCTAAGGCCAGCTCTAAACATGGAAAGGATCTGAGTTGGGGTGGCAGACTCTTCGCCATTGCAACGGATCAGGAAGTCGTCAAAGGCCGAGATGTAGTCTTTGACGGGCTTGCTCCCCTGGGTCAATCTATTCCATTTATCAAGGAGCATCGGGTAGTACAAAGGAGGGAGATATTTTCTCTTAAGTTCCTGTTTCATCGTCCTCCAATCCGTGATAGGATGTTCGCCTCGAACCTCACGCATATTCTCTAAATTGGTCCAATACAAGTTGGCTCGACCTGTGAGTTTCATCTCAGCAAATCTAACTTTCATAGCCTCCGAGATGTTATACCATTTGAAGTAACTATCCATGGATTTGAGCCAATCCATGAAGACTTGGGGATCGAGGGTTCCATCGTAAGTTGGCGCATCAATTCTAATGTTTTTCAACAACTGGGCATCGTTATCACGCCAAGGGTTCTCATCTCCTACAAGGCCTTGATGAGGTCTCGGGTTATGGCGGTACGGGTCTCTAGGGTGGCCATGATCGGCTCGGTTTTCCTCATCGTAAGGTGAGTGGGGTCGCGAAGGGGTGTTGATCGCGGGGTTCCCAATACGTTCTATGTTATCTAGCCGATCACTGGTTAATCTTCTAAAATCCGCTAAGTCCGTCTGAGTGTTACGAATTTGCTGCGTAACGATCCCTAATTGGCCCAAGATGAGATCTAGGGTAGCTTGGAGGTGCTGCGGGTCCATGGGATTGGTTGAGGGTTGAAAGGGGTAAGGTTGGGAAGGGGGACAGCACGGAAATGCTGCAGAAAACAGCTCCTACAACCTTCAAACAGCCGCTGGAATGTCGGGGACAGCAACCTAACACAGTGGGGGAAGTGGTTTAAGTGATTAGGGTGGGTTGTGGTGTGTGGACAGCCGCTAGACAAGAGTTCCGGGCACCTAACAGCAACTAAATAGTGCAGGAAAAACTCTGGACAGCAGGAAGTTTAAGTGTAGCAAGTGATTTAGGTGAAGGGGTGGGTGGTAAGTGACCAAACTAACACTTGGGTAACTTAAACATGCATGTTAATCATGAAAATATGATGCTGGAATCTACTGGACAGCAACAATAAGCAGTAAATAAAATGTTTTAAACAATGTTATGCATGTAAATGATTAATGGCAAGCTAAAGTGGACTTCCTAGGATGCATCTAACATGAGCAAAGCATGCTAGCCATGCTCTGATACCAAAATGATGTGAATCCAGGAATCGAATCTTATGAAATTAATAGAAGTTCTATAAAGTAGTGATAATACAACCTCTAGCTTTGCTAAATTGACGATTCAATGGAAATCTTAGAAGTTAACAACGTTTAGGCAAGAAAATTTAGCAAAGTTTACAAGTTCAATAAAATAACGACTTCAATAAAGTCATGTAAATGAATGGTCAACAAGAATCCGGCGGTTAACAAAGTGATTGTCTCACCTTGAGGCCACACTCATTCAACTACCTCTAGGTTCGTTGGGAGAAGAAGAAACATGCTAGTGACGAAACCACTCCGAGGGCGACGATGCCGTAGATCCTTAGGGAAGAAGAGGTCGGCGCGGGTCGTGGAGGTGGTGCAAGGCGACGCCCTTCGACGATCCAAGTGTAAACTGAAAAATGATCGTCGACGGACTCTATGAGAGTGGGCACGATCCGGGCCAAATACTCCTCGACGGTGTCGTCGAAGTCGAATCCGACGTCAAAGAAGGGAGATCGGAGGATGTCCACTCGTCCGTGGTCGTCGTATTCAAACCCGAAATTCCACTCAGGGACCTCTATGCATCCTTGGAGAGGTGGAAGGGTGGTCGCCGCAACTAGATCTCCAAGGGGAGAGATGGGGGGCGGCGGGTTGGATGATGGATGGGGAGGCCGGCGGTGGAGGTGGGGTGAGGGGAGGTGTGTGTAGAGAACAATAACAAAAACTGAGAATAATTTCAGCTTTTGGGGAATTTTGGAGGGGGAATTTGAATTCCAATGAGGGAGGAATTAATTCCTTAATGAAGAATTAATGGGGGGAAGAGAGAGGGGAGGCCGGCGGTGGGAGAAGGAGAGAGGGAAGGGATTAAACTGAAATTATTTCAGTTTCAATCCAAATAGGAGGGAAAATTAATGGTTCCTAATTTGAATTTCAAATTATGATCAAGGGAGTTAATGGGGTAATTAAATGCAATCCACCAAAGGGTGGCCGGCGGCATGCATAGGGAGAGAGGGAGGAATTTGGGGAGAGGGGAAAGGAAATTAAGACTTGATTTGATGACGTGGCAAGGGATTTAAAATTCCAAATTAATTTGATTTGAAATTTATTTGCTCATGAAAACTTTCCTAATTTGGAATCCAAATTAGGAAACAATTCAAAATTTGAATCTCAAATTTCACATTGGAAATTGGTAGAAGAGAGGGGAGACCGGTCGGGTGGGGAAGGGGTCTCGGCAAGGGGATGGGCGGCGGTGGAGAGCTTGGCCAGCGGTGGGGAAAAAACCTAGGGGGGCCGGCGGTAAGAACTAGGGGAAAGAGAATTTTGTAGAGCTTTCTCGTGGGGAGAAAATTAAGAAGAACAATTAAAAGAAAAAAAGAAAAATTAGAGAACTCACTAAGAGATCTCGATGGAAGAACTCACTAAGAGATCTTCATGCACTCACAAAGAGAACAAAGCACGAAAATTTTCATTCATTCAATAAAATCCAAAATACAAATACTTAGCCTTTATATAGGCTCCACAACATACGGAAAATAAAAGACTACAATGCCCTTGGGCAACAACAAACACTAATTCCCTCATAGGGGTACAAAAGGAAAAGACAAAATATAAATGACATGAATATAACAAGACATCAAAAATAAAGACTCTGAATCAGGGCCGTCGATCGGCGCTTCCGGCGATGGTACACATGTCGGAATCTGATGCCCTCATCAGATACTCCCCTACTTGAAGAACTCATCACCCGATGAGTTAGTTTTTTGCTTTCTTTGGAGAAGGCGAAGAAGATGCATCAAATTCTTGAATCTTTGCTTCATATTTTTTTACGATCTCTTCTCGTTCTTGCAGGAACTGATCTTGTAGACGTTGTTTCTTCTTCATGTACCTCTCAGTACACAAGTGCATCCAAGACTGTAGCTTATATAACTCATATTCCAGGGGATTTGATGAATCTGGAATCCATCTGTTCATCAAACCTTGATCTTCAGAATCTTTTTGCTTGTTTTCTTCTGTCTTTTATCTTTTTTCATTTTTTTGATGACTCAAAAAGACTTAAAAAAAGGACTCAAAAAAAGACTCAAAGAGAGACTTTAAAAGACTCAAACAAAAAAACTTAGACTCAAAATAAGACTCACGACAAGACTTGACTTTGACAAACAAGACTTGACAAACCTCAAACAAAAACCTAGGACTTTCTAAACTTGCTCTGATACCAAATTGATGCAATTAAAAATTTGGGAGAGGGACCCAAATTTTTTATCAGAAAAACTAGACCTTACTAGGAAATAGAACATTACAAAACTTATAATAATTAGGCAATTTAAACAAAACAAAACACAACTTTAATATTATGAAAGGACTTACAAACTTTTGACATAACATTAAAGATGCTTACAAGACACTTAGAAACACAAACACACTACAAACGATTCTAACAAGACAAACACCTAAAGTTGCATTTCTTGTTTGAGAAGAAGGATACAGGTGGGGTGGCACTTGCGGATAGAAGAAAGAGATTAGAAGCCGAGACGAAGGTTGGAAAGAGCCCGCAGGATTTCCGGAGGGGATGAGAAAGAAGCTTAGAAAGAGCCCGCAGGATTTCCAAAGCAAAAACCACTCAGGTTTTGTCCCAAAAATCACATTATCACACTCCTTTTATAACCCAACACATCTACTATATATAGGCATAAGAGGGGAACCAAACAGCCCAAGAATCCCCATAAATGGAATGATAAAAGCCTTAAATTTCCTGCACAGGAATTCCAAATAGCAAAGCAATCTTTTTAATAAAAAGTTACGGTTCCAGCTCAGGGAAACCGAACAGCATTAAGAGGATTAAAGGCCACGGGTTCCAGCACAGAGAAACCCAAACAGCACAGCAAATCCAAGGAGGAGGCTTCGGTTCCAACAGCCAAGCACAAGAAACCAACAGCCACATTTAATTCTCGGTAAAAAGGGGGAAGACAGCCCAAGGACAGAGAACCATCAAGAAGGCTGCAGCATCCCAAGAGACAAAAGGAAGAGGAAGGGGCAAGTTCCATCCACCAAATATCTTACCTCAAAAATTAATTTTAGAACTAAACATTAGCTCATAATGAGCTACACCTCCACTTGATATTAATGAGCTTGCACCAACTAAAAATTCAACAACTAAAGCTCCAACCGAAAATAGTCAAGGCCCATATGAAACCAACAAGCAGCCCAAAGGACAAGATGGAAGATGAAAGAACAAGTTCAAGAAACAATGAGCTAATTTTTTAGCTCAAAAGTATTAATGAGCTAGCAAGCCCAAAAGAAGTCAAAACCAAAATATTCATTTTGTTTTGACCCCCCCTTTGCATGCATCATTTGGTCACATAAAACATAAAACTTTAGCCTTCAGATAACCATTTTAGGAGATTAGATTTATTAAATCTAACTTATGTTAAGAAGGTTAGAAGTGGACATAAAAAAACTTGGTTAAAGAGAATTAAAAATGATTTTTTTAATCAAGATTTTGAAAACCGGACCGGACCGGACGGTTCAGCCTATTGAACTGTGAACCGGTCGGGCAGCCGGTTATGTTAACTCTTAGAACCGATTTTGATTCAAACCGAGGAAAATAAGTCGAACCGGAGAACCGGCGTCGGCTCTTAAGAACCACACTGTTAAAAAAACTACAGATTTTAGCTGTTGATTTTGGATCAAACAGTCAAGTAAACTCAAGAAAAATAAGAAATAACCTAATGCGTTCAATCACCCGGGTCGTAATTCATTTCGCTTACTTGCAACTCGTGATTTCATCTGTGCAGTGTTGTTCATCTCCCGCTAACCCTAGTTGTCGCTATCGTTGGTGATTAGCGAGCTCGACGACAGAATGTGTATAGTGTCGCTATCGTTTGTGCTAGCAGTGTTGCTGCCTCTGCTAGGATTTTATTTTATTTTTTATAATGATTTGATAAGTTATAGGTTAGCCATGAACAAAGGGATTGTTTTCAATAGTTTAAATTTGAGATTTATGTTGATATTGTGTATTAATCTTGCATGAATGTTAATTGACGAAGTGTTTCGTGCTTAAGAAGTGGCACCACTACATGTTAGAGGAGGGGGATTGAGTTTTTTTTTTTTCCACCTTGTTATATCTGTTCGGTGGTGTTTAGTAAGGCTTTACAAAATACTTGCCCGCCATCTATTTGCTAGAACAAGTGAAAGCTGTGGCTTGACAGTGAATGTTGAGGAATAAGGTTAAGTTGTTTTGGGCTTGCAATGTGATTCGGCTTTTTTTATTGAGGCAAGGTTGTAATCTCTTGATTTCTCAGAAAACTTCAGTTATTTTATTTGATCCTGCATTGAGGATAAATTGATAGAGAACTCTCTTTTGTAGTTTATGGGATGACAAAGCATTGGTTTTTGTGTTGGAAGAGGTTTTGGGTTCGTTTCTTACATGATTTTGATGCTTGATAATGTGAATGTTGATGAGCCTTGAGTTCTTCTTATATGCAATGCGAGTTCGATATGGTTTTGACTAAATGATATGAATTTAGTGTTTTTTTATGAGGCTTCAAAAAATTGTTTGCTGTGTCACAATATTTTCTTTAGGGGCTATTTGATTTGAAGTAAAATAGGTTTAAAGTATTCTAATAGTATGGTTTAAAATTGCGCAATATGAGGCCCGCCTTTGCGCAATTACATTAAAAAACGCCTCGATGCTTACGCCTCGAGTTTTTTTTTTATGAGGCTTGCGCCTCAACTTGGTTGAGGCCCGCCTTGAAGCCTGCCTCGCCTCACGCTATATATATTAAAACTTACATAAATCATGAAGTAAATGCCCGACATTGGACTCTATAGAAGAGGAGGAAGGGGAGAGAGCAGTTCATCATAATGATTATTCAAATGAAGAACCCATTAGTGATGACAGTGATGATGACTTATGAGTTCTTATGTGATATGTCATTGCTATTTATTTTTGGAAATTGGAATTATATGTTAGCGAAAATAATACTGGGATTTGGGAAAGATAGAATTTTGAGTTGAACTATATTTCATGTTGTCTAATTATTGGGATATTTTGATTTCACTTCATATCTTATGCTTTCTTATGTTTTATATTATTCACTCATTAGTATATAAAAAATTTATCATTTTATGTTTACGTAATCTTTTGATTTTGAGGCTTACGCCTCAAAACGCCTTGAGGGTTATGCCTCGCCTCACGAATGAAAAACGCCTCAATACCCGAATACGCAATTTTAAACATTGTCTAATAGCATAGATTTTGAGAATATTGGTGTTTGGTTTGAAGTAAAAGAAATGCAAAGTAAAATTTCGGCGTATTTGATATGAACCATCTAGTGTAATTTTGGTGTATTTGAAATTCGTTAGATTTGGATGATTTCCGCATACATCATAACTTTTTAGTCATTGTCGTCGGCTACCTTGCCAGAGGTTGTAGCCTTTTTGCATTAATCTTGATTATTCTTATTAGACATTTGCAAGAGGTTGTACCCTAGTGTATTAAGTGCATGGGTGGTTGATGATATTTGGACTACAATCATTGTAAATGCATACGGAAACAACTTACTGAAATTTTAAGTGCAATCTGCTTTAGTTAATTCAATTCATTGTGAACTACTGCACCAGCCCGCTGAATTAGCTAGATTTAATTACATATTTTTCGTGATTTAGGGGAGAAAAGGGATTGTGCTTCCTTAGAATGACTTCAATAATTATATGCATAATTGTTTCTTAAAATTTTGTCCTCCATTTTAAGTTGTAGAGCATGCATGAGATTATTATTTATGAGAACTACATTCATTCTCTTGTTAGCTTAGTTGTGTTTAAAATTCATTTGATTGTTCATATTAGAATGGAAGCTCCTAGTGCTCAACCTGCAACATCAGGTTACAGTGTGCGCAAAAAAAAAATGATATTGTTTGGAATCATTTCATTGAAATTAGGGGGATTGATGGAAAGAAACAGTTCAGATGCTGACATTGTGGTACTACATATAAGGGAGATGGCATAAACCGAATAAAGCAACATTTAGCAAGAGTTAAGAGGAATATAGCTGCATGTAAAAAAATGTGTCACATGATATTCGTTATCAAAAGCAGGAAATTTGAAGGGAATATTTTAAAAAATATCAAGCACTACAGAAGTTAGATGTTGACCCTCATACTATACCCAAAGGAAAAGAAGGGAGGAGAAAGCAAACTGAAAATCCTGTGTACATACCTTGCACCCGGCAGATCCACGAAATCTGCCTGAAATCCCGCCGAATCGCTGTGCATTCAGCGCCGTTCCGGGATTCTTGCGACGAGAGCCTCGATCGCACCTCCCTCAGAGTCGTTAAATACCAGAGCAAACGAAGCCTCCAATTGCTCTCGTTCTCCACGCTTCAAACCCGACGCCTCTCTGTTCCTCTGTCCGACTCCAAGCCGCCGACCTCACCTCAGCCACGATCGACCTCCAACCTCCTTCCCTCTCCGATCCCATCTCCACGACCTCCTAACCGAAGCACCTCACGACCTCATCTCCCCAACCCGAAGCACCTCCGACCTCATCTCCGCAAGCCGCACTGAGCCTCAGCTCTACCCGATCTCCCTTGCTGCTTCCGATCCATAGAAGAAAGAGAGAGAGAGAGAGAGAGAAAGAGGAGAAAGGAAGAGAGCCCTTACCTTGCAAACCGCCTCTACCCCCTTGCCCGATCCAGCCTCTTGGCCGAACACTCCTACCCGACTCCCTCTCTTATCCTCACTCAAATAAAACCTAAGCCCTAACTCAGTCCACTCACCCCACTCAGCTCAACTCAACCAGCTCACTCACTCTACTACCCGACCCTTAGTTGATTAGGTATTTAATTTTGTTTTATTAGTATAATGATTATTATTATTATTATTACTACTAAATATAGTAATAATGATAGTATTATTAATAATAATGATTATTATTATTTTTTTATTATTATTTGAGATTATTTATAATTAATTTATAATTAATCTCAAATTAAATTTATTTAATTTATAATTAATACTAAATTAAAATATAATTAGTTATTCAATATAACTAATTGTAAATAATTTATAATTAATAATAAGTTCAATATGATTAATTTATAATTAATCTTAAATTAAGTATAATTAATTATATGATAAATGTAATTAATTATAATTAATTGTGATTAATTATAAATTATGTTTAATTAATTTATAATTAATTTTAAGTTAAATATAATTAGCTGTAATTTAAATATAACTAATTATATTTAATTTATCACTAATTATAAATTAAAAAATAATAATAAGATTCTTTTCTCAATGCTTGCAATGAACCGGCAAACCCCCGAGGCGCTCACGTAGCATTTAGGGTGGGAAACCGGTGCGATGCTCGCGACGATTTAAGAATCTCTCTTCAAAGCTTGCAACGAGCCGGCAAACCCCCGAGGCGCTCAAGTAGCGTTTAGGGTGGGAAACTGGTGCGACGCTTGCGGCGAAGGGGATAAAAAAATGTGTCTTTATTTTATTTTATTTTTATATAAGTACCCCCGAACGCCCACGTGGTGCAGAGGGGGGAAATCTGTGTTTATTTCTAACACCTATTTTCTTCTTATAATAAACAAACCTAAAAACACCCTTAAACGCTCACGTAGCGAGCGGGGATAAAAAATTTTCATATGCGACCGCGGTGTCATTTTTGACACCTACCTGAAAAGCTCACGTAGCGTCGAGGGGAAGGTTGCCTCTTAGTTTTTCCCCTAAACGGGGGAGACGCCGGGAGGCTGCCGAAATTTCTACTGAAATTATGGACTTGAACAAAAAACGAACATGAACGATTTGAGCAAGGGCTTAAGACATGTCACATGAACAAACGAAAGTGAACTTGAATGCGGACCGAAGCTGACAAAGAACTCGAACTACAGGGGACTTGTGCAAATGAACTTGTTTTGAGCATCAATTTGAACAATCAAATGAGCAAGACTTGGACTCAAATGATATTGCTCTTAACTTGAATAAATAATTTAATCAAACAAATAATCAATATAATGATTGATTCGAACCATAACACAATGAATTCAAATGACTCATAAGAGATTTGAACATTTGAATAAAGTGAAAGAACACTTGATCTGGGACTATAGTGGGCATGAACTCGAACTGTACAACATCAAGAAAAGCTTGGACTAAACAAGACTATAGCAGAACTTGAAATTTGAATAGAATGTTTGGAATGCAGTTTGATGCCTAAAATGAAACTTGTAATTTGGTAAGATGATAAAGTCAATCGTGCAAGCAAGAATAAGATAGAGGATGTGATGATATGCTTGTAAGGTTTCCAATAGAATATTGGGGAATGATCACCTCAATAAAAGTGCAAATTCTATTCAACAACATCAAGTTCATCATGCATGCTATAAACCATTCTTGAAGACAGAGTTTACAGACATAGGTTGTCTACAAACAAAATGAGAAGATCACAAAGGGATGACATATTTGCTGTCAATACAAATATGATCATTCATGATAATATCTACAAACAAATAACCTCAATTGCAAGCAAATACATTGATCAACAAAGGATCTATAATGTGTGTAGTGAACTATTCATGAATAATATCAAGGATCATGCAACTGGTGATTTGAAATGATTGCAACAATGACAAAGAATATTTCATATACATAATAATTCTGCAAGTGCTAATCAGTAACAAGCAGTAAATGCTACGATACCCTTATAGTCAAGAACTATGCAATGATAGTTGAATGTATCAATCTTCAACAAATAGAGGTACATAAAGAATTGTGATAAATACAACTCGCCATCATCCAAATCTTGCAAGCAATAAAAATCAAAGGAGATATATAGTTTGATCACAGCTAACGGAGCAAAGTTCTTTGGCAAACATATCACCTACAAATGATGGCATCTGATGAATCCTACAAGCAAGGCAGTAGCGGATGTATTGAAAGGACCTAAGTCCACAACAAAATGCATAAAGACTACAAGTTCCTACGAGCTTCTACAACATAAGGCAGGAGATTAGTTAGTGCACTATGACCCGCCTACAAAAAGCAATAATTAGTGCACGACAGTCTACCTGTACGAAGCAGCAAACAACTCTATTCAGAAGCTGCTATGCCGCGCCACCGGATCTGCAACATTCGTACAAGCAGACAGAAGGCGTCTGCGAATACTTTTAAAAGTACCCCTGCACGTGCACCGTAGTTTGTATACACGTAGGTACACTAAAAGGGGTAAATGTAATCAAATACCCGCATGGGCCCCGGCGAGCATGTTATTGGTACACATGTAACGTCTATGGATGCTGCGCGGGCTGACAAATGAATTCAAGTTCGAAACCGAGCATTCTATACGGGTCAATAGAAGTCGACAGGGTTCGAACCAACGAACAAATATACGGTTGTGGCGACCGTTATATTTGTCTTAATATATCCATATTAGGCCTTCAAGGCCTATAACAATGAGAATTCACTATTAAAGACATAAAGCCTATGAAACCCGATCCTCTGTCAACAGCCCGATAGAGTTGACAAGGTTCAATCCATAAATAAAAATGACCCCAAACACCCCGATGATGGCCGTGTTGAATGCAGATCTCAACCGGAAGGGTTTCCTAAATATTTTCAATTGTCTCCCAAAAGTCCATTCCAAACACTTTCAAGCTCCACCCAAATACCCATGAAAATCCAAAGCTCCACCCAAAATACCAGAAAATTCCAAAATTCTCAAAAATCCAAAAAATATTTAAAAATGAAATAAATCCATCAAAAACTTAAAGCAAAATCCATCCACCCTCCGCAGCAATTTGCCGGGGCAGACAAATTAAAATTTACTTCAGCTCACAAAGAGCCAAATGCCTAGTCGAAAATATCACTAGAATCCATTCTCAAACAATCTCTTGGCAGTAAAGACGTGGTACGTGTCCTCTAACCGGCAGTTTTGCCGCCAAATGGCACTGCAGGTAAACGGTTATGACCCGGGGCCCTCTGAACCGAGTGGTTTTGCCGCCAAATGGCACCACAGATAACGGTTATGGCCAGAGTCAATACGCTCCTTAGTGGCGTTAAATCCTTGAGATATGAATCAATAGGATATGATTGATAGAGCACAAAGCCCTCTGTTAGCTAAGGTGGATTCAAATTTGTCCCCTTAGGCAAACATCCATCCTAGGTCTACAAGGTCCCCTTGGACGAAGCAACCCATGGCTGCCGACAAGGATCCTTCTGTTAGGTTGGGTCGACTACCTCCTTTGACTAAGTAGACCAGGGACCACGATGGCCCGGGACGACAGGAACCATGGGATCTTAATCGGGTCTATCATCCATTCCCCCACAATCCGCTTTAAGTTCCAGATGGTGAAAATTCCAGTTTTAAATATCAAATTTCTCAAATCTCTCAACCCAAATTCCAAACATATGAACCTTCAAATTCTCAAACATCCAAATCTTCAAATTATCCAACCAATACCAATACCCATTGCTGCTACTATATGCCAGATAACATGTATTCTATGCGTATCTGATTGACGACTAGCCTTAATCGAAAGTTCTCTCTCGTGATCGGGAGAGGTAATTAACTATAGGGGCTTGCGCCTATAGGAAACCAGAACTCAGATCATAAAGTCCTCACAAAATGAGGGCGAAATCTCTGGGTAGTGTCTTATCTACAAACCCATCTGCCTTTCAAAATTTACTCTGGAACTTATCCGTTAAAACTCCCTCGCCGAATAAAAGAAAAGCGGGCGGAGGCCGGGGACGAATTTTCGAAGCCCACATTAGAGAGTGAACCTATTCATATAGAAGAAATAGTAAAAGGGATTCAGTTTCTCTGCCTGGATCACAAACTTCTGAAATACATATAGGAGTTGATAACAAGAAATGAAAACTTGATGAGATAGAGAATTTCTTTGCTCCTAGAACTAAGCCTGGATCTTAACCCTCGCTTAAAAGTGTCTTAGCATCGAAAGAAGTAGTACATCGTGCAGATATGGCTGTAGCAAGGTGGTTCTTTGATTCTTGTATCTCATTCAATGCCTTGAATTCGATCTATGCACAGAAAATTGTTGATGCCATCGAAGTCATAGGTTCAAGTTACAAAATTTCATCATATTATAGAATGAGAGTAAACCTGCTTAGAAATTATAAAGAGTATGGATTACTTATTGATTCATATAGACAATCTTGGAAGGAAAAAGACTGTACAATCATGGTTGATGGTTGGATCGATAATAGAACCAGAACACTCATAAACTTTTATGTTTTTTTTTTAAATCAGTTGATGCATTTGCTCTAACCAAGGATGCTACAACCTTGTGTTCTTTATTCACTAAGTTAGTTGAATGGATAGAACCAGAGAATATAGTGCAACTGATAACTGATAATGCTGCGAATCATAAAAAAATTGGAGAAATGTTACATGAAAGATTCAGCAATATTTATCGGTCACCTTGTGCAGCATACTGTATGAACTTGATATTGAAGGATATAGGTAACATGAATCACATAGAAGTGCTAGCTAGAAAAGCATCAAAGGTGACATTTATACTTGCATGGCTTAGAAGAAGATCAGGTTGGAAGGATATTGTATGACCAGGAGCTACAAGATTTGCTACTACCTTTATTTCTTCAAGAAGTATTTATGATCACAAGCATAACTTTCAAGCTTTAGTCACCAGTAAATTCTATACATATTCAAAGTTATCAAAAACCACCAAAGGAAAAGAGATTGTAGCTACTTAGATATGAACTTTGGAATGAGTGGCTAGTTATATCAAAAATATTTGGTCCATTAATTAGATTGATTTGTATAGTTTTTTTTTTAAGATTGATTCGTATAGTTGATTCAGATGAAAACCCCACATTAAGGTATTGATATAATGGTATGTACAGGACACGAAAAGAAATAAAGGTTGTCTTCAAAAATACGAAGAGATTGTATAAGTCATATACAACTATCAATAAGAGAAGATGAGATTCTCAACTTAGGCAAAATAAAAACTTTTAGGATGCCTTCGAAAGTTTTGGCAAGTCGATTGCTCTCACACTGTCAAAAGAAATACAACCGGGTAATTTTTTTTATTATGTCAAAATATATTAACATTTCAATTTTATAAAAAATGAAAATTCATTAAGATCTCTCAATTGATATTTTTTTAGAAGAGTGGTACAAGATGTTTGGATCAAGTGCTTCAAACTTGTAAAAATTAGCAATAAGAATTCTAAGTCAAACATCATCTTCCTCAGGCTGTGAAATAAATTAGAGTGTCTTTGAACAAATTCATTCAAAGAGATATAATCTTTTGAAGCATCAATGGCTCAACGATTTAGTATCTATTCGATACAATCTCAATTTAAAGAATAGTATAATTTTCAAGTATATTAATATAGAATAATATTTTTACAATATTTAGCAATGCACTAATTAAAACAGTTCCTTTGAGTACGTGCCGATTTTGTCGCGTGAATTTCATTGGATGAAATTATATGCCATTTTGGGTATTGTCGACGCTCCGAGCGCAACGGCAAAATCTGTTTTGCAATCAGATGTCGTTTGGGAGACGTCGCGCGTCAACTTCTTCAATTTGCACATGGCATAGGGATCTACTCCGATCTCCTCGTGTGACCTCAATTAAACAAACTTATAGTCACTTTTGAGTATTGATGACGCCTCGAAGTCTGTTTTGCAATCTGATGTAGACAAAGGGGGGGTCAACACAAGTCCAAAATAAATCAAATTTTGGCTTCCCTTGAGTCTAGTAGTTCAACATATTTGAGCTGAACTTTTAGTTCATTTATGAGCTGGACTTTAGTTCAATTATTGAACTAAGGGTTAGCTCATTATGAGCTAATATTTTAGTTCATTTATTATCCTATATTAAATGTACTTTTTATGCTTTTTATGTTTTTTAATTATGTAGGTCTCTTGGAATTCCAAACCGGCTTTTGGAATTCCAAGAAATGTCTTTTCCCATAAGGTGACTCCTTGGTTTCCTCATGGCTTTTAGTATTTTGTGTTTGCCTCTTGGGATCTCACGGCTGGGCTCCTTCTTCCGTGACCGTCCCTCGTTTCCCGTGGCTGTGGCTCTCGGTCCGTTGGTTCCCCTCGTCTCCCGTGGCTATCTATTTGGTTCTTGGTTTGGGTGTTTAACCGTGAGCTTGGGGAGGAGATTCTCATGCTTAGTTTTATGTGTTAGGATTTATGTATGTGTCCTTTTGTATTCCCCTTTCATACCTATACATATGAGGGGTTATGTAATGTTTTGAGTAGTGAAGTGAATGAAATTTAATTTTTGGAAAAAAATTTGTTAACCTGCGGGTTGCTAGGAAATCCTGCGGGCTCTTTCCACCCTTCTTTCTCATCCCCTCCGGAAATCCTGCGGGCTCTTTTCAACCTTTCTTCTCGGGCTTCTAATCTCTTTCGTCTCTCCACAAGTGCCACTCCACCTGTATCCTTCTTCTCTAAGTGCAGCAACTTTAGGGTGTCGTCATTTTGTTTGCAAGAGTCGTTTGTATTATTGTAAGTTTTCTTTTGTTTAGTTTTAAATTGAAATGTAAGAGTTTGTTTGTCCGTTTTCTCGTCCTTAGTTGTTTTCGTCCGTAGAAGTCAGTCGTGTCATTTGTGATCGAGAAGTATAGGGTCCCCTGTATTTTTTTGGTCGCATCAATTTGGTATCAGAGCAAGTTAGGAAGTCCTAGGTTTGTGGTTTGTCAAGTTAGTTTGTCAAATTTTATTTTTAAGTCAAGTCAGGTGTGAGTTTTGTCAAGTCAAGTTGTGAGTCTTGTGAGTCTTGTCTTAAGTTTTTAGATTGAGTCTTGTAATTTTTTTATTGAGTCAAAAATGGAAAATCCCAAACAACGATTAAAAAGGCGGAAGAGGCGTACGCACTGAGACGCGACTCAAGGCGAGGCGAAGCATTTGCGCGTTGAGGCTTACGCCTCGTTGGATTCGGCGGAGCGTGCGCTTATTTCGCACAGGGCGTAGGCTTCGGTTCGTAACGCCTCGAAGCGAAACGAGGCACCGCTTCGATTTGTCAGTATATAGACCGAGCGGTGAGAGTCGTATAAGAGTCGAGTATTAGGGTAACATACCTGCTTCTGCTTCGGGTGAGAACTGAAAGGTGAACTCCGTCGACTTCGACGACCACAGTTCGATCGAGTTCGAACATAACTGGAGGCGATCTAAGGAAACGAATTATTTCTTCTCTTTCTTCCCGTAATATTCCGGTCATTTGCTTCATGTCTCGCTTCTTCTTCTCCAGCTTCCTGTAATCCAAGGTTCTTTTTTCACGGCTAGGTAACGATCTTTCTTCCCGTTATTTGCTTCATGTCTCGCTTCATCAGATTGTACATGCTCGGTACCGCTCAGTACATGCTCGGTACCGAGGAGTACACGCTCGGTACTGAGCGGTACACGCTCGGTACTGAGTGGTACACGCTCGGTACTGAGCAGTACATGCTCGGTACACACTCGGTATTGAGCAGTACATGCTCAGTATTGAGCGGTACATGAGTACATGCTCGGTACACGGTCGGTACTGAGCAGTACATGCTCGGTACACGCTCGGTACTGAGCGGTACATGAGTACACGCTCGGTACATGCTCGGTACCGAGTAGTACACGGTCGGTACTGAGCGGTACATGCTCGGTACCGAGTAGTACATGCTCGGTACACGCTCGGTACTGAGCAGTACATGCTCGGTACCGAGCAGTACATGCTCGGTACACGCTCGGTACATGCTCGGTACACGCTCGGTATTGAGCAGAATTTCAAAATTAGTCTTATAATATAATTTTGTTCCGGGGGCGCTGCCCCCGGAAACCCCCGCAGGGGCGCTGCCCCTTGACCCCGCGAGGGGGCAGCGCCCCCTTGGACCCCCGGCAGACTGGTATATTTTTGTATTCATGTTGTTTTATTATTGGTATTTAGCATGACTAGTGGCACAAGAAGGAAAGATCCTGCATGGAAATATGGAACTCAAGTTGAAGTGTCAGGCGAAGGTGCAAAGAAGGGATATGTTTACATGAAATGTAATTTCTGTGAGAAGCGCATAACTGGTGGTGTCAAGAGATTGAAGGATCATCTAGCTTGCACTCATGTCAATGTGGGACCATGTGCAAAAGTTCCTGATGAGGTAAAGAAGGAATGTATAAATTATTTAAAGAAGTTTGCCACCACAAAGGAGGTCACACAAAGAAATATGGAAGAGATGATAGGAAACTCTTCTTACTATGGATCACAGCATGAAGGTTCCAGTACTGGAAGCCATCTAGTTTCTTCTGACCGAGGCAGTCGGGGGCCCATGGATAGATTTATGCTAAATATTGATAACGACGAAAACATAAATACTCAGGATATTCAGCCTCCTACAACTACAAAAGAACTCAGGAATAGAGTTTGTTTGGATATCGCCAGATTCATCTATGAAAATGGGATTCCATTTAATGTTGTTAGGAGTCCGTCGTGGATCAATATGTTACGATCTGTTGGAAGCTATGGAAGAGGATTACAACTTCCAAGCATGTATGAGCTGAGAACTTGGATGTTGAATGAGGAGGTCAATACAACTTCAAAAAAGGTGGATGATGTCAAGAAGACTTGGATTGAGACAGGGGTGACAATAATGTCAGATGGTTGGTCAGATATTCGACATAGAAGTATTATTAATTTTTTTGTCAACAATCCATATGGAACAGTTTTTCTCAAATCAGTAGATGCTTCAAGCTTTGTAAATGATGCACAATTATTGTTTGAAATGTTGGATGAAGTTGTGGAGGAAGTGGGAGATGCTTTAGTAGTACAGGTTGTTACTGATAATGCAAGTGCATACAAAGCTGCAGGAAGAATGTTAATGGAGAAGAGGCCTCACCTTTACTGGACTCCTTGTGCTGCACATTGTATTGACTTGATGCTTGAGAGGTTGGGACAGTTGCCTCAACATAAATCAGCCATATTTAAGGCCAAATTCGTTAGTAAGTTTATATACAATCATTCTTGGGTACTCAGCTTGATGAGAAAATTCACTGACAAGGAAATTATTAGACCTGCTGTTACAAGATTTGCTACTGCATATTTAACATTGCAGAGATTCAAGGAGTTAAGACAATCTTTGGAAGCAATGTTTGCTTCTGAAGAGTGGGATAAAAGTTCATGGGCCAAAAAACAAGAAGGAAAACAAGTTAAAAAGATTGTTATGAGAGACGATTCATTTTGGCGCAGTACAAATTATGCTTTGAAGACAACAGGACCATTAGTAAAGGTGCTTAGAATGGTTGATGGTGAGAGGGCCCCGGCTATGGGATTTATTTATGAAGCAATGAATAGGGCTAAAGAAGATATTACAAAAGAATTGGGAGGTCAAGAAAGTGCCTACAAAGAAATATGGGATATTATAGATGAAAAGTGGGATCGACAATTACACCAACACTTACATGCTGCTGCGTACTATTTAAATCCCCAATTTCATTATGATAAGGATTTTCATGTTGACAAAGAGGTGAAAACTGGTTTGTATGCATGTATGGACAAACTCATTTCTGAAGAAAACTACCTTAAAGTAAATGATCAACTTGAGGATTTTCATTTGAAGAAGGGAATGTTTGGATTTAGAGCTGCACAAACATGCTACAAAACACGATCTCCTGGAATGTTTATAGTTTGAGTATTTATAATTTTAATGTTAATATTTTTGTTCAAGTCTTCTACTTCAACCAATATTCATAAAATACTATGTTTGTCTTCATGTAGAACGTTGGTGGGCTCAGTTTGGAGATGATGTTCCTGAATTAAAAGCTTTTGCAGTTAAAGTTCTTAGCCTAACGTGTTCGGCTTCTGCATGCGAGCGTAATTGGAGCATTTTCAATCAAATTCATACAAAGAGGAGAAATCGATTGGCAGCAGATCGAATGAACAAATTAGTTTATGTTATGTTTAACAAAAAATTAAAAGATAGATATCTCAAATTGCAAAATCAAGGAAATATTGAGAATGAAATTGATCCTTTGCTTGTTGATGAGTTACAATCTGATGATGAATGGGTTACTCCTAAAAATGCTGATGTTTCCGAAGTTGAAGTAGAAGGAGAAACTCATGTCAATGAAGAAGATAATGAAGCAACTGCCCAAGTATATAAAAGGAAGAAACAAAGTGAGATTGAAGCTTCAAAAAAAATCAAAGGTATTCTTAAATATAATGAATTATTTTGTATGTTACTATTGTTTCATTTTATAGCTAATGAAATATTAACTGATATAGGAGATAAAGGAAAAAATATTATAGATGAAGAAGAGTTTGAGGATGACTTTGACATTAATTATGAAGATTCTTCTGAAGACAATCAAAGTGATGACGAGCCTGCTTTGGGTCTTGATCCCAAGGGAATGTTTTATTTTTAAGTGAGTTTATTTTAAATCTTGTATTCCAGTAATATTATCTTAAAACAAATCTTCAAATTCATAGTTGATATAATATTTTGTTATTTTTTGTCATTATTTATAATTTTAAATTAATTTATTTTAATCGTTTTGAGGCTTACGCCTCGATCCGCCTCGAGGCTTACGCCTCGCCTCGTTTAGAAAAAATGCCTCGATTCCCGATTTCGCCTTTTAAAACCTTGATCCCAAAAATATGGCATCATTCATGGAGGAAAGCGAGCAACATGATCCTAATGTCCCACTCCCGTTGGACAGGTGGATACCTACAGAAGGTGACTCAACGGATCCACTTCAAGATCGACTCTACAAACTGCAATATCACATGTTCCTATGTGATCAAAAATTTGAGAAGTACAAAAGGTATCTGCAACAGCAATTTGAAAAAGAGCAAGAAGAAATTCTGAAGAGGTTTGGTGAGAAACTCAAGGAGCTCGATGAACAGTATGCACCGCCTCAAGGGAATCAACAACAGATAATTCATCAGGAGCTGAATTCGCAAGGGGAGTCTGATGTAGACAAAGGGGGGGTCAATACAAGTCCAAAATAAATCAAATTTTGGCTTCCCCTGAGTCTAGTAGTTCAACATATTTGAGCTGAACTTTTAGTTCATTTATGAGCTGGACTTTAGTTCAATTATTGAACTAAGGATTAGCTCATTATGAGCTAATATTCCTTAGTTCATTTATTATCCTATATTAAATGTACTTTTTATGTTTTTTATGTTTTTTAATTATGTAGGTCTCTTGGAATTCCAAACCGGCTTTTGGAATTCCAAGAAATGTCTTTTCCCATGAGGTGACTCCTTGGTTTCCCATGGCTTTTAGTATTTTGTGTTTGCCTCTTGGGATCTCACGGTTGGGCTCCTTCCGTGACCGTCCCTCGTTTCCCGTGGTCGTGGCTCTCGGTCCGTGCGGTTCCCCTCGTCTCCCGTGGCTGTCTCCTTGGTTCTTGGTTTGGGTGTTTAACCGTGAGCTTGGGCGGGAGATTCTCATGCTTAGTTTTATGTGTTAGAATTTATGTATGTGTCCTTTTGTATTCCCCTTTCATACCTATAAATATGAGGGGTTATGTAATGTTTTGAGTAGTGAAGTGAATGAAATTTGATTTTTGGAAAAAAAACTGTTAACCTGCGGGTTGCTTGGAAATCCTGCGGGCTCTTTCCACCCTTCTTTCTCATCCCCTCCGGAAATCCTGCGGGCTCTTTCCAACCTTTCTTCTCGGGCTTCTAATCTCTTTCGTCTCTCCGCAAGTGTCACTCCACCTGTATCCTTCTTCTCTAAGTGCAGCAACTTTAGGGTGTCGTCATTTTGTTTGCAAGAGTCGTTTGTATTGTTGTAAGTTTTCTTTTGTTTAGTTTTAAATTGAAATGTAAGAGTTTGTTCGTCCGTTTTCTCATCCTTAGTTGTTTTCGTCCGTAGAAGTCCATCGTGTCATTTGTGATCGAGAAGTATAGGGTCCCCTGTTTTTTTTTTGTCGCATCACAATCGGACATCATTTGGGTGACGCGCAGTTAATTTTAGGTGTCGGTCATCCCTTTTGATCGATCTCTTCTGATTTGATTGTCAAGTGCTGCCAATTAGAGAAATTCGGCATTCTAGTCGCAACGACGCAATCTGTTTGGTGATTGGCCTTCAAGTGACACATTTTGCTGACGTGCATGTCGTTAAAATCGCCGATTTTTTCCCTTTTCACGCGTTCTTCAATGTAGGTATCAACATTGGTTTTCTATGGACCTAAAGCCAGTTCAAGTAGGGTTCAAGCTGGATTAAATCTTATTTTAAATCAGAAAATGGAAAGCACATTTTCAAGGAGGGGGAGGGGGGGGTGGGGGGGTAGACAAGGTAAAGCAACTGCTAATCATTTTACTTCTATATTTTCTTTATGCATATATATCGCCATGGAAAGCAACAAGGGTAAAACAACTGTTAACCATTTTGATACCATATTTCCTTTATGCGCATAATGCCTCAATGCCAGAATCCCTCAAGATGCTGGTAAAAAAGGTATTCAGAAACAATAACCATACCTTGAAACCAAGAAACCATTATCACAACCAATTGTAGATTTGTAAAATGGCAAATAAGGTGTGTATGAGACGCAGGCCAAGGATGCAAACGTAGAGTAGGAAATAAAGATAATTGTTTAACAAAAGCAAACTGTTCTATCATCTTAGATCGCAAGACTAGACTGAATATAATTAGCCAGTAGAGTAGACAGGAGAATACCTGAGGTATGATTGGCAGAGTATCGGTTAGTGGTATGATACCCTCTTCCTTCTCTGACTGGGTAGGGCTAGCTGTACGCCTTGGATCAAGATAGCGCTTATCAAGAGCCAATACCTAAAATTAGGCAGTAAAATTTATAGTTGATTTAGAACTTTCAAAATTTTCAACAAGTTTTTGAAGCAAGAATTTGATCAATCCAGAAACGCAAAATTTATAGAGAACACATTTTAAAACGACAATGAATGACAAAGTAACGGAATTATATCAGCATAATAGAATACTTTGTTTTGATATATTTTAGCTAACCTGATCGGCAATAGTTCCAATGAGAAGTTGCTTAGAAGTTATACCCTTAGCTGTCGTAGTTACTGCCATTACTTTCACAGAATGGGTAAAGAAGTATGACTGGGATTTGACCACCACCTCCGGCCGAGAATACAAGGAGATCGGAGATGTCAAGTTATGCTTACCCAGAACAAGCTTCAAGACATCTTTGTTATCCTGTATAAAAAAGTTTAAATTCTCAGTACTTTATGGTTTGAAATGACAATGATAGAAGTGTATGTATCATTGTAAGAGCAATTATGCCATAAATACTAACCGCCCGAGACTGATCATAGATCTCAATAACTGACATTTCATATCTGTGCGCTCTCAAATTGAAGTAGTGATATACTACCCAATTTTCACTAACAACCTTTAAAAGGAAAATAGAAATGAGGTCACTAGAAGACTATTTACAAAAAACTGCTTGATATTGTTGATAGAAACAGAAGAAAGTGAAGGATCAAACTACTTACAGCATTCACAGGGCCTTGAGCACCTTGGTGAATCACCCGATGCAATATGCGTCCAGTTACAGCATCAATAAGGTATGCTATTAACCAAGCTTCTTCAGGTGTCACTGAACCAATCTCACCGGTAGCCTTTGGAGAAATGGTCGCAACAAAGATCAAGCTTTTTGATATGTACTTGTACATCACATCCTGATCAGCTATGACCTTTGCTTGTGTATGAACAACCTAGAATTCAAACAGAATGTTTATAAACAATTCTGTGACCAAGATGTAATAATACGCTGAAGAAGAAAAAAAAAACAAGCACCCAATATCTACAATCAAAGATCTTTGCGCATGAGAATGGCAATTAAACAAGTTTTTTATGAAAAAAATAAAATGGTAGCCATTTAATTATTGATTGATTCATAGCATATGTTTTCAAAAATTACTTTCATCATCACTAGCCTTATACCAACTATTTGAAGTTAGATTTATGAACCACCTTCCATTTAAATTGAGTGAACTATGTATGCTTAATGAATATTCCTCCTTTCATTTAGTTGGTTGAACTAGGTAATTTATATGAATCTTCTAAACTGTGCTAGCCAATTTAATTCTTGCATTAAAAGGAAATGAGTATATTAATACGTAATTTAGGCTCCGTTTGGGATGGCTTTTTTACTGCTTCTTGAAGCAGCATTTTAGTTAAAAAATTTAAATTTTTATACTAAAAAAAATTATACTAAAAAACTGCTTTAAGAAGCAGTAAAAAAGCCATCACAAACGAAGACTTAGTTAGAAAGAGTGCTTCTCCTGCTCCAGAAAATTGAAAATAAGTTGATGCGGACAAATTTTCAGTGTTTTAGTGAAATGAAATAATATTTAGGCTTTGATTGGAACCATTGTACTGATGCAATACCTTTGTTAGATTGCATGAAATCGCAATATTCATATCAAAAGACATGCCACTTCACATGAATGCCCAGCTCCTCCATAAGATGGTCCACATGTCTATGAAATGATAATTGCACATGACAAATGGGATTTTCTAAATGCATGCCCGGTTTTTCAAAACGTGAAACAAAAACTGAAGTGAAAGGATTCACGGCCCGATGGTTCAAAAAAGATAATGTTGTTTCTCTAGGCCGGAGGTTTGAGCCACACACATTATGATTTTACCACTCAATTTTCCAAAACATAAAAGCTGAATCAAAACAAGCCTAAACATGTATGGATTGCATGTCTTCTGATATTAGATAAAAATTCCTCTAGATGAAGTCAGTCATCCTTGTTAATAAACAATGCTAAGGCAGATTTTGTGGCAATGCACAATTAATAGCTACAGAAATTTAATAAAGACACAAGTCAAATAAACAAAACAAGGCAAAACTTAAAATTAACAAATCTTAAAGATATAACCACACGAATATATTTTTAAATGGAAATTCTAGAAAGAGATAATGAAGGGTAGTAGTATACAGCAAGTTGCCTAGGAAAACTTGCCATGGAATAATGAGCAAAATAAGTATACGCTACATGTAGTATCAGGGTTGAAAATGAGCATAAGTTTAGCGTGCACAATTTTCTTCAAATATTTATTATGGGTGAAAATTTCAAGAAACAGACATAGGATAAAAATTTAACAAATGGAAACTGCAACAGACCTCATTCATCTTTCTCGTAGCAATGATTGCAAGCTTCTCAGAGTGAGCAGGAAAGATGATAGACCACAACTCTTTACTATTAAAGCAGTATTGATCTTCCATATCAGCTTTGCATTTGCCATTGAAAGAATAACCCTTCATAATGCCTTCAACATAATCTACTGCATACCAGTAAATATTTGAGATTTCACGGAGAAGGATGTCAATAGAGTCAGGTGTTCTTGGATACAAATGTGCCTCAAAATTTGAATCTATCACAAGATGAAGTCGTTGTTCGGTTGAATCTGTAAAAGGTAGTGGGATAACTTGAAGAAGGGAATGAGGAAGCTTTTGAGAGCTTCTCAGCTTCCCAGTATAAGAATCAATTATTGAGAAAACACCTGACTGAAGAAAATCAGGTCCACATTTGGCCAAAACAAGAACAGAAGGGCTCTCAACCATTGCACGATGATGAGGAACCTGCCACTGTGAGAGCTTTAGAGCAGAGGGACATTCACAACCTTCTGATATACGAAGTGAACGAAGAAGAAGAGACCAAACAACTCGTCCATCTCCAGTGTGAAGTGCAAAAACCTTTCCAGCTTTAGTTAGCACAATAATTAACTTCCTAAATCCATTATGATCCCTAGTCATTTTAGTTTTCTCTGAACTTTTCAATCTCATCTCTTGTATAGCAGCAATGTCATCAGGAGTAGCAAGCATAAGAGTTTCTTTAAGTTTCAGCAAATGCCCCTTCAACAAATAAACCAAAGGCAGAGTCAGATGTAACCTTATTGCAGGAATCTTTTGCTTTGCTAAAAGCTCAATATGATAATTAGAAAAATAGCTAAAATGGAAAATCACGAAGATTTAAGCTTCAACTTCCCAATTTTGCCTTTTATGTACTCCTTATATTGATGCAGGACATGTATGACAATTTGATTTAGATAAATGACTTTTGCACACTTGATAATTAAGAGCAAGTTAATTAAAGGTTTATGATGATTCAAACAATGAAATAAAACCAAAGAACGGTAAACACAAGCTTAGGCCAAGTTACTCGCGAAAAGTAAAAATCCCATAATAATCAATTACTCTTGACGTTGCATATGAGATGGGTTTCAACAAGAAATCCCTAATCTAACAATAAGAGATGCTATGAAAGATCTCTCAAACAATTCCTACAAAACACTAAGCTTTTAGCGGAGCCTGACAAGATTTTGCATGAATCAAATAAAACCACAAACGAGGATCAACGAAGGAGGTAAGAGCGAAGGAAAGAATTCACCCGTTGCTAAGATTCAACCTCCTCGCAAGCTTGGACAGCAGTTGGTGGCGTCTTGACGGCTCGGACAGTAACAAATCCACGCTCGAACCTTTGGACAGCAAGTAGCCAAATTGGGACAGCGATTCCGCACAGTTCCGGGCAGCAACGGTCACTCCCAGAGGGGCTGGACAGCAGCGAACTGCTGCAGGAATCTCTGGACAGCAGATAGGTGGTCTTGAGAAGATCCTGGACAGCAGTTTGCCACTTGGAAAAAGTTGGACAGCAACTTCTAATGCATAGAAAAACCTTGGATGGTTGCTAGATGATGCTGGGAACTTTTAGATACGAATTCAGGAACTCCAATAGTGCAGGACAGCAGGATAATTCTTCTGATTTGTGTAGACAGCAAGCCAAAAGTTCCAAAACGGGAGGGAAACGTCAGGGACAGCTTGGGAGGGGCTGGCTGGATTTGGGATTGGTTAGGGAGAGCTTGATTTGAGGATTTAAAGAAGGGTTTTAATTAGAAAAGAGAGATGGGGGGCTAGCAATGGGGAGTTAATTGGGGAATTTATGAGTCCTTCCAAACTTGGGTTGCTAAAAGGGGAAAGAGAATTAGAGAGAAATCTCTATCAATTTCAGATTTGAGAGGATTTGGGAGTTTCCAAAAATAAATCAATCTCTTTAGGAAATGATTTCAAAATCAATTTAATTGGAATTTGAAATTTGAATTCTTTTCAAAGTTAAGATGATCTAAATTAGGAAAGTATTTAATTCTTTCCCACATGAGAGGTTTTATTTTGGAAAGCATCAAGGAGGTGGGAGCTTGGAGGGGCCGGCGGCACCAAGGGGAATTGGGGAAATTTTTATGGAAGTCTTTAATGCTTCATTTAGTTAAGGAATTAAATTTGGGAAGAGATATTTCATCTCAAATTAATTTAAAATTCAAAGAGAGAGATTTGAAAACTTTTCTAAAATAGGATTGATATTTTAGGTAACTTTTCAAATTCAATAAAATTGAATTTATAAAGTAGTTGAGTTGCCTAAATTATTCAAACCCAATTAGGAAAGAGGTAATTGCAAGCAATGATGGAGGGAAAACCCAAAGGGGAAGGGGCGGCGGCTTGGGCTAGGGTTTAGTTGGGTGAAGGGCCGGCGGGTGGGGTGGGATTTTCGGTAAGTGGGCTGGTGGTTGCGGTGGGGGAATTTGGCCGGCGTCGAGATGGAGTGTGGCTAGGGAATCCGGCGGCTAAGAGGAAAGGGAATTGTATGGGGATGTTGGTGGCTTAATGGGGAATGAGGAAGGGAAAGGAAAAGGAACGAAAGAAAGGTAAAGGAAGAAGAACCACGAACCCGGCCGTCTCCAAGGTTGGTGGGTGATTCAATTTCCCTCCCTAGGGATTGCTCCAAAGCTAGAACTCTCACAACTCTCCAAAGAACACATATGCAGGAATTTTCTTATAATTCATTCATTAACCCTCCAAGAAGAAGAGGGAGGCTTTAAATAGCAAAATGCATGAAGGGAAATAACAAAGACACTATTGCCCCTAGGGCATACATAAGACAAAGCCCTCAAGTGAGGGTAGAAAGGGAAAAAGAACAATAACAAATCAAATACCTAAAATATATCAAAATAAATAAGCACGATCGTAGCCGTGATCTCTGATGTCCTCATCATATATACTACAAACAACATTCACTTTACAAAGAAATTTAAATGAAGATTCTCTTTTTTTCCTGTTGAGATGAAATGAAATTTGCATAAACAAAATATTTACAGCTGAACAAAATATATGAAGCATCTCCATAGTTCTAGAAAAGTTGCAATAATAAATAAAAATCATTTTTAAAGACTAATTCATCTCCTTCTGCTTCAGTAACACAATTCAATAAAGATTTGTCTTATCATGATTGCTCAATTGCTTTGTACTTAGGTGGTGCACTTGACAGAAATTGAACACATCTCTTATGAGGTATGTGATTCATAAGAGGAGCGCGGTGTATGGGAAGATGATGGATCACGCTCATTTCTTTTTATAATATATTACAAAGAGACGGCAATCAAAATGTGTGACTTAGCGGTACTGAAAGAAGTTATCATTTCAGAATGATGGATTAGAATAAAATTTTATTAATTTTCCTCAACGCAAGAATATAATGTACTTAAAGGACTGTCAAAAGAAGAAAAACGTCATAAACATTTGCATATCATACAAGTTCAAGGTTTGCACATAAGAAATTGAATTTTCCAAAAATATAATTGATGTCCAATGGATAGGCCTTTGCTGTATGATTGTTGGTCCTCACTTCAGGTTGCTCAGAAGATGATATTGATTCGCAGGAACTCCAAGCCAACATCAAAATCCTGATTTACGTAATATAACAACAACAACATCAAGCCTTTATCCCACTACGTGAGGACATGAATCCTTTTTCTCCATTGTGTTCAGTTAAGAGTCAAATTCTCATTTAGAACTAATAAAGAAATGTCATTTATAATATTTTCTAACCAAGTCTTTTTAGATCTATCTCTACCCTTCTTAACATAGGTTAAATCTAATACATCTACTCTCCTAACCGGGTCATCAGAAGGCCGTCGTTTTATGTGACCAAACCATCTAAGGCGACTCTCTCTAATCTTATATGCCACTGGAGCTACTCCAACCTTTTCACATATATGCTCATTTCATATATTGTCTTTAACAGTAAAGCCACTCATCCACCTGAGCATCCTCATCTCTGCAACACTTAACTTAATATTATGCTTCTCTTTTAATGGCCAACATTATGTGCCAGAAAGCATTACAGGTCTAACCACCATCTTATAGAATTTTCCCTTTAAGTTAATACATAAGCAAATAAAAAATACATGGTTTCCCAAAATAACTAGTTAAAAAAAGGTTTTTGACAACTCAAACATCACTCAACAGGAACAAAAAGAAATGAGGATTCATATTACCGACCCCAAATAGTTATAACAAGGCTAATGATGATGATGATGATAGGAAAACTCAACTACTTGATTTACAAAGTGCTCCACAAGCATCAATCTAGACAATGGAAATATGCTAAGATCTAAGAGATCAAAAAAATTCAAAGATTAAGTAATGAAAATCTTGTGTTTTACTATGGAAAAAGCATCATATCAAGAAATACTTAATGCACAATTTATTTGTTTTGTTTTGATAGCTTGGTTCATTTTTATTTAACTTATTATTTTTGTAATTCAAAATATGCCAGTGATGATAGCAGTGAGTATTTTTTTCCTAAGCATTAGGTTAGTTTATGTGGCTTGGTATTGACTGTGGCCAGTTTAATTCATGATTGTTTCCAGTTTTAAATAATGAGGTCAAAGTCATGTACATGTTATATTCACAGTTCTACACAGTTACGGTCATAAGAATTGCCTGAAGTCTATTGCATTGGAATAAAGAGGTATGAAGCCACGGTCTACGGTGACTTTATCATTGTTCTGAACTTTTATTCAATGCTCATTTTAAAGTTATATTAGTAAAATGGATAAATTACTACACGTGTGTACAAAGGATTCCACAGTCCAGCGTTATTTTCATCAGCCGCAAATTGAGGTATGTTGAGAAGGAATACACAGCTATAGATTTTATTTTCTGGCTGCTGATTTTAGTTCTTGTATTAGTGCATGGACTGTTCTGTTGTAACAACTATTCATAGAACTGAAAATTGAACTTTAAGGACTATATTGAACAAAACAAGGCTGATCTTATGCCAACCTGGGTGATGAGTAGGCTATATAAAATATAATTAAATTTTTAGCTGAAATAAAGTTTACATTCTAGTTTCAATTTTGTGAGTACAAGATGAATGTGGGATTCCTTCAAGCAAGGTCCAAGTGCGATTAACTAATTATGAGAAAGTTATCACCTTATATCAGCAAGATGCCTAGTTTTCATTAGTAATTCCGTTTATTGTCAATGTCTTCTGCATGATTTGATATTGGCTTGTGTTCAACTTTAGTCAGAAAGTGATATATAATTTTGAGATAATTAATTCATTTGCTCGTTGATTTTATTTATTTCAAAATTTTGCCTAATTCTCAGATATTTATGATCATATATTCATATCATTATCAATTCATAGCCTTTTTTTAAATGAGTTGTTGGATTGATTCGTAACATGTAATCTATAAATTCTTTTTACTTTCTGTGCATGAAAGCACTTTACGCATAATATGATTTGCATTAAAAAGCCATAAACTTGAGTTGTCCAACTTTAAAAAATATTTCAGTTTCAATAGTCTAAAGAAGAAAAAACAAGCATATATACATGAAAAGGTTGGAGTAGCTCCAGTGGAAGATAGGATTAGAGAGAAACGCCTTAGATGGTTTGGTCACATAAAACAGCGGCCTTCCAATGAACTGGTTAAGAGATTAGATGTATTACATTTGGCTTATGTTAAGAAACGTGGAGGTAGACCTCTAAAAGGCTTGGTTAAAAAATATTAGAAATGATCTTTTTTTAATTTGATTTAAATGAAAATTTGACTCTTAACAAGAAAATGGAGAGAAAAAATTCATGTGGCTGACCCCGCATAGTGGGATAAAGGCTTGATGTTGTTGTTATCATCATCTAAAGAACAGAAAATGTTGAGTTTTGAAATATATATGAAACCAAACTATGCCAACATTAAGATAGATTAATTTTATTGTTAGAATTTTGATCAATAGTTTCAATTTCATATCTAAATGTTCAAGGTCAAAACCTTATCATCATCTAAAGAACATAAAATGTTGAGTTTTGAAATATATAAGAAACCAAACTATGCCAACATTAAGATAGATTAATTTTATTGTTAGAATTTTGATCAATAGTTTCAATTTCATATCTAAATGCTCAAGGCCAAAACCTAGGAGGATGCTAGTTTAATACTTAAAATATGTGTACATAGGTGAGATCATAATAGACTTAAATTTTCAACCCTTAATTTTCTCACATCATGAAAATTATCAAAAATAATTTAATAAAGTTCTTTTAGGGATCTTAGGAGAGATATATATACACACACATAGAATGTTTAGAAAACTAGACCGAACCGGTCAGCTCAACCGGTTGAACCGAGAATCGGTCGGCTAACCGGTCCAGAATATCCTTAACACCGCCTCAGCCTAGAACTGGTAAAAAAATGGATGAACTGTCGATTTGACCATGCAACCGGCGAACCGGCCGAATTTGAAAAAACCAGCTCAGTTCGAAGGTTGATGAATTGGCACAGTTGATCGCACATCTAATGGCGGAAAGGAAACCTCTCAAACCGTATAACCCTACCCTAACTCATATTTGTTATTTCATTAGTTTTCTCATTCTATTCCTTTGTTTATTCCTTCCAGCTGCGAGAAGAGCTCTCATCTCGTTCATTCTCTCGTTCTCCTGTAGGCCGCAGCTACATTGCCCTTCATTCCTCCTCCAAGAGCTCTCATTCGTTCACTCGTTCCGATTAGCTTTCCACCATCTGTAGCAAATCGATTGCTTATCGAGGTATGTCGTTTTAGAAGCCTCTTTTAATGTCATTGGAATGTTTTTGGATTGTTTTCTGATTAGGCATTTGGAAATGGATTTGCGAATCAGATGTTATGGTTCAGTTTTTTTTTTTTTTTTTATGTTCGTTGATGTTGTTGATGTTGATGAAACTTTGCAAAGCAGCTAACATGTAATTTCGGATAACCTGTAAACATTGTTTTTCATAGACTAGTGAAGATAACATTGATGAAAACCATTGCGATGGTAAATAATTGGTTGTTTATATTTTCAAAGAAAAATAAAAAACAATGACAGGTTAATAATACTTTTATTATACATTCATTTAATCAAAAAATATTCAATATGAAAAACTGATATAAAATCATCATTTGTTTGGTACATATAGTATTGTCACGACCTACAAAATATAATACTTGAACATGCAGATTTTTTATATGATTGCATCATCATTATGTAAACTATTCTATATTGTAATAAAATTTGTATTTATTATGTCACCCAGTTTGACCCCGATTCGACTAGGGTCGAACCATTAAACTATGAACCTCTCCTTCATGTTATTTGTCCGGTTCGATTTTCACAACCTTGTGTGTGTGTGTACATATATATATATATATATATATATATATATATATATATATATATATATATATATATATATATATATATATATATATATATATATATATATATATATATATATAAACACATACATACATATATCATGGTTTAAAAAATTGTTCAAGGAACACAATGAGGGCCTCGAGGCTTACGCTTCAATAGTGCCAGTGAGACTTACGTCTTTTTTAAATGAGGTGCACACCTCGAGGCATTTCGAGGCAGTGCCTCATTATAGTTAAGTTATATAATTTTTATTATATATTATTATTATTAATATATATCCTTTATTCTATTATACAAAAAGAATGAACCAGTTAGCTATAGGACGAATAAGCAAGGTTGAAAAATTATGTTATGTTTAATAAAATTTGAAAGATACACACTTCAAATTATAAAGGCAAATAACTGGTGATGATGAAATGAATTCTTTGGTTGTTAATGATATATTTTCTAATGATGAATGGATAATAGCAAAAAATAGTAAAATTTTTAAATTTGAAATGGAGTAATGCATTTGAAGATGAGAATAATGAAAATATCAATGCTAATATTAAAATGATTACTTAATTGATAATAACTTCTACTTCACAAGTAATTTAAAGAAAGTAGCGAAATTGAGTTTCAATTGAAACTATAAAAAAATATCAAATGGCGATTTAAATATAATGGATTATTTTGTTGTGTTATTAATATGTTGTTTTGTTTTATATTAAATTGAATCCAATGTTAATTACTATGAGTTTAAAAAAATGCTATAATTGAAGAATGTTTAGAAGATAACAATAAGTCAGAATTCGAGGAAGTTATAATTATTACATACAACGGTTATTATGAAGAATATGCCGTGGTTAATCTTAAAGTTTTAAATGAGTGTTTACTTTTAATCTAATTTCAAATTTTCATTTTACAATAACATTTAATATTGAGATTTCTAGTTTATATTTTTATAATGATGAATCAAATAAATATATTGATGTTTTCTTTTATTTTTGTCACACATATAAACATTGAGATTTGTAGTTCACACACACACACACACACACACACACATATATATATATATATATATATATATATATATATATATATATATATATATATATATATATATATATATATATATGTAAACATTCAAAGCACTCACCACCTCATCCGTTTAGCTTATTTTCATCCTGTAACCTATCAGCCAAAAAGTACAGGCCGTGAGCAGGATCCATGGGAGAAGAGAAGAAGAAAAGGGCTGGGAGCAAGGCTTGAGGAACAAAATCTATATTTTTTATAAACTTTTCAGGCGAACCAACTTTGAATTGATGTTGATACTTGATACATTTGAGAGCTTCAAGTGTAGTGATTGTTCTAAAGTAAAAGATTATTTTGAAATTGTTTTAATTTTCATCATGCAACCTATCAACCAAAAATTACAAACCACGAGGCGAGAAGAGAAGAAGAAAAGGGCTGGGAGCAAGGTTTGAGGAACAAAATCTGGTTTTTTATAAACTTTTCGGTCTCCTTTTTTCAAAATCTAGATTACTTCAACATGTTGGACTAACCAATTTTGAATCAATGTTGATAGACTTGAGAGCTTCAAGTGTAGTGATTGTTCTACAGTAAAAGATTATTTTGAGATTGTTTTAATTTAGATCTTAGAATTGGCTATTTCAACAATTTCTATACATTATTAACCTTGATGTGGGAAGGGCCTAAAGTAGTAAATAGATTTGCTCTATTATGATTTGAAGGTCACAGTTCTGACTAAGGATAAAGCTATGTACATCAACCCCTTGAAATCCAACAGTACTCAAGTTGCCTCCACTATCAAATGGAGGTCACTAGGTCAAGTTACAAAAACAATCTCAATACAAATGCAGTGGTAAAGTTGTGCGTATCAACCCCTCTCTAGATTTTCATTGGCAGGAGCTTCAGGCATTGGTTGCACCTTTTATATTGCTAACCTCAAGGATCTAAGAGATGTCAGCTAAAAGATCTAAATGACCCAACAAAAGCTAGCAAAACGCTTAAGGAACCCATATGTAAGGGCGGTGGAGAGAACGTCAAGTAAAGAACTATTATCATAATGTCTAACAGTCATCTTGAAATAAAGCAATAGTTTAAAGTAGGAAATTATTACATATTACACTTGTAAAAGACATTTGTGCAACAACAACAAGCCATTATCTCACTACGTGGGATCGGCTACATAAATTTTTTTTCTCCATTGTGCCACGTTAATTGTCAAATTTTCATTTAAATCTAATGAAAAAAAATTCTAATATTTTCTAACCAAGCCCTTTTAAGTCTGCCTCTACCTTTCTTAACATAAGTCAAACCTAATACATTTACTCTCCTAACCAAGTAATAGGAAGGCCGACGTTTTATGAGACCAAATCATCTAAGGCGACTCTTTAATCTTATCTGCCACTAGAGCTGCTTCAATGTTTTCACATATATACTCGTTTTGCATTATATCTCTAAGAGTGAAGTCACTCATCCACCTGAGCATCCTCGCTTAATTTAATTTTATGCTTCTCTTTTAATGACCAACATTTTGCATCATAAAGCATTGCAAGTAGATCCTCCTAATTCTTTTCTTGGAATATCATAAGCTCTCTCTAAATTAATAAATATCATATGGAGATCCTCCTAATTCTCTCTATACTTCTCTATCAAACCTCTCAATAAATATATATCTTCCATAGTAGACCTACCCCGCATGAATCCAAATTGATTTTAAGAAATATTAGTATCACGTCGTAACCTATGATCAACAACTCTCTCCCGTAGTTTTAAAGTATGACACATTAACTTAATTCCTCCATAATACATACTCTTGTGCATCACCTTAATTCTTAAAAATAGGAATCAACACACTCCACTCATTTGACATCTTCTTAGCCTTCAAAATAATATTGAAAAGTTTCGTAAGCTAAGAAATTCCTTCATCTCCTAAGTATTTTCACACATCTATTGAAATATCATCATGTCCAACAACATTTTCACACCTCTATTAGAATAGATTAGGAATGAAAACAAATCTAATTGATGTTACTAGCTTTTTTTTTCCACATAACATTTGTTTTCTCATGCACAGACAAAATCTTAAGATCTCAAATCTTACTCTCAAAAATATTTTTGTTGGTGTTCTTTAAATGCCCTCACTTAATCTTAGAACAATATTTTATTATATTTTTCATATTATGTCCATTCATCTTAAAGTCTTACTAATAAGCGATGTTGGGTACATAAAATTTCACTCGGAATAACTTTATAATCTTTGCAATCTAAATGATTTATTTTTCTTATAGGCAAATAATCAATCTGTATTTTACTATATTCATTCTTATAAGTGATGAGAAGCTCATATCTTTTCTTAAATAAAGTATTAGTAATTATAAAATCATAAGCTAGAACAAAATCTAATATAGTCTTACCACCTTCATTAGTCGCTCCAAATCTATATCCACCATGAATACTTTTAAATCCTCTATCTCTCTACCAACATGTCTATTTAAATCCTCTCAAATAAAAATCCTTTCTTTAAGAGGTATATTTTGAATTAATTTTTTTAAGTCATTCTAAAATTTTAATTTTAAACACATATCCAAACTTACTTGAGGAGCATAAGCACTTATAATATTAATAATCTTAGCATCAACAATAATCTTCGAAATTATAATTTTGTCTCCAATTCTATCAATTTTTATAATATTATCCTTCAAACTCTTATATATAATCACACCTACGCCATTTCTAATACGACTTTTACCAGACTACCAAAGTTTAAAAACTTCAATTTAATATCCAGTTTTTGTGGAACTGTAGCATCCAAACTAACCAGCAGTACCAAAAATAAAAATAAAAAACCAGATGACAGGTACAACATTCTATGCAGCCAAATCAATTAAAAATTGTCTATGGTCAATAGCATGATGAAATAAATGAAATGTCAGAGTATAAAAGGAGGTGTCAAATAGCTTAACGGAAGTTCATATTGAAATAGTCTACCTTAAGCCATTCAAAGAGGCTGTGCTCCACCTTTGCAACTGACACGCCATCTTTCTCAACAGGCAGTTCAGATGTTGTTGAATCTACAACTGAAGCAAGTCCATCCTCCCTACTCCAAACAATTTTTCCTTGTTGAACCAAAAGCAAGGAGTGATCTTCCATGACTAAAAGGGCCCTGAATCCATAGGACCTGTCTGTTTTAACATAATTATTAATGAAAACTTTCTGCACATTTCCTCTCTGGGGATGTAGTTCAATGGTTTCTTTGAGAGCTTCACTTGTCAAATCATTAACAAACCTCACAGCAATGTGGACTTTTGTTTCAGCATGTTGCATAACCGCAAAAACTTGATGTCCTTCTGTGATAGAAATAGAATCACTAAGAATAGTTGGATGGCTGAATGTATTTTCTACCACCAGTTCGCCTATACTATTGAATCTAAATAACACCAATGATGCATCAGTTTTTAATGTAAAGAGTCCAGAGAGTTTTGAAGGCACAATTTCAACTATTCCAGCAACTTCTGGAACAATATCTGAAATATATGTCTGATGGAAACTAACAGAACCCCTGGAAAATTTTATTGAGACTACGCTTGACCTGCTGGCATCTAATGCAACTAGAATATCCCGAGAAACAAGTAGCATACTCCCATAAAAACCACTAGCAAAGGATTTCTTGCTTTCTTCTAAGACCTCCCCATTTTTAACACTTATGTGATATGCAACAAACTGCAAAGAATCAAGAAATCCAACAGCATATAAACTATCACTGTCATCTTGCTGAAAAACTTGTTGTATATCCAACCTGGAAGGAAGTCAGAAAAAAAGTAAATTTATATGCATGATGCAATGTGTAGCCTTGAGAGACAACTAAAGAAATGCAGCAGGTTCATTAATTACCCTTCTGTATATAATTCTTTCTTCCAAATTTTCTCGCCATCAATGCTTGATATGGCATGAAGCCATCCACCTCCAAATACAAAAACTACACTCTCTCTCTCCAAGCCAAATTTCGTCTGCAGGATTTACAATAAATAAAGCTACTAAGCAGCACCTTATCCATGGTATTACACAAAGTTTGAACCCAAAAGGAACAAAAAAAAAAACAGAAGCATTTCGAGGGAAATTTGAAAGAAGATCATTCTTACTGGTACATGCAACAAAGATCTGGAAGGAGCAGAGAATTGTAGGACGGATTCCCAAATCAGCTGCCCATCAGGAAGGTTCCACGCCCTCAAAACACTACCTTCAGATGAGAGTGTAATAACATCTAAAAGAAAGAAGATCATTCAATCCGATTAAATGAGTCCATGATTAGATATATGGAAAATACTAACAGCGGAAATTAATTACATACAAGGAATAATATAAGAAAAAAAAATCTGCGAGCATAAAAGAATCATAAGTCCAGCGCTAGAAACAAATATCACGAAGTATACAGGAAAACAAGGGTTATTTCATAGCTTTGGTTCTTCTTGCTCTCAGTTGAAAAAATGAAAAGAGAAAAATAAATGAAACAATCTGGTACCAGCTCCAAACAGCTTTAATCGCTGTTCCACCAAAATGGAATATCAGGCTGTAAACGTGGTGTACAACGTTACAGCAAAAACAGGTGAGCTGTACACCTGCAAACTGACACCAACCTTTGAACAAACGAACTACTGTCAAATTAAGATATCACAATTCTCGCAATTAAGGGCTTGTGCATCTTAGAGGTAAAGTTCAGAGTTCAAAAGCAGGATAAACATTCAGGAAATATGGAGAAGCATAGGAATTCATGAAATTAAATCCAATGCATGTATGCTGGCTGATTCACATATTTCAAGGGACGCCTTAGCAAATAAAATCCAAAAAAATTATATGTAACTTGACAATGAGAATCAGAACAATACATGTAGCTAAAAATGCAGGTAACCAGAAAGGATAACTTTGTTGGCTTTGAGACCTGAAATGGTGGCAAAAGGTTATACTACGTTGAGAGCCTTTTAGTTAAGCCACAAGCCAACTTTTGCATTTCAATTTTTACATTTTCCCATAATTTTCAAGCAAAGAGAAAATGGCGAGCGTAAGTAATGAAGCATCTTAATGTTCAAACCAGTAAGTAATGTCCTCGTCATAAAACTTGGAATAATTATAAACCTTTTCTTAATGAGAATCTCTACAGATATGGAAACCATTAACCACAATTGTAGTAGATATAAACTAGTTAAGCCACTGCAACAAGCAATGCTAAGAGTTACTCTCCAAAATATAATAAAAGTTCTTGTCTTATTTTTTTCTCATGCGTGTACGTCTGTGAGTTTTTTTTTTTTTTTTTTCCTTAGTGATTTTTCAATCTACGCTCTACTTTTGAAGTCAAAGGCAGTATCACTCAACTAAGTTGCTAATAGGTAGCAACATTACCATAAGTCTTTGTGTGAGCTCCATTCCAAGATCAATTTGTTGTGACGAAACTTTTAGGGCTGCTTGGTACAATGATGTCTACAGAGCAGTATTGTAGGTCTCTCTGAACTGGTCAGTTCAAGATTGAGGATATCTGAAAACAGTATAGGTCCTAATTGAGGCACCAGTTGAAATACCTTTAAATTGTAATCTATCTAAAATTTCTCAATCTTGATAAGAAGAATAAATAAAGAAAAACAAAAATACTAGAATCACCTTTGACTATTCTAGAGAGCATTGCTTCTTCAAGCAAGAACACTGAAGCAAACATATGGACAAGAAAATTGTTCCGTGAATTACACTGTTACCTTAGTAATATTGAACCAAAAAGCCCCAAACTTTCCTTCTAATACAAATGCATTCATAGAACATTAAAATTTTTAAACATCTGGCTTAGCAATTCTTCTGAATTTTTGTATCCATCACATTCTTCAAAGGTTACAGCTTCCTAACAACTTTACAAATTTAAACCCAAAGATAAAGACAAAACCAACAAAACATGAAGAGAAAAATTGTAATCATGTCATTAGGTAGATAGTGATATTCAGTGATATATTTCATAAAGGATCTAATTAATAGGGATATTTGTGCCACTTTTTGTGATAGGGGATGTTTTAACATTTTGTTTAGGCGGTTATTTCAATAATTTTAATAACAGATTTTTTTAACTTGTATTTCTAATAATAGTTGTTATTTAGGGATTTGGGCTCTATTTAAGGCCCTGCCCACTTCATATTATCTCAATTTTTGTTGAGTTTTGTTTCAGGCTATCCTTATTTTGAGAAGGATTTCCTTGAATTTGGAGAGCTGGGAGGCAAAAGAGGATAAAAGTGGGGAGTCCAAAACTCCACCACAGCCAATCATCAGAGCTCCTAAAACCTTCTTCAATGTCTGTCCAAGGTTAGAGATAGCGGATAACTGCTGCTGGGAAGTATTTATTGGCAGTGGCTGAACCAACTCCTAGCAGACAGTGGACTTTACCCAGGACACAAGAAGAGCAGCTTTTTCCTTCAGGGTTTGGACATAAGTTTACTACAGTAATGTTGCAACTTGTCTATTTACAACTTCTATGCAGGTCTTGAAAACTTTGAGGCTTTGGATGGTGAAATTAAGAAGGCAACAATCATTTTCTTGAACCAAGAAACCTTCCAATCAGGTTTTAGGCTGTTTACTTGTTAATATGATTTTCCCTTTATTGAGCAATTGACTACCTAGTTCTCCTTGCATCGTATTACTTAAAATTCCAGCAGACCTTGGTGTCTGTTCCTACAATCTAAATTGAAGACAGCAGCTTTGAACAGAGCTTGAAACTCAAGGCATGGAGCAGGTGATGAGTGGAATAGACCTGGATATTCACCTAGACAATATCCATTCACTGGAATGGAAGAGGCGGGAAGAATTCAAGAGGCATCTAAGTCATAAGGCCGAGAACCAACGAATAGTTGCCTTTCAAGGGAGCTATATTGGCAGCAACTGCTGGAGGAAGTTCAGCGATGGGGATATCAGATCATGGAAGGTTTATCAGAGGCGTGACCGCCGATCTACGGCCACAATTGAGTCATTGTACTTTTGATTTATTTTATGTATTTTCTTATTTATGATGTCGTTATATTTGTTTTATTTAATTTAATTTCCCATTGTACCCTTTTATTAAGGGATGTCGTATGTAAGCCCTGAGGACATTGTCTTCTTTTCTATTTTGAGTCCTATTTAATTCCCCCCCCCCCCCCAATTAAATCCACTTGGATTTATTTCCTAAAACCCAATCCCACTCTTGGAAACAATTCAAAACCCCCAAGCCCCTCTTGACCGAAATTTCCTAAAGCCCCACCTCATGAATACTTTCCAAAATCTCATCCTTGATTTTGGAAATAAATCCCAAGTCTTCCCTTCTCTTAATCGCCGCCCCCCTCTCCTTTTTTTTCTTCCTTTAATTAGTCCCAATCAAGAGGCTAATTAGGAAGTGTTGAATTTAAATTCCCTCCACCTCTTTTCCCAAAATCTGAACTTAAAACCTTAACCTTGTTCTCCTCCCTTGGCCGGCCACCTATTCTTCCTCCTCACTTCAAAGAGAAGAGAAGCTTCTTTCTCTTCAAGGAAGTTCAAGATTACTAGTAATCTTTGGGAAGAAATCATCATCTAGCATCCATGAATGGCCGATCCCGACACTGATTATGGACTTGTCTATGACGAACATGGTTTCGTGCACATTCTTCATTCAACCTTCTTCAAAATCAACCTGAGGATCGATCACATGGTGGAGGACTGCGTAGAACGCATCTTAGACACTTTGGTTGAAGCTATCGAAGAGCAATTGGAGATCGTCGAGTGGAGGATTGCCGCCAATCCTTAACGAAGGTTTTCTAATCATCCTTTTCTCATATTTTTTAAGCCTAACCTCTCTTGTGATTTGATTGTAGTCACGAAGGGCGCATTCGCCTGATTCTGCTAAGCTTAGTAAACGTAGGAATTTGAGTGCTTTCATTCTTTACTTATCTTATTGTTAGACTAGGGATTTTTGTTGAAAACTACTACTTGGGCATAATGTTATTTTCTATGATATTATGAAGATGCAAATCTTTTGGATGTCCAACTTAGCCTAAACTAAAGTGACCCCTCTTACGTTTTAATTCGTTGTTTTATTTGCTAAAAGTTTCTTTGTTATTTCTCTAATCAAGAATTTGTACAAGTTCTTATTAAAATCATTTGCAAGCATCGTAGTTCTACATCATTCAGGCTAGCAGGTTTCAGCACTAACGCCCTGCCAAAAACAAAAATTCATTAGGAAGGAAAGGATCTTGAAGTTGGTTATCATTGTCAATTGTTCCTGTAATATTTTATTCCCTTTTTTTTCACTAGCTTGCTTTGTCAATTAGTTTCACAAGAAACTTGAGATTGATTTTCATGTAAGCGCAATGTTGTTTCAAACATATTCCGCACGTGGTGCATTATTAAAGAGAATGTATGCATTGGCATAAGTTGTGAGAATGTCATCTTTATTAAGATGGTAAAGAAAATTGAGCCTTCCCACACAAGATCATCTTATGCCTTAAATATTTTCAATTATAATTTTCCAACAACAAGCAACTTCAAGACAAAGTATTTTGTGATGTTAATCCAATGGATGTTGTCAATTATTGCTGGGGAAATTGTAGCAATACCATAGGTGCAACACCTATGATAATTACAAGAACATCTATGCTATGGAATGCAATGGTGATGTATGATAGAACTAAATAAGTTTGAAACAACATTGTGATATCCAAATCCATGTCCATGAGAGCAATACAAGACTCGGAGCCAACCCATGCCCAAGTGGTTAACGAAAGAAATCAAAATAAGAAGGTACCAAAGGAGGACCGACCTTTATTGCAACAATACCAAGACATCATTCCTACTACCCTACCAAGGGCAGGAAACCTAAAACGGTCAAAAAAATTTCATCCTTCCCATTCAATTTGAAGCACAAATTGAGTTTCAAAATAGAATTATTAATGCCCAAAGTTGAAGAAGTAATCTCCTCAATACTCTCTTAGAATTCCAAAAGATCAAAAAAACTCCATTCCAATGACAGGCATTTTTGCAAGAACTAGCCACAAGGCTGTGAAAAGCATCAACCAAATAAAAGAAAATGCTTACAAGATTGGTTTTTCATGGGATCCAAACATATTTACAACCATTAACCCAGCATTTATTTCAACTTGCCAAGAAAAAAAAAATTAAGACATTGAGAACGAGTCTCTCTCAACCCAGGAGAATGAAAATTGTATTGATAACTTATTTAATAGAGTTCTTTGTGCTAATTTCTTTATGGGGGGATTATTTTTATATATTGTTTAAGTAGGGTTTGGACTAAAAAGATGTCAGATGAGTTGAAGAGAGTGTTGGTTCCTATTTTTTAAAATAAAGGTGATGCAAAAGAGTGCAAATTATAAAGGAATTAAGTTAATATGTTATTCATTAAAACTATGGGACATAGTAATTAAGAATAGGTTATGACATGATACTAATATTTCCCAAAATCAATTTGGATTCATGCCCGGTAGATCCACTATGGAAGCTATACATTTAATGAGAGGTTTTATGAAGAAGTATAGAGAGAAAAAGGAGTATCTACATAAGATATTTATTGATTTAGAAAAAGCATATGATAAAGTTCAAAGGGAAGTGTTTTGGAGAGTTTTAGAACAGAAAGGAGTTAATAATGTATATATTCAAGTCATTAAGGATATGTATGCAGGAGTTGTTGTGTTCAAACACAAAGTGTTTTAACCAAGTATTTTCCCATTTCAATTGGATTACATCCAAGAACAATTTTAAGCCCGTATCTTGTTGCTTTAGAAATAGATATTCTTACTAGAAATTTGCAAGATCTTGTTAATAATAGAGAGGGTGTTGAAGAAAAACTTGAATTATGGAAGTCAACCATAGAATTTAAAGGTTTTAGTGTGAGTAGATCTAAAACAGAACACGTGGAGTATAATTTTAGTACTAATAGATCTAGTTGGGAGATTGTGACATTGGGTAATCAAATCATTAAAAAGAGTACATGTTTTAGATGTCTCGAGTCTATTGTTCAGAGTGATAGAAAAATAGATCGGGATATTATTAAAGGAATTCAAGTTGGGTGGTTGAAGTGGACGAATGCATCTAGCTTGTTGTGTGTAGAAAAGTAAACCCTCAAACTTAAGGGAATATTCTATAAGATGGTGATGAGACCAACAATTCTTTATGGTGGGGATTATTTTTATATATTGTTTAAGTAGGGTTCATACTAAAAAGATGTCAGATGAGTGAAGGAGTGTGTTGGTTCCTATTTTTAAGAATAAAGGTGATGCAAAAAAGCGTGAAAATTATAGAAGAATTAAGTTAATGTGTTATACATTAAAACTATGGGACAGAGCAATTGAGCATAAGTTACGACGTGATACTAATATTTCTAAAAATCAATTTAGATTCATGGCGGGTAGATCTACTATGGAAGATATACATTTTCACCTTCTTAAATTCAAAAAGTATTATTTCCATTGTTTCTTAATATGATCATCTATGAATTTACACTTCTTAATTCGATGACACATTCATTTTAAACATTTAAAAATCTAATCTAACTCAATTTGGTTAGCAATGGTTGTTTTGTTTCCCACCACTAGAATATCAGCAGCATTGTCAATTATATTATACTCTACAGAAGTTACATTAAGATTACACAATATTCTCACATTGCAAAGTAGCCTTAATGCACTACTAAATATTAACCTCTCAAAATCAACTCTAGGTATATCCACAAACATCTTTATTTTTTATAAGCATCTACAGTACTTAAATCACAACCTAAGAGATATGACCTCTTGATAATACTGATTGATAATTATCCATTTCAAATTCATTAAATTTGCATATCATATACCTAATCATTCCTCTCAAGATCACAAGCCTCTTATCTTCTAAACATTATCACCATTGTTGTAGTTTCCACCTTAAAAAATGTCTTACTAATTATAAATCTTTATTGTATCTCATCCAAATTATTTTTTTGTAAGCATCATCCTGAGTGACACAAAAAGATATGAACTTAATGTACTCTTATAATGAAGTAACACTCATAACTCAACCTCTTTTAATGTGGGTCAATGCTACATTATTCCTATGTTCAATACCACATTATTCCTATGTTCAAGAAGTTTGAAATATTGTCAAAAAACACTTCTCCTTAATGCCAACAAATATTACCCTTGGAAATTTATTAAATGAAATGGGTGCAAGGGGTCAAACATAAGCATTTTCAAAATGAATGAATCAAATGAAATTTTTTCATTGCTCCATACTTTTCCAAAAACCACAGTTAATAAAACTAGACTCCATAGAAGATCTCACAATATAAAGAGAAATCAATTTCCGATACCAGTATGATTTTTCCGCCACTATTCCATTGTCCTCTCTCACAATATTATTATAAAACTAATAAGTTGAATCCCCATAGAGCAAACATACAATGATTGTGGATTCATTCAAAGAAGTTGGTAGCAAAATAATCTTCTAAAACATTTTACCTCCTATAAATCTTGGAAAGATTTATAAATTTTACTACTCCCATCTCTCTCATTCCGCTTCAAATCTCTCGTTACTCTTCGAATCTCTGTAGATATCTCATCTAGGCTTACATCCATACTTCTTGCATGTATTTCAAAGATAACTTTTTTAAACCAATTAGATTAATTATATACTCAACCATTCATTGAAAAGATGTGTTAATTATACTTCGTCGATCAACTATCAAGCATCTCATCTAGTCCTAAACCATATACTTCCAACAACTATTTCAAATATCACTTTTCTTTAACCTATCAGATTAATATTTTACTTGCTCTTATAAGAAAATATCCTTTTTTAAGCTTTGATTTGATATTTTCTAATATAACATTTTTGGTTTTTTTTAACATATGCATCTCTAATCCCATAGTTCCCCTCTAATCCCTTAAAAGCTCTTAAGCTCCATTACTTATTTACTTTATGCACAACAAAATCAAAAACAACCCATTTTAATTCAATACAAGTGGAGAGGGTCATAGATGGGAAGTAAAAATGTTCAACAACATTGAGAATATAAAAATTGCATTCAATATTGGTTTAATTTATTCATTTGGATGATAATTGTGGAAACAAAATGTGTACAGAGAGGTACATGGGCATTACTACTTGGCGTCATAAAACTTAAATCTTAAATCAAATCAATATTTGCTACAAGTCGATCACAACCTCAGAATATAAATGTAATTTCATGTACATGCACGGTTTTAATCAATTGAATAGAGAGTTAAAAATAGCTAAAAACTAAGACTGCATAAGGTGTTGCTATGAGTTGTGCAGAGCACTTTATTCAACAGCATTTTTCATCTTTCAGTTAATGACAGCAATTTTTTCCAAATTTGTAGTTTTTCCAACCAAGAAAATGCACTAACTGAAAACTAGGAAAAAACTTGGCCCCAAGTAAGCTCAAGTTTTTGAAAGCATCTTCCATTTGACTGGGTAAATATGTCCCTCATCCGATCCTCCAATACACCATTGTCCATCATTGCGTCTATTACTAGCCATCTGGCACACATGCTTTCTCAGTTTAGCTGGTTTTATCACTAATAAAGTTTAGATGCATCAACTAATCTACATGGAATGTTCAGCGCATTCACCAAATAAGCTCACAGTATCGTAATAAAGGTGACAGTAATATTATTACAATCTTTACCAGACAACGTTGAACTTCACTTAAAAGTACTTTTAACAGCATTTTTTACAGCAGCTTCTTCAAAAACTATAGCTCTGCCAAATGCAGACTAAGATGTAGAGTTTCATGGTTCAACTGCAGATATTAGAATATTCAGCATACTCCTCAATATGTTATATAGAGCGACAGAAATTTCATACCCTTAAGCTTCAGGGAAAATATAACAGGGGATGAATTGCACTAAAATCAAAAAATCAAAAATGTGAAATGGTTATTACTATAAAATAATGTCTGAATGGCAAGAATAAGTTTGAGATGTACCAGCATAGAATCCACCCATTAGCATAAAAGACATAAGCAACTAAAAAAGAAGAAATAAAGGATGCAGATGATTACATTTCCCAAGAGAAATATCAACTTGATTAACAGGGTCATTTTCTCCAAGAACATGACGCCAAACTGCATAAACAAATGAAAGACAGATTTAGATAAATGTGAAATCACCAAAAAACGTGTCATTAAAGAGGAAGACGTTAAATATGCACCCTTAATTGTGGGCACAACAAAGTTTTCTCTACAAGCACATAAATAAAAGAATGTAAGATTTAGTAGAGCTTGTACAAGGATAACGGTTCTTACATATATCCCCTGTACGGAGATCAAGAGATGCAATTACATTCTCTTCTGTAGAAACCACTACACGCTTTCTACCTGTCTTATGACTGTGGAAAACAGCATGCTTTGTTTTTCCAATGTATCTTTGGTGCCTACAGTGCAAATAAAAACCGCAAACTACTCAAGATACCAATATGGTCAATGAATCACAGTGCAAACAATCAAGCATCTAAACCCACCAAATAAATTATACAATAACAATAATATCATAGATTTGCAATATAACACTTTTAAAGGAAATAGCTTAAGAAACTAGCTTGATATCTTTTATGAACCCTTTGACCATACACTCGAACAAATATATGCAAACTTTAAATAATTCAAATAAAATAAAAATTCCTAACCAGAGGTCAATCTGCTTAACCAATATACAATGGTGGAAATTTCATGCATATCTATTAACATCCCTTCAGAGATTTCCACTGGATGAGGATTCAAATAGTATTCAGAGATGGAATCAGGAACAGCTCAGGGTGAGCAATTGCCCCACTTGAATTTTTTTTTCTTAGAAAATTGATGCATTTATATTTTGGTTTATTTTATTTTGATGTAACTTGAATAATATTAGTTGTGTTTTATGTTTTTTTTAAGCTATCCAATGATGGAGAACATCCAATGGTCATGGTAGGATGTGCTTGGGCATGGCAAGGCTTGGGTTTGCTAGCATTTGGGTCCTTTTGTCCTTGGGCTGCTTGTTGTTTCTCAATTTGGGCCTTGGATTGCTCTCGGGTTGGGCTTTGGATTCCCTGGTTGTGAGATGAAATCATGAAATGTTGAGATCTACTTGGTGCTAGCTCATTAATACTTGAGCTGATGTTTAGCTCATTATTTTGGTGGTATAATTGCACTTCATAGCTCATAGATTCATAAAGGTATGTGGAGTGGAGCTTGTTTCTTCCCATTCTTGTGTCTCTTTGGTTCCTTCTTTGTGTTTTTCCCGTGAAACCTGCTGGGTGCTTGTATGGGCTCTTTTCTCCGCCTGGCTGCTTTCTCGTGGCCTCACCTTTCTGCTTTCTGTGTTGGCTTTTCGAGTCCCTCTGACTGTGTTTCCCGTGGCTTTCCTTCAGGTTTCCTATGCAAATTTTGGGGGCTGTTTGTGGTGTCTTTTGGCCCTTCTTCTTCCCCTTACCTGATTGGTTTGGTTGGAGGTTGATGTTGGCTGTTTGGCTCCCCTTTTGGCTATATATATGTGAGGATTTTGTCATGGAAAGGTTGTTGATTAACTTGAAAGAAGTTGTTAAAAACCTGAGGGTTTCTTCTCTTGGAAAAGCTGAGAGCTTGTTCCACCTCTTCCTCCTCTCTATTTCGTCTTGGCTTCTAACCTCTTCTTCTCTACGCAATTTCCACTCCACTTGTATCCTTCTTCTTGAGCTTTTGGAAGTTGTTTGTTGGCTGATTTTTGGGAGACATTTGCCGGAGGAGTTTGGTTGGATGTTGGACTTTTTTTGATGTGGTGGGCCCTCGGTTTGCAAGCCTAAGAACTTTATCATATATTTCCTACTTTTTGTTGCATGTGAGGAAACCGCTTGTCGGTTATTCTGAGGATAGTATTTTTATGTTATAATTTTGTTTCGTTTGATTTGACTTTTCGTTTATCTAGATGTTTGTTTGATTGTTTGCAAGTTAAATTGAATCGAGTTTGGTTTTCATTGTCCTTGTGTTCTCCAACTTGGCTTTTTTTTTAGTTTGCTTGCATCAAGTTTGGTATCAGAGCCAGGTTAGAATATCCTTGGTTGGTGAGTCTTTTCTTTTGAAATCTAAGATGGCTAATAATCCGGGAGATTGACAAAATATGATGCAACAGTTAGCATATTTGCAAAATCAAATGAATGAAATGGCTAACACTTGCTAATCTAAATGTCAACCAACATAATGTTCAAACATCTGAAAGCGAAGAAGAAGTCCCTAGGAACCAAAATAGGCGACAACGAAATTGGGATTTTGCGATTAAAATAGATGTTCACAACTTTGAGGGGAAATTACAACCTGATATATTTCTCAAGTGAATTGAAAAAATGGATCAATTCTTTGATTGGAAAGAAATTCCATAAAACAGGAATGTAAAATTTGCAAGTTTAAAACTTACTGTTCATCCTCTTACGTGATGGAAAATTTTACAAAACAATAGGCAAAGACGATGGAAAGAGAAAATACAAAACTGGGAAAGAAATAAAGAAAAAATGAGGGAGAAATTCTTACCATCTGATCACGCACGAGCACTCTTTCAAGAATTTAATAATTTGCGACAAAGAAATCAATCTGTTGAAAAATACACTGAAATGTTTTACAAACTTCAATCGAGAAATGACTTAGATGAATTTGAAGAAAAAATTGTCTCAAGGTATATATCAACGGTCTTAAGTGGTCAATCCAAGATCAACTGAATTTGCATCATGTAATAAAAATTGACGATATTTATCGTATGGCATTAAAACTTGAAAAGCAACATCAAAGGGAAATGGGTCACAACAAAATAACGTAAACATATAAACGACGACCAACTGGCGGGGTTAAAAATCAATCTCAAACTTTTGTGGAAACATCGGGTATGAAAGTTAAGTCTTTTGAAACTCAAAATGTGGATAAGGGAAAAAGAATCATGGGGTCTAAACCTACTGAACAACCAAGATTAATTGGATCATGCTACAAATGTGGGCTTTATGATCATCTTTCTGCAGCTTGTAGAAAAAATAATCCTCCAAGAAACAATTTCATTGAAAAAGATGAAGAGATGGAGGAAGAAGAAGAAAATGAATCTGAACCTGAAAATGGCATTGAATTAGAGAAAGTTGATGTAGAGGGAGATGAAGGTGAGCAACTTTTAGTAATCTGACAAGTTTTAACAACTAAAATTGAAAATGGGGATATGTGACTTAGGAGAAACATTTTCAAAACAACTTGCACGGTTGAAGGAAAAATCTGCACTCTTATGATCGATAGCGGATGTTCAGGAAATTTTGTGTCACAACTAATGGTTGATAAGCTAAAGTTAAAATCCAAACCACTTGTCAAACCTTATAAAATCTCTTGGTTCAAAGAAGGATGTGAAGTACCTATAACAAAGCAATGTTCTGTTAACTTAACAATTTGGGGTTCTTTTAAGGATCAAGTTTTTTGCGATGTCGTTCCTCTTGAAGTCTATCATATTTTGTTTGGTCGTCCATGGCAATTTGATCACAAAATCATTCAAAATGGGAAAAATAACACTTATACTTTGATTCAAAATAATAATGAGTTCATTCTCTATCCTCAAAAACATGTGCCTGATTCGCCTGCCAAAAATAATAAGGGTGCCAAAATAAACACTCCTGAACTGTTTTTGAACACAAATGATTTGAAACATTCTGAGGTAGCTTACTTGGTTTTGGGAAAAAAACTGATTCAACTCTTCAAATTCCTAAAGAAATTCAGCCTTTAATTAATGAGTTTTCTGATATATCACCTGAGGAATTGCCTATAGGTTTGCCACCGATGAGACTATGAGAGATATTTAGCATCACATTGATTTAATATATGGAGCCGCTTTGCCTAACCTTCCTCATTACATGGTGAGTCCAACTGAACATGCTGAACTTTTTAAGCAAGTGACTGATTTGTTAAAAACGTGTTTGATTAAAGAAAGCTTAAGTCCCAGTGTTGTGTCTGCTTTATTAACTCCTAAAAAAGATGGAACGTGGAAAATGTGTGTGGATAGTAGAGCAATAAATAAAATCATCATTAAATATAGAATTCCTATTCCTAGACTGAATAACATGCTGTATATGTTAAGCGGTGCTAAAATCTTTTACAAAATTGATTTGAGAAGCGGGTATCACCAAATTAGAATAAGACCTGGGGATGAGTGAAAAACTGCTTTTAAAACAAAGGTTTATATGAATGGCTTGTGATGTCTTCTGGACTTTCTAATACTCCAAGCACTTTTATGAGAACTATGAATCATGTTTTGAGATCTTTTATTGAAAAGTTTGTTGTGGTTTATTTTGACGATATTTTGATTTATAGTATTCACCATTCTGAGCACTTTAATCATGTGAGACAAGTGTTGCAAACTCTAAGGGAACAAAAGTTGTACATCAATCTTAAAAAATGTTCCTTCATGACTTCGAGCTTAACATTTTTGGGTTACATTGTGTTTGTCAATGGTATTAAAGTTGATCCTGTGAAAATAGAGGCCATTCAAAACTGGCCTACTCCTAAAAACATAAGTGAGGTGAGAGGATTTCATGGCTTAGCTTCTTTCAAAAGAAGGTTCATTAAAATTTCAGTTCTTTGATTGCTCCTATCACTGATTGTTTGAAAAAAGGGATATTAAGGTGGACACCTCAAGCTGAACAAAAATTTGAAATCATAAAGAAAAAAATGAGTCAAGCTCCCATCCTTAACTTACCAAATTTTGAAAACATTTTTGAAGTTGATTGTGATGCTTCTCATGTTGGTAATGGTGTTGTGCTTAGTCAAGAGGGAAAACCTATTGCTTATTTTAGTAAAAAGTTAAATGATGCTCAATCCAAATATTCTACTGATGACTTGAAATTTTATGCTATTGTTCAAACTTTGAATTTTTTGAGATGTTATTTGATCCAAAGGGAATTTGTTTTAAATACTGATCACGAGGCTTTGCGATTTTTTGGCTCTCAAAAAAAATATGAACAAGCGGCATGCCAAATGGGTTTTTTTTTGCAAGAGTATACTTTTCACATAAAACATAAAACTGGTGTGCTAAACAAAGTAGCTGATGCTTTAAGCAAGAGATCTCATTTGTTGGTAATTGTTTACCCAACTATCACTTCTATTGATTTTTTGAAAGAAACTTATGCAAATTATTTTGATTTTAGAAGTATTTTGGTCTCTTATCTTTCTTCTGGAACTGATCATTCTGTTCAATTTGTCATTCACCAAGGGTTTTTATTTAAGGACTCTAGACTTTGCATAACAAATAATTCTTTAAGAGAGCAACTTGTGCATGAACTTCATAGTGGAGGTTTGGGTGGACACTTTGGGCAAGGAAAAAACCGAAAAATTGTTGCTTTGGTGGAAGAGAAATATTTCTGGCATCGTATGAGAAAGCAAATTATTAAGTTGGTAAAACAATGTAAAATCTGTCAGGCTTTTAAGGGAACTTCTCAAAATATTGGTTTGTATACTCATCTTTCTATTCTTAATAAACCTTGGGAGGTTATCTCAATGGATTTTGTTTTGGGGTTGCTTGTTACTGCTAGAAAGTTTGATTCTATTTTTGTGTTTGACGTAGCACAAACGTGTGAAGATAAGTTGTTTAAAGAAATTTGCACGCTTAATATTTCAAGAAAAATATTAAATAAAAATTATGTCGATTTAAACGCTAAGATAAAATAATAAGGCGATAAAACCAACTCAGGCTAAATCACATGCATAGGGGTTAAGGTAGTAAAACAATCAATTAATCTAACATTGCGTTCGTGGTTGATTTTCAACGATAATCCCTAAACTAATAATGAGATTAGTCACTAAGAGATATCCCTCACTCAACTCTCTAATATACTAGACTTTAGCGGAGAGAATTAACACAGTCCTAGTGAATCAAATTACAACCACAACCGAAGACGACTAGGAAGGTAAATGATTTAGAGGATTAGCTCACCGTCGTCAAGGCTTAGCAACCATCCGTGTTTATCGGAGTTCGGACTTTGGGACAGCATGTAGGGGATTCCCTGAGGGTTTAACAGCAGTTATTCTTACTAGAATTCCTGGGACAGCAATCTGTCAATATCCAGAAATTTTGGACAGCAAATGGGGCCGTTCCAGCAACCTGGACATCAAACTACCTTGCTGAAAAGTGCAGGACAGCAACCTTCGAGGTGGATAGAACCCTGGGCAGCAGTTGTGGGGAGACTAGGGCTGTTGGACAGCTGGCAGTGGCCTTCAAGTGGTGCAGGACAACAGGTTGTCCTCTCTGAAATTCTAGGACAGCACTCAGTAATACCAAAGAATAGAAGAAACCGAGAGGGAGAAACTGTGAGGGCCGGCTGCTGGGGTTGAGAGGGAATTACGGATTGTTTAGAAGATTTAAGGGAGGGAATTAATGTGAGTTAATTAGTTTGTGGAGAGAGGTAGGGAGAGGGAAGGCCGGCCATAGGGAAAGGAGGGGAAAGCATCTTGGTTCGATGTATGTCGTCCCCATGCAATCAATTTAATTATATGAATAAATCTGAATTAATTTCATATTTTAGAGATTGAATGGGTTCCCAAAAATAGGATTCATTAATATGGGATTAATTTGAAATTCAAATAAGTTTGAATTCAAATCAAGAAGTTTTCATATTAATAGAAAAATATTTTAGGAAAGTAATTAATTGGGGATTTGAATTTTGAAATTCAAAATCCATGAGGGATTTGGAGGGGATTAAATTTGAAATTTTGATTTCAAATTCAAAGAGGGTGAGGCCCAAAGAGGATAACACAAGGAGGAAGCCTAATAAAGGAGGGGGGTCATTAAGTGGGGGAGGAGGATTGTGGGGAGGAATTTAAGGGTTTCTAAAATAACTCATGGGAATTAGAAAAGCCGTTAAGAAATCCAATCTAATTTGAATTTCAAATAGGATTGACTTTATGCACTTTCCTAATTAGGATTTGCAAATAAGGAAAGTATTTTAAATTTGAATTTCAAACTTCAAATTTCCAATAAAATTAATTTCTTTCCTTTCCTCTTGGAGTTAATTTAGGAGGGGAATTATGACAATTGGAATCATCATAATGGAATGGGGCAAGAGGGGAGGCCGGCGGCAAAGGGGAAGGGGGCGGCTAGGTGTTGGGTTGGATGAAGCTATGGTGGCGGGTGGGCTTGAGGTGGTGGAGTTGTGGGGTGATTTGGGCGGTGAAGATGGCCGGCGGTGGAAGCTAGGAGAAGTCGGCAGATGGGGTGGAGGAAACGGAGGAGAAGACGAAGATAAATTAAAACCACGAGTCGCGGACTCTTCCAACAACTGGTGGGTATTGCGCTTGCTCACCTTGAGCTCTCTCTCCCTTTTCTCTAGTGCACTCACAAGAAGAAGAAGAAGAAGAAGAAAAACACATAAAATTTCATTATCAAATCCTACAATACAAGAGACTTAGCCTATAAATATGCCTCAGAAAATTAGCAATGACTAAAACGCACTTCTGGCTAAAACACCACATGACCACACCTAAGGGTAAAAATGGGAAAAACAGTAATATAAGATAAACCAGTAGACATAAAAATAAAATAAAATATAATAAGCTCTAGATCATAGTCGTTGATCTTCCGATGTCCTCATCAGTGGTTGTGGATCGCTTTAGCAAAATGGCATATTTTATTCCTTGGAAGAAAACTTCTGATGCTTCATATATTGTTGATTTATTTTTTAAAGAAATTGTTCGTTTTCATGGTATTCCTCGCACTTTTACTTCTGATAGAGATACTAGATTTTTTAGTCATTTTTGGATAACACTTTAAGGAAAAAATAGGAACTACTCTTCAATTTAGTAGTGCATATCATCCACAAACTGATTGGCAAACGGAAGTTGTCAATCGAAGTTTGGGAAATTTATTGAGATGCCTAGCAGGTGAGAAATCATCCCAGTGGGATTTGATATTACAACAAGCTGAATTTGCATACAATAATTTTGTTAATCGCTCCACTGGTAAAACTTCATTTGAAATCATTTATGGTCAGCCTATACCTCACATTTTAGATAGAAATTGTTTGTCTGTGTCTAATAAAGTTAGTGATGAATCTTCTGAAACTTTTAACCATATCAAAACTGTCCAACAATAAGTCCTTGAAAAACTCCGAATGGCTAATATTAAATAGAAATCTGCTGACAAACATCGGAGAGAAGTTTATTTCAAGAGGGAGATTTGGTTATGGCTTCCTTTCGTCGCCAACGATTTCATGTTGGTACTTTTGAAAAGTTAAGCAGGAAGAAATTTAGGCCTTTTCGTGTTCTTCGAAATTGGCCTCAAATGCATATCTCTTGGATCTTCCTATTACAGTTGGTACTTCTCCTGTGTTTAATGTTTCTGACATTTCTTTGTATTACGTAAATTCTGAAGATCATGTGGAAATTGAAACTTTGCCACTCTCCACGTCAGTTTTAAATAATGATGAACAGGTTGAAGATGTTATTGATGTCAAAATTACTAAAACTAGACATGACGAGCACAAGAGGTTTTTGGCTAAGTGGAAGAATCATCATTTGACAGACTGTACTTGGATGGATGCTAATGAGAAGAAAATTCATCATCTGGATCTTTATAAGAAGATTGTGGAAGCTTCCTCATCAGGAGATGAGATTCTCCCACCAGGGGGAATTGATGCATTTATATTTTGGTTTATTTTATTTTGATGTAATTTAAACAATATTAGTTGTGTTTTATATTTTTTTAAGCTATCCAATGATGGAAAACATCCAATGATCATGGTATGATGTGTTTGGGAATGACAAGGCTTGGGTTTGTTAGCATTTGGGTCTTTTTGTCCTTGGGTTGCTTGTTGTTTCTCGATTTGAGCCTTGGATTGCTCTCGGGTTGGGCTTTATATTCTCTGGTTGTGAGCTGAAATGTTGAGATCTACTTAGTGCTAGCTCATTAATAATTGAGCTGATGGTTAGCTCATTATTTGGTGGTATAATTGCACTTCCAAGCTCATAAGTTCATAAAGGCAATGTTTAAAATTGCGTATTCGGGTATTGAGGCGTTTTTCATTCGTGAGGCGAGGCGTAAGCCTCAAGGCGTTTTGAGGCGTAAGCCTCAAAATCAAAAGATTGCGTAAACATAAAATGAAAAATTTTTTATATACTAACGGATGAATAATATAAAACATAAAAAAGCATAAGATATGAAGTGAAATCAAAATATCCCAATAATAAGACAACATGAAATGTAGTTCAACTCAAAATTCTATATTTCCCAAATCCCAATAATCTTTTCATTAACATATAATTCCAATTTCCAAAAATAAATAGCAATGACATATCACATAAGAACTCATAAGTCATCAGCACTGTCATCACTAAGGGGTTCTTCATTTCAATCATCATTATGATGAACGGCTCTCTCCCCTTCCTTCTCTCCTATAGAGTCCAATGTCGGACATTTACTTCAAGATTTATGTAAGTTTTAATATATATAGCGTGAGGCGTAAGCCTCATGCCAGTGAGGCGAGGCGGGTCTCAAGGCGGGCCTAAACCAAGTTGAGGCGCAAGCCTCATAAAAAAGACTTGAGACGTAAGCATCGAGGCGTTTTTTACTGGAATTGCGCAAAGGCGGGCCTCAAGGCGAGCCTCATATTGCGCAATTTTAAACCATGCATAAAGGTATGTTGAGTGGAGCTTGTTTCTTCCCATTCTTGTGTCTCTTTGGTTCCTTCTTTGTGTTGTTCCCGTGAAACTTGTTGGGTGCTTGTGTGGGCTCTTCGGTTTCTACCCCTGGCTGCTTTCCCGTGGCCTCTCCCTTCCGTTTTCTGTGTTGTCTTCTCGGGTCCCTCCCTGGCTGTGTTTCCCGTGGCTTTCCTTCCTGTTTCTTGTGCAAATTTTGGGGGTTGTTCGTGGTGTCTTTTGGCCCTTCTTATTCCCCTTACCTAATTGGTTTGATTGGAGGTTGATGTTGGCTATTTGGCTCCCTTTTTTGCTATATATATGTGAGGATTTTGTCATGGAAAGGTTGTTGATTAACTTGAAAGAATTTGTTAAAAACCTGATGGTTTATTCTCTTTGAAAAGCTTGAGAACTTGTTCCACCTCTTCCTCCTCTCTATTTCATCTTGGCTTCTAACCTCTTCTTCTCTACGCAAGTTCCACTCCACATGCATCCTTCTTCTTGAGCTTTTGGAAGTTGTTTGTTGGCTGATTTTTGGGAGACATTTGCCGGAGGAGTTTGATTGGACGTTGGACCTTTTTTTCTGTGGTAAACTCTCGGTTAGCAAGCCTAAGCACTTTATCATATATTTTTTACTTCTCGTTGCATGTGAGGAAACTGCTTGCCGTTTGTTCTGAGAATAGTGTGTTTATGTTATAATTTTATTTCGTTTGATTTGACTTTTCGTTTATCTGGATGTTCGTTTGGTTGCTTGCAAGTTAAATTGAATCGAGTTTGGTTTTCATTGTCCTTGTGTTCTCCAACTTGGCTTTTCTTTCTAGTTTGCTTGCATAAAAATAAATATTTTAACTGTTTTGCCCGCCTTCAATAAATGCAACTGCCTAAATATTAAGAAAAAAATTCTATTTCATACATAAGATTATGCATTTCACAATCCTATTTTCCCACCCTCAAAAGAGAGGTTGATTATGCCTCTGACAGTATTTATTTAGTTTTAAGGGGCAGGTGCTGTCAAGGTTTTGTGGTGCTTCTTCATTGGAGAATAAACTGGAATTAATGTTGCTCTAAGTTTCCAATTGAAGGAAAATGTCAAATCTTGCCAAAGTGTTTTTACATAAATCTAATTCTTCATTTCCTTGAAGCACAAACATTTGTAGATGGTCGTGTCGTGTTAGATGATATGTCAAAAACTTGGACTTATGGATGCTCAAGGATGACAAGCAGACAAGCCATTTGGTATGCCACTTTTTTCTATAAAAAGTAACATGTATTGGAAACCTCACAGGCTCACACACACTTTGCACAACTCGAAACATCATTTGTTGGATACTTATTACAAACAAATTATGCTACTCTAATTATAAATACTAGAGTTTGTCATGTTTACTTTACAAGTCCAATGACAGTGTGAAAACTGAGAGGTCGAGGCTATAGCAGCATTTAGGTTGTTTCCATTTTATTGTTTTTACAAAAATAGATGTTATAATTGTAAATGATGTAGATTTTATTTCAAAAATATGTATATATGTTAGTGTCATATTGTGCCTCTATCTATGCATTAGAGTCCATCAGTCCACAACCTAACAATCATTATAACTTTGTAATCAACAATTTCATAATGCAATGCACAAATATCATCAGCCTCTGCTAGTTTAGTTACTTCTCACCGTCACCTACATCATTTTACCAGGCAACTATAAATATTGACAGTTTGGTTCAAAAATGGATAACTCAAGTAGTCAAGTGAATATTAACAACACAAGGATTGGGAAATTTTGGATGATAACAAAAAAATTATCAAATCTCATTTTGATATGCATAAGATTCTGTGATCTTAGAGGTTGAACCAGAATTAACTCAATCCATATTTGGCATGCACACCAGTTTATTGAAGTGATGTGGTTAATCCCAATATCTCATATTAGGATCACTAATCAATCCTCACCGAAGTGTGATGTGGGTGAACTTGCTTAGTCAATAGGATTTTCTAATCCAGGTAGAAAAACATGAAAATATATCATTTTCAAATTGGATGAATGAACTCTATCCAATCCAAAGTTAATCTCCAAATTATGTGACTGCAACACTTTGCTCCTTTGATGGAGCATCACATTTATATTTCAACATTATTGATCAATAATTATCTGTTTGACTGAAACGCTCAGCTCCATGGATTGGGCATCACATTTACATAAGGCACAACCATGCACGTAGATGGCCACATTACTGATCCAATAATTATCTGTTAAAACGGAAGACATACAGCTAAGCTTAACTAGAAACAACAAAAATCTACTCGTAAAGATTAAATTTAACTGCCCTATATTGCATACGCAAATCTCCCAAAACGTGAAATGAAACAGCAAATCAATTATGCAAAAAAGCAGTTTACAACCACAATAGGCATGCATGCCCTAACTCAAAAAAAGAGGGAAAGTCAAGGTTGAAAGAGAAACGGGAAGGTCAAGCAATTACAGACCACATTTAAAACAGACTATATGCAAGCCCTAATTGATACAGCCATATCATTCATGTTATTTTAGGCATAAATATATTATAGGATATTTAGGAGAAAGGATGGGAGATCTGCGCACCAATCTGCAAGCCCTACTTGATCCTCATATACGCCGCAGGAGAAGATCGAGTGGAGAAGAAGAATCAGAAAACCTAGGAAAAACCTAGCCGCCATGAAGGCGGAGGCTGGACCGCTTCGAATCGGGACAGAACTGCACAGCGACGAGCAGGCGAGTACTCGATTTATGGATGATGGAATAGAAGAGATGGTAAAAGCAGAGGTTTTGGGGGAAACACAGCGCCGGTGGTGCTATCGTGGGCAGTGAGCCGGCAGTCTCTGTAGCAGCATTATACCAAAAAAAGTAATAATAAATAGTTGGGAATAATTTGTAATGCCTAGTAAGGATGCTATAAGAAAATTAGTACATAATTAACTAATTAAGTATATATAAGAATTCCTTCAAATGATAATTGAACTTTAAATCATATTATATATCTATACAATTATTATAAAAGTGATTTGAGTTTCCAACTAAATAAAATTTTGATCATTCATTTTAATTTTTAAATAAAATCTTAACCTTTCATTTTAATTAAACTAATTAATATATTTAATTTTACATTTTATTTTATGTGGATTAATTACAATATATAATTCTTCATCACTTTGAAGGTTATTAAATTCAGATTTCCGCTTGTAGGAAGAAATTTTACATCTATAAGCATTCTACTCTTAAAACAATCTCCACAAGTGTTTTATTAATTATAATTAATATGTATCGTCTAATTTTTTATTTCTTTGGATTGCCTTCACCTCCTATGGCTAAAAGGGCTTCTTAGCCTTCTTCTAATCGAAGTCTCTCGTGCTTAGCTTGAAGAAGATTTCTTCGCCTTCTCCTCTTCATTTGTCTTCTTCACCTCTTATTGAATTGGAAGTCGCTTGAGCTTTGCATGAAGAGGGAAGTGGAAATTGTACAATTCTGTGATGTAGAACGGGGAGGGAAGTAATGGCAAGAACGAACTCCAAGTGCCCTCCCGAAAACCTGAATTAAATCCTTAAGGGAATCTGAAATGCTTCAGATGTTATTGTCTTTTCTTTCATAAATCTAAGTGGAATTTCTGAGGTGGAGAGGAGAATTCAAGCCATGAATAGGAATAGAAAACTGAATGGGATTTCCTGCACATGCTCTAGATTAGAATGCTCTTCACCTGCATGTAGGCAAGGGGAGGGGAGGTGACGGAAAGACTTTTGGGATTTAAGCCAAGGGGGATGGAGGGGCTGGCGTGATTGAGGATGGGGAGGGAATTAAGCACGGTATTAATTCCAAAATCTGGCCAGCATGCAAGAGGTTTAAGTTTCCCAAAATCAGCGAGAAAAAACTGCTGGACAGCAGTTTAATAGCCATGGGATTGAGAGGGAGTGAATGCTTTAGAATACATGAATGAGAAATTCAACCAAGAGGAGTTACAGGCATTGACATTATTTCCAAAGAAAGAATGAAATTAAGGAAATAAGTCAAATTCCTGCTAACGTGAGATAGGTAAATAGGGAAAGGTAGATTTAAATCTCAATAAATTGTTTCCAACAGTGATAATTAGCTTAGGGAAATAAAATTCTAATTCCTAGATTATCACGTGCCTTGATTTATGGAATTTGTATTTTGTGGTGTATTAAATGTAGTGGCTGAATTTGAGGGAGGAGCCAAGCCTTAATGGCTATGATAAAGCTGAAGGTAAATGCCAAGTCTCACGTTCTGCACTAGAAAAGCTTTTCTAGTGCAATTAGGATAGAGGATGGGTCGGCAGAGCATGAGAGGAAATTGGGATTTGGTGAGAGCAAATAGAGGCTTCCTAATTTAAATGCATAAGATTGAAAAGTTTTGCTTCAATGCTTTCTTAATTAAAATTTAATTAGGCATGAATTCAAAAAGTTTCCTTAAATAGGATTAGGGAATTTAGGAAGGTTTATTTGAATTTCAAATCAATTGAGTTTGAATTTCAAACTATTTTCAAATTCATTCGAGCTTAAATTAGGAAACTTCAATGGGATGATGAAGGGAGGTCGACGAGGAGAAAATGAAAAGATAATGAAAAAGAATAAAACCACGAACCCGGGCGTCTCCAAGGTTGGTGGGTGATACAATTTCCTTCTCTAAGGGATCTCAATTTACGAGCCCGGACCCATCTTGCAGCTGGTGAAAACTTCGATTCCTCTCATAGGAATCTAACTAACGCTCTTCACAAGAAAAACACAAGTGTGGAAAAACAAATTTTCATATCAATCTCCATCCCTTATAATAGCTTAAGGCCCTTATTTATAGGCCACAATATGAGAAAAATCGAAATTACAAAATTGCCCCTTAGGCCATAACACTCAAATAATCTATCCTAGGGGTAAAACATTAAATACATTAATTTAGAACAAAAATTCTGAAAAATAAATCATAATTGAAGGTTTAAATGATAGCCGTCGATTTGCGACGCCTCCTGTGATAGATGCGCCAAATCTTCGTACCGATGTCTGCATCATTATGCCTCCATTTATGATACATGGCATAGATCAGAAAATACAACAATCGAAGAATCGTTCTCTTGTTCACTAACTGTTCTCTTATCTACTAAATAGAAGATAGCAAATGGTTCTTAACTGTTGATTATTACTTATACTTTTATGCATAGCAAGTACATAAAATGGCTCTCTGTGTTTTTTGAAATTGATCGCTTCTCTATAATCCTGATTTTGATTTTGATGAGAAGTTGTTAGGCTTTATTAAAGAAATTTAGGCGTGTGTTTGCTCTTGGTAAGATAGTTCCTATAAAATAAAGAACTGTTTTTTTGTTTGCCATGAAATTGATGTGAATCTTTCTCACAGCATGCATAGACTGCAAAGGTTCATTTAAACATCAAATAAAAATTCTCACGCTAGAGCCCAAAGGAGCAATTTGTGCAAGAATATCTTAAACCTTTTCTTGTCATGCCAGTGCAATATTTCCAACTATTGTCTGCTCTTTATGATGTATATGGATATCCACCATTCCATGTTCAAGTTCTTGGAGGCCAAAGGTAAAGCTTTCATGACAATAACATTTTTTTTTTGTGGGAAATGTTGTGTATGAATCATCTAATATCTTTCTTATCCATTGGCAACAAAAATAATTTTGTATTCCATAGTTTTCTCGTGTCATAATGGGTTCTTGTTGTCTCTTTCCTTTCAAGGGATGTCAATATTTGACAACGGATCAAAAATCAGACTCGAACCCAAATCAAAAAATTTAGGTTTGGGTTTGACCCGAACCTGAACCGGGATAGGTTCGAGTTAGAGAATTCGAGTTGTTTGTAAAATCTGATCGGGTTCGAGCTGATCGGGAAACAACCTAGGTTGACCCGGGAACCTTCTAATGTCTCATCGTGTCACGTCGTCTCACTGCTAATCTGCATTAAAGTCTCGTCATTGTCTCCTCACCACGTCACGTCAGGCGTCAGCTCACCGCTAATCCACGTTGTTGTCTCACCGCTGATTCTGCGTCATCTCATCGAGTTGATTCCAGCAACTGTTAATTGTATGTCGTGACGTCGCTTGATCGTGTATGATTCGAACGCACGCAGACGGAGACAGTGACCGAAGCCGGAAGCAAAGACCGAAGTTGTGACCGACGGACGAATGAACAAACATGCAACGATAGTGAGCCAGCGATTGAAGCAGAGGCAGAAGCCCTAGCCGCTCTCCCTCTCACACTCGGTGGGTTGTATTGGGTTGACCCAGACCGGAGGCGGATCGGGTTCAGCTCTTAGAATCTTACCCGTTTTAAAAAATGGGTCGAGTTCTCATCATGTCGAGTAGTGTCGGATCAAGTTTCGGGTTGGACCTGAAATCCGATTTTTATAGCAAAAGGCTTTACGAGATTCACTCAATAACTTGCAGCCCACACAGTCTCAAACAACATTTTCTTCTATATGTTTAATGTTAAAATTAATGTGTTATTGACTACAACCCGATGCATATATGATTTAGTTGCTCTAATCCCAAATAAGATTACATCCCTAATAATTATCGTTTAAATCCACTTTATTAATTGATAGAATATAACAAAATGAATCTCAAAAACTAAAATATATGAATACAAAACCTAAAAACAGAGACATATCATAATATGCCACACATGTTTTGTCTTGCACATATTAGTTACATTGCATTCCATTTGCTTTATTATTGCTCAATTGAAAGGAATGAGCTATTTTAATTTTGGTTTACATTGCTATTAGTTAAATTACAAATAATATTTGATGTAAATTAAATTACTATCAGTTAAATTACATATAATATTTGGTATTTTATTGGCCATAATTTGGATGCAAATTAAATTACTATTAGTTAAAAAAAAAACATATAATATTTGATTAAAATTATAATTCATAAATTTGATTTAATATATTATTTACTTTGACAAAAAAAAACTATAGTAAAAATCAAACTTTTTAACATTTATTTAATATAGAATTTTTTGTTGCTTTATCACTCTGTCATAATATTTATTGTTAAATTTATAAGATATTTACATACATGCCTCACAAATCCTATATATTTAGATCAATTACATGTTTATTTATCTTGAAAAATATAATTTATTTATAACTAATACAGATTCCCTAGTAACAACTGGTCGATATGTCCGAGTGGTTAAGGAGACAGACTCGAAATCTGTTGGGCTCTGCCTGCGCAGGTTCGAATCCTGCTGTCGACGGTTTTGCGCTTTTTAGCCATTTTTTACCAGGTTCGAATCCTGTTTTGGTTAACGGATTTTTTACCCTGTGATACTTATTAGAATTATCGTATCATTTTTATATAAACAAATTTTAGTTATCCATTGAAATTGATTAAAACTAAGTTTTTATTGCTCGTCCCTTACTGCTTATTTCTTTTAAGAGGCTATCAATTAAAATATTACAAATAAAATTTAATTAACTAATTAATAATTTTAATTAGATAATTAACATTATTTACTAACCCTAATTCCGCATAAAGTTGTTATAAATATATATGATGAGCTTATGAATGCTATTTCATTCAATATATATATATATATATATATATATATATATATATATATATATATATATATATATATATATATATATATATATATATATATATATATATATATATATATATATATATATATATATATATATATATTGTTGCGGACTACAATATACGCGGCGGTAGAGTTATAAATTTTCTTCTGAGCGTTGTACGAATATCTAGCACACACAAATAGAAGTAAAAGATCACTAGATTTTTACGTGTAAAATCCTGGAAAGGGAAAAAACTACGGGGCCACACCCAGTTGAAAAGTTCCACTAGTGTAGTTTGAGATACAAGAGGTTGATTCGTCCAACAAGTTAGGACTATCAGATTATAATGAGTTTCTTCTGAATTGAAATTCAGTTATAAAGTCGAGCAGAGTTCCGGCGTCACTAAGGAAACTGGGCCGAACTCAAATGTTGTTCGGAAGTAGTATTGAGTTTCGGTGTCAAGTAAGGTCCTGGTGTCACTCGTGCGTCCGGCAGGATTATGACGTCGTTCTGACGACGGGAAGAACTCTGACGGTGGTCAAGTAGGAGTTAATCTCTCCTCTTCTTTTTTTCTTCTTGCTTGGGTCCCACTTATGAGAAATGATGGGTCTATTTATAGTTTTTATGGAATTGCATAGCTCGTAAATATGTGTGAGATCATAGGCAAATAGGGAGTGGCCGAATGGACGGCTGATATTGAATCATTTGATCGTGCATCGTTCGTCAGACATTTGAAGCTCTTAGTGATGTCGGAATTCGGCGATCTTGGGCTCGTTGGATTTGTCTCGTCGAGTCGTTCGATTTGACTATAAGCTCGTTAAAATCGGAGACCGTTTGGTAACTCAAATTGCGGCTTGAGCTTTCCAACAGCACATCGGGCGCTTGAATTGGCCTCGGATTGAGTTGAATTTGGTGTCGTTGGGTTCGTATTTCCGAGACGCTCAGTTTGACTATAAGCTTGATGAAATCAGAGTTTGGATGCTCCCGGATTTAATTTTTGAAGTTTCCGGTTTGATTTTGCCTTGAGATTCGTGCTTGATCAAGATAATTTTTTGAGTATATATATATATATATATATATATATATATATATATATATATTTGTGGTGATCGGCATTTGGGGGCGGTAATTGTAATTGATTTTTGATGTTTTTGAAACTAGCCCAAATATGATGGATTCAAAATTCACCAAAAAAGAATTAGGATGAATTCCAAATGGCACATAAATTTTACATTGCTTCTACTTTACACTCCATTTTCTTCAAACTAAAGAGTTAAGAGATGATAATGGCACTATCATGGTGGTTAGAGTTAGAGAATAGAGAACATCATTTATAACAGAAAGTTATTAAATTTATCTACATAATTTTCCCTTAGGGCACATATTTAAAGCACTACGTACATATATTCATGCAATGTATGTTTAATTTAATTATTTTAATTTTCTTTCAATTCTATTAACTAATATCATATAGAACATCAGTCTGGGTCATGCGGTTGATGGAATATAACTAAATAAATTAATCGCACATCTAAAAAAAGGGGAAGTACCCTTCTATTGAATTCTAACGATCATTAGAGCCGTGATTTATACAATTAATCTAATAATGGAGAGTTGTTGTGTATGAAGTGATTATTCGGTCTTATGGAATTAATCTAAAGACTCACAAAGTTGATTATTTATGTCTATTTATTTAGAGTGTTGTTAGCCAAGAGAGATAGGAAGATTATTGTAATCATCTAATAGCTAATCGAGGGGGTGTGGCATGGGGCTTATTGGTAGATGAGGATGAATATATTGTATATAAATAAGGAGGGATATAACTATGGTTGACTATGATAAATTAATATAATAATGTTGAGATCATTAAATTAATATAAAAATATAAACTTACTTAAGTATACATAAATGCACATTTAAGCTAGGAGTTAGAGCGATCTTAATATAGAATAAAGATATTCCATGAAAAATGAGTCTAATTGATCACTTTGCAGGTTCAAGTTAATAATTCCTGATGCAGAGCATGATAAGGAGGATGAACCCACCTCGGAACTTTATATCCTTCTAACAACCTCTGCTTACCACTATCTTTTTTACTACTTTCTTTTTTTTACTGTACTAGTGCACTTTTAACAAATATTAATTATTATAGTATACCACCGACTTTGGGTAATCAAGTCATTAATAAGAGTACACGTTTTAGATATTTTGGATCTATTGTTCAGAGTGATGGTGAAATAGACGGGGATATTATCAGCAGAATTCAAGTTGGATGGTTGAAGTGGAGGAATGCATCGGGCTTGTTATGTGATAGAAATGTACCCATCAAACTTAAGGGAAAATTCTATAAGATGGTAGTGAGGCCTGCAATGCTTTATGGTGCCGAATGTTGGTCATTAAAAGAGAAGCATAATACTAAGTTAAGTGTGGCAGAGATGAGGATGCTCAGGAGGATGAGTGGCTTTACCCTTAGAGATAAGATACGAAATGAGCATATACGTGAAAAGGTTGGAGTAGCTCCAGTAGAAGATAAGATTAGAGAGAGTCGCCTTAGATGGTTTTGTCACATAAAACGGCGGCCTTCTGATGACCCGGTTAGGAGAGTAGATGTATTGGATTTGACTTATGTTATGAAAGGTAGGGGTAGACCTAAAAAGACTTGGCTAGAAAATATTAGGAATGACCTTTCTTTATTAGATTTAAACGAGAATTTGACTTTTAATAAGGACACAATGGAGAAAAAGGATTCATGTAGCCGACCCCACGTAGTGGGATAAAGGCTTGTTGTTGTTGTTGTTGTTGTTGTTGTATAGTATACCACCGGAGGAAGGCTGGGTATATAGAGTATATCAAAAGGTTTAGACACAGCTTTTCAAAAAAAACTTTTTACAGAAAGATAGTAATACATAAATACAGAGTTATTTCAGTGAGTATTTTCATTTGCCTTCTCCGGTCTCCTGTTTTTCCCTGGTTTGGCATTTGTGTGGGTGATTGGCGATCCATTTTACAACAGCTGGTATCAGAGCCTCTACCTGATGAAGACGACGGAGCGAGGAAAGGAGCCTGCAACGGAGGAAGGGCAGAACCTTGAGTCATTATGGGCAAACCAATATCACGTCAATCGTCAGATTGGCGCACTGGAGGTGGATATACAACGACTGGGAGTGGAAATGCATCATGAGTTCAATGTCATTAGTGCTGTACATCCACAACCGAGAAGGAAAAGAGAAGAAATACCTGTTGTAAGACCAATGCACAGACGGGGGATAGCCGCATACCGATGTGGCCGACCTCCACCAATGCCGATACAACAACTATCGGATTCGGAGGAGGATAATTTTATACACAGAGAAACTAATTTAGTAGAATTTGAGGAAGAAGAGGCCGGACATCAATTCCACCGGGATTGGCAGAGAGCGCGGTGACAATTACCTCAACAGAACCAAGGTGAATTTAAAGTGAAATTAGACATCCCATTTTTCGACGGCCGAATACACATTAAAGATTATCTTGATTGGGAGAAATCAGTTGAAAATTTCTTTGATTACATGGAAATTGATCCAAACAAACAAGTGAAGTATGTCGCATCTAGATTGAAGGGTGGGGCTAGTGCTTGGTGGGCACAATTAGTTCAAACGAGGAAAATAGAAGGAAAAGGTTCCGTGCGCAATTGGGCACGGATGAAGCAGCTGCTAAGGGCTCAGTTCTTACCCTCTGATTTTGAACAGATTCTATACTTGCGGTATCAACATTGTGTCCAAGGCATCAGATCAGTAAGTGACTACACGGAGGAATTTAATCGATTATATGACCGAAATAATTTGAATGAATCAAACAACCAAATGGTTGCCCGGTACATTGGGGGTCTCAAAGACACTAACCAGGATCATCTAGAACTGGATTCCGTGTGGTCTATGACCCAAGCCGTCAATTTTGCTATGAGGTCGAAATGCAGCAAAATAGATAAGCAAAGGCGACTTATAATCGCAAGCATTGGCAGGAACCGATGATAGGAACAAACTGGGTAACACCACAAATACCGAAGACTCCTCACTCCCCACAGACAATCAATGCTCCTACGACTGGAGCTTCTTCTAGCGTGGATCTGAAATATCCTCCCAAACAAAGACCCCAATGTAAAGAGAATCCATACATGCGTCCCTCTACAATTAAATGTTTTTGTTGTCTGCAGCCAGGAACATAAATCGAACGAATGTCCACAACGACAACTAGCTCATGTCCTAAAAGGCGGAGATGAAGGAGAACAAGGAGATGCCACAGAGGATGAGGGCCTGGAGACGGAAGACCTCATAGCTGATGAAGGGGAGACAGTGGCCTACATTTAGAAAGATTGTAATACAAGTTATTTTGGTGAGTATTTTCATTTGCCTTCTTCGGTCTCCTGTTTTTCCCTGGATTGACGTCAATTGTGCAGGTGATTGGCGATCCATTTTACAACAATTTCTCTCCTTAGTTCACATAGTAGGACAATCTTCACAATGTTTAAAATGTATGTTCGCAAAGCTTATTCATAAAAAAATATATCTAATTGATCACTTTACAAGTTCAAGTTAATAAGTCATCTTTTTACCATTAGTAATACTCTAAAGTGCCTATTACTATTCATAATATGCAGATAAGCCCTCTTGGAAGCATCATAAAGTTCTTTGAAATTTAAGTAACATAACTTTGTAGCATACAAATGCCTTGCAAGCTCCCATAATATATGAGGTAGGAATCTATTAAATCTCTTAACAAATTTATTATTCATTTTTAATAAGAAATATTGAAGATCAAATAATTACAACATATATTTTCCCATGATGCACTCAAAGTCTTGGGAAAGTTCTTTCTAATATAGAAACAATTTAGATCAACTAATGTCTTTGGTCGAATTATTATAACTCACTAATAATCTCATTGGCACTGAAGAGTACAACGATATGAGGAATTACACATCAGACACTCAATATCTTGTAAGATCATGAATATTGTATATTGAACACATAAAGTTAATATTTGTCTCTTATATGGTTTTAGCTTATGAAATTAATTAGCGAAAAAATTTATTTTATTTCAACAAAAAATTAGCATTTATAGAAGGAAAATTCCATAAAAAATGCCTATTTTTCTTTTGTTTTGACTCGTTAAACTCATTCAAACCTTACTCAAATATTCATCATCTCTTATTCAAAGACATTTTGACATAATCAATAAAGTGTTGAAGAAGATTCAAATCGGGTAAAAAAATTACATATACGTTAATGTCACGATCCGGCCTAGATACTCGAATTAACGAAGCGGAAACGAAAAGTCGGATAGGTGTAACATTTCATTCAATTTCAAAAACAATTTATATTCAACTTCTCAAATAAAAATGAAGAACTACTATCACAAAATTATCATAAAACTATTGATACCATTTTTCAATCTAAATATTTACATCAATCATATACTACCTATTTTCATTTGCGGTACTCCCTTTCAACCATTTTAATTTTTTGGAGACTTACATGAAAATGTTAGTTTAATGGGTTGAGTTTACATAGTAAAACTCAGTGTATAATTATCATTGCTAAAATAACCTTCAAATATATATAAGATGCAAAGCATGTTCTTTTTCTCATTTTTTTATATAATTTTAAAACTTATATAACACTTGACATAAGTATATTATTATATAATTTAGTTGTGTGCATGTGGTATACATATACATTTTATATCATTTTCAATTACTTATTTATTTATTTATTTCATACACTTTATAGTATTTGACATTTATTTAATTTCAATTAGTACAGGAGCACTATCTAAATATACCAATAAATGTACAATCACTTCATTTTCATTTCTATTTAACTTGTATGAGTATGTTACTTCCCCAACCAGTATCATTCAGGGGGATGAATTCCTATAATTTGCATACATATATCTTTTCCCTTTTTCATTTATGCTTTCATTTACATATTATAAATCTTTCATATATCTTTATATATTTTACATCATATATACATTTTCAAACATATACACGTCCAAATCAACTTTCTCTTTCAATTACTTGTATTTTAGATTTTATATATATATTTCACATTTTCATATATATTCATATTAATATGATAATTGTCATAATAATTTAAAGCCAAATATTCATCATTCACATGTATATTTAAATGAACATCATTTCTCATTTAATGGCATTCAATATAAATAAATAATTATATAAGACATTTCTTTTAGAATTAAAATGAAATGAAATAATGAAATTTCTATACACAACTATAACAACCTAATTTGAATAAATGATCAGATTTCTTCTAAACCTCAATCATTGCTATGAATTTTTCAACACTCGTTTCAATTCAATCATGAAAATCTTTCACTGCTCAAATAACATGAATGAGATCTTAGTTAATATAAAATTTCAACTTAGAGCACTCAATTATATATTCAAAATAATTTCAAGTATTCATACTCTCTTTATGATAACATAAATTATTTTCAAATATTTCTAAAAGAAAAAAAAATAAAAAAAATAGTTCTAAAAGAAACTTTAACCTAATTGAACATCATTAATCATAGCATTAAATAGCTCTAATTCATTCTAAAATATCTATTATATCAAAATAATTAGCTCATCAAGATTTCCCTTCATTCTCTACAAATCTCCTTTTTTCACTGTCGGATTTAAGCTTGTTGTAATTCAATTCTTCCTACAACAATAATGTCTCACCAACTAAGAGAATTATATATATATTTTTAATCTCAGTTTAAACAGAAAATAAAAGAACCAGGAAGGAAATTTACTTGCACTTTCTTGTGGAGAAACTTTTCAAGTCCAAATGATTTCGCTTTCTTCTTCAAATTTTCTTCCATTGACCTTTATAGAAGATATTCTCCACCGCTTAGATAAAAATTCTACGAAATAATTTCATAGGAATAAAAGAATCACAAATCAAATATTTCTTATTCACCTTCTTCTTCCTCTTTATCGTTTCCCTTCTACACACGTGATTTCCTCCTACCTCCTATAGGAATGAGTGAACATGAGATATCTTGTGTAAGGAGTCATTTTCTTTCTCCTTCGTATGCTCGCAGTGGTTGCTCGGGTCGTGTTTGAATCGCAGCTTTGGCCGCTTCGCTCGGCTTACTCGTGCATATTATAATTTAGGGCTGGCCGATTCAATTGAACCAACTTTTTTAAACTAGGCATTACAGTTGAAGATGGTTCAAATTTAGCTCAATCATGGGTTGGCTATATTACAAAGACTCATCGAACGAGTTAATCATTTTAAAAGTTGTGCTAATAACATTCAAGTAACATTCAATCATAGTTCAAAGATTGATATAATTGATCGATTGTGGCTTACAAATTATTCTAACAACAAATGTTGTTGGAAGATGGGCCTAACATGATAATTAGCAAATAAACTAAAGTCTAACAATGAAGGGATTTAGGGTTTAGACTTTAGAGTGATAATCCTATTTTCAATCATATATATATATATATATATATATATATATATATATATATATATATATATATATATATATATATATATATATATATATATATATATATATACCCTACCCTAAACCCTAAACCCTAAACCCTAAACCCTAAACCCTAATATATATATATATATATATATATATACAAACACACACTAACCTTCAAAGGTTGTGAATATATACAAACACACACTAATCACTAGAAATAAATTAGGTGATGAGAAGAAGGATTGAAGTTATGTAATAGTTCAATGAGGTTTCTTGATATATTTATTAAAACTCAAGTTTTTTTTTTAGTCAGAACAAAACTTTAGGACACATTTCTCTAATTTGAGATGTTACGGGGAATATAGAGTTAAAGCTCCCTCTTTTATCACCTAATAATTATGTATATATATATATATATATATATATATATATATATATATATATATATATATATATATATTAACATGCTAGAAAACTTATAGTGATAGGGAAAGCGTATAATATATTAGTTTTGTATAATATATGATATGCACATATGAAAATTATAAAAATACACTAGAAAATTTTTTATGGAAAACTCAAAAGGGACAAATCATGGCTCAATTTAAATAAGACACTATAAAATTATAGATATATGAATTATGAATCCACTCTTATCCACAAATCGAAGAATATGTGATTGTATAATTGAGAACAATTATCGAGTAATTATTAATTTGAAGATCAATAACAACATTGGATGTTCGTAGTTATACGACAATAATTGGATGATGTAAGACAAGTAATTATGGTGATGGTTGCTAATAGTGGCCGCTGATGATGATGTCTGGAAAAAATAATAGAGTTTTTTAGCTCTCTAGCTGCCTTCATGTAGAAAATGGAGTCCAAGCAATTTTAAGAGGGATGTTTTGATTAATTTAACCAAAATTTAAAATACTCCATAAAAAAATGTTCATATTAATGACTTTGATCATATACCATTTATTTACCATTTTAGTATATTAATGATCTTAGAATTGAATGATATTGAGCTTATTGGATTTATCTTATAGAGCTACTTGATTTGACTATATTGAATGAATTGGAGTCTACCTGATCATTCAATTAATATCCTTAAACTTTAAAAAAATGCTTCAAATGCTTATTTTATATTTATTTAAACTCTAATAGCTTGTGATGTCAATGAGTTTGTCTCATTGAGAAGATCAATTCAACTATAAGCTTGTTAAAATTGGAGTATGAACAGTCCTAAATTTAATTCATACTCATATACTTGTTGTGAACTAAAACATTCACAACGATAGAGAAATATAAAGTTTAATGTCCTAATTTTGTACAAAAATCCAACATACAATCAGATAAAAGAGAGGGGTGTAGTGTTCATATGATATACCAAAGTTTTTAATGAAGCCTGAAATGGGGGGGGGGGGGGGGGGGGAGAGAGAGAGAGAGAGAGAGAGAGAGAGAGAGAGAATTCGTGGGGCCTTGCCCAATTTAAATGAATCCACTAGTAATTGTAGTTAATTACAAAATAAGGCCATTCATTGGGGAGAAGACTTGTCTCGATGTAGCAAATATACATCATATATAGTGCATTACATGATGGGGGTTGGAAGAATCAGTGTTGACATGTTCGTTTGGTTGGCAGGACTGTATTCGGGCGACAATGGTACCACAGTCGGGTGAAGGACATCTGAAAGATCGTAGTCATGCAACGGTGGTCAGAAGGATCGTAGTAGGTGGGCGAAGGAGGTCAGAAAGACCGTAGTCGGGAGATGATGGTCGGAAGGACCATAGTCGGTGGGCGACGGAGGTCAGAAAGATCGTATTCGTGTGACGGTGGTCGGAAGGACCGTAGTTAGCGGAAGGACCGTAGTCAGGCATCATATATTGGAAAGATTGTAGTTGGATAATGGCTGGTGGCGAGGAAGAAGTCTGACGATGATTGGTGGCTATGAAGAAGTCCGATTGCGGGTGGCCGAGTGTAAATCCAACATCAATTGGTGGAAGTTCGGCGATAATCGGTGGTTGGGTAAAAGTCCTTGCGACAGTCGGTGGCCTGGCGTAAATCCAGCATCAGTTGGTGACTAGGTAGAAGTCCGACGAGAAATGGTCATTGAGCGGAAGTCCGGAGATAGCCGATAGATAGGCGAAAATCAGACAAAAATTCGACTACGATCGATGGTTGAAGAGGAGTCTGGTGGCAAGAGAACTTTGATTTCTTTTCCTGGCTTCCTTTTCCTCAATGAAGAATGAGAGTCTATTTATAGTTTGTTGGGAGTAGTATGACTAGTAAATATGAAGAAGATTAAGAGCATGTTGGGAGTGTTTTGAATGGATGACTGATATCAACTCCTTTGATCATGGATCATTTATTGAATATTTAAGTGCCTTAATGGTGTCAGAATTCGATAATCTTGGGATCTTTGGATTCGTCTCATCAAGCTGCTCGATTCAACTATAAGCATGTCACTTCTGAAAATCATTTTATTGTACAATTTATGATTTGAACTTCCAAATATGCCTCGGGTCCTTGATTTGAAGCCATTTGACCTTAGATTGGGTCGAATTTAGTGTCGTTGGGTTCTTCTTTTCGAGACGTTCAATTTGGCTATAAGTTTGTCGAAATAAAAGTCCAGATGGTCTCAAATTTAAATTTGAAAGTTTTCACTATGAATTTGCCTCGAGATTTGTGCTCGATCAAGATAATTTTTTGATTATATATCAATACTAATTATTATTATTTATTATTTTATTTTTATATCAATACTTCTTAATTGATTCATTAACTCAAAATAAATCACAAAATTTTATATTTTAATCATAGAAATTAACTATTTTCTTAAAGAGATGGTTTAATTTTTGCCACTCTTATATCATAGTCTTATATCTTTTTTTTTTTTGGAAAAATTTGGGGCCAAAGCCCATATCATTTCAGCTAAAAGATCAGCAAAAAGAATACAGAAAGAAGGTTAACAACTACCACAACCTTCCAGTAGTGTTACCCAAAAAACAAAAACTATCAGCATACAAAAAGCTGCTAAACAAAATATAAAAACACCTTAATAACCTATCAGCTTTGCTGCAGAAATACAAAATAAAAGCTGTAGTTCTAAGACAAAACAAATCCTAACAAAATTCAGAAAATAGTAAATCCTTAATAAGCATACAATTGTAACAAAATTTGTTGATGATGTACTGCAGATAACCGTAAAAAAGGAGAGCTCCCAAGCCAGCAATGCCATGGACTCAGATTTAAAATTCTCGATTTGAAGCTTATAAATTTCCCTGGTTGCCCGTAGACCCTCCAAGGGAAAAACACAAAAATTGGGAGCATCATCATCGTCCAGGTGGCTTCTTGAAACGATCTGGGTTTGTAGCAGCGAAGAGGCCATAAAAACAGGAAGAGTAGCAGGCACATAGTGGGCCTGCCAAACTATAGTAAATCCAATAAATCCATAGAATTCCCCCATTTTATAGCTTTCTCACATAAGTTTCTCTTAATTGTAAGCAACAGAGAGGTGCTGCAGTTTAAGGAGTTACCAAATCTCCTACCATTCATCTCTTTCCAAATATGGTAAATGGCACAACAAACAGTCACATAGAAGAAATTTTTAACTCTATCGTTAGCTTTGTGTTGTACTTTAACCCAATGAAAAACCTGCATGATAGATGGCCTGAAGAGAAAATATTCCGTTCCAGGCAACAAAGCAGTAAGAATGGAAAAAGTATAAGAGCACTCAAAGAACATATGAGATATAGATTCATTGTGTTGATGGCACAGGCTGCAAGTGTCAGGAACAATAATATTTCTCAAATTAAGTGCATCAGCTGTCTTTAAACCGTTAACAAGAGCCAACCAGACGAATACCGAATGCTTTAAGATGTTTCTTTTAGCCCACACCATTTTGTGCCAAGAACAAGTTTGATATTCAGAATAGAATTCCTCAATATAGCTTTTGAATTTAAAAACGCACTGATTTTTCCATAGCAGACAAGGTCCAACATCCTCAATAATATTAAAGCCAGCAACCAAGTTCCTCAGATACATAGGAATAGAATTTTGAAGCACCCATCGGGTTCCAGAAATCAGGTCTTTCAGAAAAATTTCCGGGCAGTCATCCAGAGAAGAACCCCCCAGGTGTTCAGAGATAGTTTCATTATGAATCCAATGGTCCCAGATCAAAGAAATCGGTGCATTTTGAGTAATTTTGAAATTAAAATAGTGTTTAACTTCAGTAACAGTCTTACAAATTAATTTCCAGCTTTTGGTTGCCAGGTTCAGAGGGGGACACCAAGGAGATTTATAGTGAGAAAGGAGCCAGGAGGAGAGAGGAGAGGAACCGTTGTACATCCTAACAATGACTGAACAATTATAAGCAAATTGCATAGCAAGAATGGAAGGAATGCCAAGGCCCTTCTTATTTTTGGGTCTACAAATTTTATCCCAAGAAACTATGTGAAGCTTTTTAGCATTCATAGTGTCTCCAAAAAACAAAAATCTAGAACTAGATTTGTTAATGAACTTGTGAACAGTTTTTGGTAAAATGGATCCTCTAATCCAATAGGCTATTGTGTTTTGAATAGTGAATTTGATGTACTGCAGCCTACCAGCAAAAGATAAAAGGTTGGCCTTCCAATCGTTCATTTTCTTATTCACATTGTCCATTAACGGTAGATAGTCTTCTATTTTCAGTCTATAGTAAGATAAAGGAATGCCAAGATAAGTGATATTATTGACAATGTTGTGAATAGAAAGAGCTTGGCAAATGTCATGGACTTGTCTAAGGTTTCTTGGGAACATTATAGCGCATTTCTCATAGTTAATGTGTAGACCCGTAGCATCAGCGAAATCCCTTAATATGTTGACCAAGATACTGCAATTCTCCAAAGTGGCCTCCCCAAATATTAAAACATCATCTGCGTATAACATATGAGAAAGAGAATACTTATCAAAAGTAATCCCTCGAAAACCTCTACTCTCCAAAAGATTAGATAAAACATCCATTACTATGCAGAATAAATAGGGGCTTAGTGGACAACCCTAGCGAAGACCTGCAGAAGAAAAGAAATATCCCTCGAGAGCCCCATTTAGCACAATAGAGAAATTAACATCAGTTATACAAGTTTTGATCCAGTTTATAAAAAAGATTAGGGAATCCTTTTTGGACAAGTCTAGCAAGCAAAAATTCTCTACTAACAGAATCAAAAGCCTTCCTTATGTCCAATTTAGCACAAAAAGTGTTGCCTCTCCTACTTTTACCAGCCAAAAAAAGGATTTCATTAGCTAGAAGAATGATGTCAGTAGAGATTCTGGATTTAACAAAACCCCCTTGATTATCCATAACTATCAAGTTCATCACTGGTTTTAGTCTTTCCGCAAGCACCTTGGCAATAATTTTGTAGATAACATTACATAACGCAATAGGTCTGTAATCAGTAATAGTAGTTGCGTTTTTGTGCTTAGGAATGATAGCCAAATCAGTGGATTTGACACCATTTGGCATATAGCATTTAAGAAAAAAAAGATTTGATAGCCCTGCAAACATAAGGACCAATTATATGCCAAGCAAATTTGTAAAAAAAAAATTGAAACCATCAGGCCCCGGGGCTGAGTTTGAAGATCCCGTAAAAACCGCATTTTTAATCTCTTCATCCAGCACATTTGAAGATAGGCTATGAGCAAGCGTTTGAGGTAGAAGAAGCCCAGCAGGAAAACCATCCAGATTCTGATTAGAAGGAGGCAAGGGGTTGTAGAGACCTTGATAGAACCGAATAAGAGATTTAACCACATCAGATCTAGTAGCAGAACAATTATTAGAAAGAAGATTAACCACCGAATTAGAGGCTCCCCTTCTATTTCTAATTTTAGCATATAGGAATTTTAAATCCTCCTCCCCATTTTTTATCCAATTCACTTTAGCCCTCTAAATGATCCAAGAGGCATGCATAGAATTGAAGTTCGCTAACTCCCTATTTAACTCTTTGAAAGAGAGATTGAGAACAGATTGTTAGAATCAACCTGAAGTTTACCTAACAGCTTAGCTTGTTCAGTATTCAAATTATCCGAGTGCCTAGAAATGCAGGTAGAGGAAGACCACACCTCTTTTTTAACCACTGATTTTATCTGCTTCAAAATTTTACTGAAGTGAGAGAGCGGGTTCCCAGTAGTAGGAGTAGAAAAGGCCTCTAGAAGAATAGCCCAATAATTGTCTAACTTAGACCAATAATTTTTGAAAATGAAGCGATGGTTCACATGGACATTCATGCCAGAGTGCAAAATAATTGTACAATGATCCGAACAGGAAGGACTTTGAAATGAGCATAAAGAGTCAGAAAACTTATTCAACCAATCCTCATTCACTAAAACACGATCAAGTTTTATATGAATAGGGTTACTAGCACGCTGATTGAACCACATATATTTAAAGCCAACAGAATTCAAGTCCACAAGGCTATTACTAAATATCATATTGTTGAAATCTAACAATGCAGATTGAGTAATAGGAGTACCTCCAGATTTTTCATTCGCATACCTACAACAGTTATAATCCCCAATGAGTGCCCAAGGGAAGTCAGCGGCAGGAGCCAATTGAGCAATTGAATTCCACAGCTGATAACGATCTGCAATGCTATTCGACGCGTAAATGGCTGAGAGCTCAAACATAGGAAGGTTAGCAACCCAGATAGTACCTGATATAACCTGAGACGAGATAAAGGAAGGCTTAAAAGTAAGTTTAGAGGCATTCCACTTTATCCAAATCCTTCAAGAGGCAGATAAATCAAAATTATTGCAGCTTTCTTTATTAGAAAAAAGGCAGTGAGAAGCTTCAAAAAAAGGATCAAGCAAAGAATGAGATTGAATCCTGTTCTCCAAAATGCAAACCAAGTCTAGCTTGAAAGATTGAATGAGACGCTTGAAACACAACACTTTATCAGGGTGATTAAAACCTCTGATATTCCACGCAGCCAATGGTGGAAAAAACATTAGGAATTTGAGTGAGATTGAGATTTTTTGTTCTGCTTCCCCCTAGCAGGTTTTTTTGCTGCTGCACTCGCTTGAGAGTGCTTAGCTTTCTCCAAAACTTTGTTTTGTCCACTAACATTAGTAGCAAGCTTCCCATCCAAAATTTCCAAATTTACAGAGTTATGACAGTTGTCTTCCTCAAGATCGAGGGCATCAAACTTATTTGGGGATATGATATCCTTTGGCTGAGAGGAGGTTTTTATGTTTTGTGAAGTAGACGAAGAGGATATTTCCTCATTGGGTGAGTTCAGATTTGGTATACCAGACACTATAACATCCTCTATATTCGACAAAATGGTGATGGGCTTATCCCCACTAACATTGGCTAAATTTGAAGGAGGATTGAGGGAAGTTGGGGAATGCGGCTGATAAATCAAAGGTTGGCCTAAAGCATTTGTAATAGAAGTGGTGGTATGATTCGAGGTTAGCTCAGCGTTGCTTTGTTGGACTTTTTGGATGGCTATAGAAGGAGGAGGCCTGGAGAAATTCTGAGCCCTAGACTCATCCCTGTTTTTCGCATTCCTACTGTGACTCCTACCACGAGCACCAGCTAAATTTTTCTCCTGCACATTTGTAACAGACTTTGGCTTTTCCACACAGGTAGCAGAAAAATGCATTAAAGACTTATAGTATTCGCAAGGATTTGGACGCCATTCGTATTGAACTTTTAAGCTAACCACATCGCCATCTAAAGATACAAGAATCTCTTCAGGGTATGATGCTTTATTGTCAACAAGAACACATATTCTAGCATATGTGAGCCTGGTTTTTTGCTATGTCAACTTGTCAGCAGCCACTGGAACACCAATCTTACTGGCAATTCTAGATATACCCTCTGAATTCCAACATGCAAGAGGTAGATCGTGTATCTTCTCCCATATTGGGACAGACTCGAATTCTTCCTTCTTGGTGTGAATTTGGGATGCCATTTTTGGAGCACGAAAGGCTTTCCCAACAGGAACCAAACTCCTCTCGACCAATCCATGTCAATATCATCTTGACAAGTGAACCTAATGAGGAAAAAACCATTGTTGAGAGAAAGGAGCTTCAACGAACCTTTCAAGCTCCAAGTCTTGTTAATGGCCCCCAACAGAGCCTCATAATAGGGTCTGCGCCCGATCGAGTAGCCAACCAGGCATAAATCCCATTCTTCTCCACCCTTACACAGCTTTTCTCTCATGAAGGGGATGATGTCAGGCTCCGACGGATGATGCGAAAAAAGAAGAGACTTTGGGGCGTTGTTGTCTGGTGCAAAAACCTTGCTCCAGTTCTTAGGAACAGAGGCAGAGATACCCTCAGAGGAGGGGCCAAGAGGAGGGAAGTCCATCTTGCTTAAGGATGCTTCCATCCCTAACAGGAAAGGGGTCCTCCGGCCACGCCGGAGGAGGTGAGAAGCTAAAACCAGCAGGAGGCGGCGCAGAAAGGAGAAAACCCTAACTCTCTCTCGTACCTACCCTTTCTTTTTATAAAAATAAAACCTTAATGCATTCATAGTCTTATATCACTTGTAGAAAAAACCGTCCCATTTAAATATACTTATGGTTGGATATAAAATGTAGAACGCGTTCTGAACCAAAGCATGCGATCCGAATAAATTTGGCCTAACAATTACATGACGAGAATACACTTTTATCATCCCTTGACCAAAATGTCCACTGATGAAGTACAAAATAGCGGCCGCGTCCTCTTACCCGGTGAGAGCTTTCCTCTCCCGTCTCCACGTTTCTCTTTATTTTGCGCGAAGGAGAAGAAGCAGAAGACAAACGCCCGCGATCAATGGATAAAGGAACCCTAGCTGCAACTTCTTCTTCCTCTTCGGCTTCCTCTTCTCATACTGGAAACGTGGATCCTCCCCCAGAAATTGCTTGGACTGATGCTTATCACAGATTGTTTCACAGGTGGAAGTCCTTGCGCGAATCTTCCCAGGTAATTGTATCTTTCTTTGTCTTCTGACGCCGTGGCTATCACGGTTTTCTGCTCCTAGATGATTTCTTGCTTCCCGCCTAATCATTCTTGTGCACTAGCAAGATATGCCTAGGGTTTTTGCGAGTGCTTTATAATTTATTCACTTAGATGTTCAATGATGGCATTGAGAAAGAATTGTTGTTTGTTTACTTTTTAATGTTGGTTAGTGGCCACCAATACCAATTTCAATATCCAAAGTGAACCAGTTTGATGCTGCAAGGTTGGATGTGGAAATGTCAGCCATGCTGAAGGAACAGCTCGTTAAAGTCTTTTCCTTATTGAAGGTGCATTTTTCTTTAATTTTTTTTGACCAATCTTCTGTAGTTTTGTTGTCTTATTTGAATGAAGTTTAAATTGTACTATTTTTACTTGTTTGGGAATTAGCCAGGGTTCCTATTTCAATACGAGGCGGAGCTTGATGCTTTTCTTGAGTTTCTTATCTGGAGATTTTCAATTTGGGTAGACAAACCTACTCCGGGAAATGCTCTTATGAACTTGAGGTATAGGGACGAGCGCAGGGCTACCCCTGTTGAACAAGAAGGTTTGTGCACTTTGGCTTTTTTCTGCTCTGCTGAAGTTTACGAAATTAGCTAAAGGCATTTAAAGCAACGATACCTCAGCTGTTTTAATATTTGCTTATGTTATTGTTTTTTTTCATTTTAGAAACTTATTAATAAGATCAATGGGGTTTATGATGTTCGATAAGTAGCTTTAAAATGTCTTTAAATTTCATTAACTACCCCAAGTATACTAATTAGAGAGCATTATATTGATAACTATGTACCCATTATGAGATCAAAAGTAGCTCTGAAGTTTACTCTCGAAAGGCTTCGAACGATTGGATTTTTTCCTAAGCAAAAATATACTTTACACCAAAAATGAACTAAAGCAGGAGTTCCGAATACATCAAGAAATTACTTTACTTCAGTGGCCAACCAAACACCAGAAAGTTAAAAAGAAAAGCATTTATTATGTATTGCATTTACATTTCCTCCAACCAAACAACCCCTAAATGAGTCAACAATTTACTTTCTTTTAATTGCAAATATGAGAATTAGAACACAAATGATAATGTAATGATCGAATAAATGTGAAGAAGTTAGCAAAAAATTCAAACCATGCTTATCAATGAGTAATGATAATTTAATCACCATAAACAAATTCTTAATTGTGTCAAATTTGGACAATCAGGAACGCTGCCAAGCCAATAACAAAATATGTTGAAGAAATTAAGCTAAGAAAAAAATTTACCTAAGGAATTCTGACCTCACTCTGGTAGAAGAAAATGACTTGATACTGGTTGTCACACTCATATGCATCCAACTTGTACACATATGATTGAGAACTTGAAAAAAATTTGCTTGATCCAACGTTTGTAATTTATATGGCACTGAACTTCTATTTAGGCTCATAATTCTTAACTTAGTAGATTCGATTAGTATAGGATACCATCAAGTTCATATATTAATTATTTGGAAGATTAAGAAATTAAATAGGCACATAAAATATGTGCACAAAAATTATCATTCAATGAACATCACAACCATTATTTTAATAACACCAAAGTTACAAACTTAGCAATATTGATGAAACCAAAGAGGGATTGTTGGTGGCTCTTGTTCCTTTTTTATTTAAAAATAAATCTTGTGTAGTTATGTATGATATGGAAGTTTTACTCTTAATTTTTTGTGCAACCATGTATATTGTAGAAGCGTTTCTCACTGTAAATATGGGATTAGTTCTTTCATTCCGTCATTTGAAATGCTAGTTTCATTACTATTGAGCATCATAAGCATCATCATCATAAGAATTGTTAGAATAATCTTAATCAACACTAATTTAGCAATACCAGCAATATCCTTAACAAGAGAATGTGTAGGAGTCTTGCATAAATTTCCCACGTGGTGGGACAAAGGCTTGATGATGTTGTTGTTATTGATAAATTTTGACCTGAATGAATTGAGGTTTTTGATATGCATCCATATGTAATTAAACTTGAGGATATATAAGAACCAAATCAACATGACCTCATAACAAGCCATATAGACTAATATAATGCTTGGAAATAATAAATGCATCCCTTCTGAAGGCCATCATCACATACATGTCCCAAACTGTTAGAATGTTAAATACAACAACAACAACAATATCAAGCATTTATCCCACTACGTGGTGTCGACTACATGAATCCTTTTTCTCCATTGTGTCATGTTAAGAGTCAAATTCTTATTTAAATCTAATAAAAAAGGTCATTTATGATATTTTCTAACCAAGTCTTTTTAGGTCTGTCTCTATCTCTTGTAACATAGCCAAATTTAATACATCTACTCTCCTAATCGGGTCATCAGAAAACCGACATTTTATGTGACCAAACCATCTAAGTCTACTCTCTCTAATCTTATTTGCCACTGGAGCTACTCCAACCTTTTCACATATATGCTCGTTTTGCATTCTATCTCTAAGAGTAAAGCTACTCATCCACCTGAGCTTCCCCATCTATGTAACACTTAACTTAATTGTATGCTTCTTTTTTAATGACCAACATTCTGTGCCATAAAGCATTGCAGGCCAACGCTGCGGTTGCCGGGTCCCAACTTCTTAATGAGAAAAGTAGAGAGATGTGTTAGGTAATCAACAACCAGCGGAGAACTTGTTGAAAAACCATGACATGTTATAATGATAAATAAAATAATGAAAATAAATAAAGTTTTCCTAAATCATTGCTTAATGCAACACTTCCAATGAGAGTAAACATGTAGATTTTCATAAAATTGTCTGTGTTGAACAAATGAGATGGACAAATTTAACATTGGGTGCTTATTAAGCAGGTTATGACATATATTTTGTTATTCTTGTGAAGTAGTCCACGAGTTATTACAAACAAGTTTGTCACAACAATGAATAAGTTATATTTGGAATCCATAATCATAATGTGGACACAATATCATTATTCCTAGTAGATATTGTATGTAGAGTCACAAGTAGATGAAAAAAAGAATAACAAACTCATAAAATAAGGTGAAATTATGCACATTGAAAATTATAGCAAAGCCAACCTTTCTTAGATTTTCTAATCTATAGATGTTAGTTCGAATAAGTTGAAACATTTTAAATAGCCTTGTATTCCTCTCATTTACTTTTCTTTGTAAATTTTTAATGGAGGCCTTTTATGATTTTAAATATGTCGTGATTTTATCACTAAATATAAATTCCGTTTATTTCTTGTTCACATCAATCTCAAACTTGTAATTTTCTCTGGATTTTTATATGAATAAAGCATGATCTTCGAGATTTTTGTGGGCTTATCTTTTTTATAGCTTCGTTGAACTTTCTAAACCATGCTTTTGTGGGCCATTTGAGCCCGTTTAAAGTTTTCTTTAATATGCATGCATGGTTAGTACTGAAAATTTGATTAAAATATAGTGAGGGTTTCATATAGGCTTCATCTTCTAGTTTGTCATATTGAAATTCATTTTTCATATCTTACTACTGTAAGCTTGTAAGAACCAGTTTAGATTGGCTGTCAAGGATAGAACTATCAAAATTGTGTTTAATTTTGTGATTGATACAAAGGTTCTCTATAATCAACTCCATAGGTCTAAGTGTAGGTATCACAATGAGTCTACTTTTTTACCATATTTAGAGTCTAAAGGTTTTCATTTGAGTAGATTTAAAACCTAATACATGGAGTTTAATTTTAGTTGTAATAGATCTAGTGGGGGCTTGTAACTTTGAGTGATTATATTATTAATAAGTGTATTCATTTTATATATCTTTGATTTATTGTTCAGAGTGATGGTTAGATGGGGATATGATTAGTATAATTCAAGTTGGATGGTTGAAGTGGAGGAATGCTTCGGGTTTGTTGTGTGATAAAAAATCAGCACTCAATCTTAAGGGAGAATTTTATAAGATAGTGGTGAGACTTGCAATGCTTTATGATGCAGAATGTTGGCCATTAAAAGAGAAGCATAATATTAAGTTAAGTGTTGCTGAGATGAGGATGATCAGGTGGATGAGTGGACTTACTCTTAGAGACACGATGTGAAACAAGCATATCCGGGAAAAGGTTGGAGTAGGTTCAGTGACAGATTAGATTAGAAAGTCTCCGTAGATGGTTTGGTCATGTAAAACATCCGTCTTTTGATGACCATGTTAGGAGAGTAGATATATTAGATTTAACCTATGTTAAGAAAGGTAGAGGTAAACCTAAAAAGACTTGGTTAGAAAATATTAGAAATGACCTTTCTTTATTAGATTTAAATGAGAATTTGACTCTTAATAGGACACCATGGAAAAAAGGATTCATGTAGCCGACCCCACGTAGTGAGATAAAGGCTTGATGTTCTTGTTGTTGTAGTGTTCCATTGCATTATAATTGATAGTGTATGCTCACTTAAATTCAGTTAATTTCTTTCCCTTTCGAATTCCCTCTCCTCTCAGTTTTAGTTTTCTTTTAGGGCTCTCGTTTTTTCAATCATTTTTTTTAGTACTTATTCTTCGGTGCTTCTTGGATAGTTTTTGGAATATTGATATTGTTTATCTTGGTGAGAAAGGTTTTGTGGAAGATATTGGAAAGTGAAATAAAATTGGCTATTGAATGTTGGGTGCGTGTTTGTGTTTTCTTTCTTAATACAGTAGGGAAATTGATATCATGATGGTTTTTAATTTCAAGGGTAGAAATTATAACTTCATTGCGCGGTGATTAATCTTGTACGAATGCAAATGGCTGAATATGTTTTGGTTCAATGTTGAACTCATCTTTCGTTCTTCTTGAATATACATGTAGTAATGGTTTAGGTTTATTTAGTTTTTTTTTTGGGTATTGTTATTGTTCGGCGAAGTTACTTCTCTTTTTAGGGATGTCTCATGGTTACTTGTGACTACATGGGTTGGTTGTGTGTTTGGGAGATCAAGATTAAGAAAATGAAAATTGTCTTCATTATTAGTCTTCCCTTGAAAACAATCTTAGTTATAGAATCTTTGATTTTCAACAAAAATAACACCCTAGGAGATAATTTTTTGGAACTAAGATGGTAACACTAAAATCCTTTTTTTAGTTGAGGATCATCCAAAGAAAATGTATTTTCTAGCTCTTGGATTGGGTTTAGTGTTTTAATGATGTTTATGGAGATAGGCACCACTTTTAAAGATTTTTATTGGAATTAGCGAGTATTAGTTGTCAGGAAAAAATTCAGTGAAGGTTTTAAAGAGTGTTTTATTTTGTGAAATTCTACTAGGAAGGTGATTTATTAGGCATGTGGCAGTTAAGGTAGCTCCCTCCTAACAAAATGTCCAAATTTTCCTCTCAAAGAGTAGGATCTTAGTAGTCTCAAGGATCTGGCATTTTTTTTTCCTACGTTTCTATCTTGTTGTAGGGTGTCAACACAAGAGGATTTATGGATGATGTCTTTTTTGTGGAGGTAGGACGATAGGGCTTGGTTAAAATATCCCTTCACTTAATACATTTAATGTTGGTGTTAAATTGGTTAAGAATTATTGTGGAACATGGGAAAGATTATACTTGCCTGAGATTTATTTTTTATGAGGAAAAGCCAGTTGTGCGCAAGCAATCATATATATAGCATATTAAACCATCTAGCCCAATTTATATTAGTGATATGGGACGGTCCCCATATGTCAATTTGTGTGGTATTTGATCATTTGACTTCACATTAAAAATCTTTAACTTTTTTTAAAAATTGTATAATTTAGAAATATGGATTGTAGTATACTAAAAGATGGATGACCCATGTGATATGATTGAGCCAAATTTATGCCCTTCCTTTATTCAGGCTTTCATATAATTGTTATTGAGGTATGTGATTAGTACGACGGGTGCTTGGATAGTAGAATCCTTTTTGTACCTTAGCATGTCCAATCATCTTCCTTTTGGTTTGATCCTAAAATATACAATGAGTAGGATAAATACTGCAAAGCAGTTTAGGTTAGATGTTGATTTTTGAATAGATGTTAGTTTGTAGATAATCATGGAGAGTATATTACAATAAAAAAGAACTTGTGAGTTTTAAGATCCATTTTTGACAATAGCCACTAGGGTTACATCAACTACTTGGCAAAATTGAGATCATTTTGCTTGGTCTGTCTGTTAGCAATAAGATGCCTCCACGATCTGGGACCAAATAAGGTAATTTCTTTCATGCAATATAAATAAAGATCGAAGGTTTTGGTACTCACCTACTAATATTTGATTATGAACATTTGTATTGTCAACAACTTCCAATTGAGAAAGCATTTTCTTAAAGAAAATACAAATATCCTTTTATGGATGTGGATGCTGGACTGCAGGTGTCCTTGTGGTGGGATAGTAGGTGGAGATGATGTAAAGTAGGTGCAAGGTGAGGGTAGCAGGTGGAGGGGGTAGAAAGTGGTGGATAACAAGTGGAGGTGGTGTTCAACAAGTGCAGCTGATGCACAACCAATACAGCTGATGAAGACATCGAGGCAAAATATAAATAATGGTGAAATAGGATCTTGGGGCTGTTGGAAGGGAAGATAGAAGATATTACTCGAGATTTTCTTACTTTAGAGCTCTAGTACCATGAAAAAAAGGTGAAATGATTTTATTTTTGTGTGTAATTTATTGAGGATCTTGCACATCTATTTATAAGAAGGATTTTAGGTTACTTTTGGTAATTTTAACCAATGAAAACTGCTAATTACATTGTAATTACATGACAATACATCCTAGAATAGAATATACAATGATTGGCCATATTTCTATATTTGTAGTTATGAAAATAAGGAATAAATAATGTAGCTTACACACATTTTTTTCCTCTTAAAATTTGAGAGTGAGTTTAGCCCGTAAAATTGTCACATTATCCATAATGATGGACATAACACTATCGTTTCAGGTCCCAAGTCCTGTATGAGAAAAGTAGAGGGTTGCGTTAGGTAGTCAACAGCCAGCGTAAGAGTTGTCGAATAATCATGTCATGAATCCTTTAAAAAATGGTGTTAATGCTAGGGCGTTCTCTAGAAGCGACACGCTGTATGACCTGAATAAAGCGACACGCTGTATGACCTGAATACAGCGACAAGTGTGCAAGGGCCACTGTATTGATGCCTGGTTGCAGTGTTAAATAAGCAAGGATTCCCATATCAAGGACGGATGTGGGCAAAGAAGCTAGTCCATAAAACTAAATTTAGGATATAAACTTGTATTATAGATTCCCTTACATGAAAATTAATGAAATTAATAGATATTATAATTCATAGGAAGATACATATTATGTGCATTCAAGAAACTAAATGGGTTGGAGAGAAGGTTAAGGAGATTGATAGTTTAAGATTTAAATCATGATATTCGGGTAGGAGTCGTACTAGAAATGGTGTAGGTGTGATTATAGACAAGAGTTTGAATGATAATGTTATAAAAATTAATATAATTAAAGATTGAATTATAGGTTTAAAGATTATTCTTGATGCTAAGATTGTTAGTACTATAAGTGCTATTGCTTCTCAAATAAGTTTGGATATGGGTTCAAATTAAAATTTTAGAATGACTTAGAAGAAATAATACAAAAGATACTTCTTGAAGAAAGTGTTATTATTGGAGGAAATTTAAATGGACATGTTAGTAGAGAGGTAGATGATTTTAAAAGTATTCATGGTGGCCATGAGTTTGGATCGACAAATGAATGTGGTAAGATCATATTGGATTTTTTTTAGCTTATGATCTTTAATTGCTAATATCTTTTTTTAAGAAAAGATATGAGCATTTCATCACTTATACAAATGGATATAATAAAACTCAAATTGATTATTTTTTTATAAGAAAATTAGATCATTTAGATTGCAAAGATTATAAATTTATTATGAGTGAAAATTTATGTACCGAACATCGATTATTAGTTTTAGACTTTAATATAAATGGGCATAAAATAAAAAATAAAGTTAATGATATTTTAGGATTAAATAAGGGCATTTAAAGAATAGAAACAAAAATATTTTTTAGAGTAAGATTTTAGATCTTAAGATTTTGTCTGTGCATGAGGATAATTATGTTATGTGGGAAAAAATGGCTAGTGATATTAAAAATATTGTAAAAGATGGGCTTGGAGTATTAAAGGGAAAAGCTCTTAATAGTAAAAATAGTTGGTGGTGAAATCCAATTATGTAAGAAAAGATAAAAAATAAAAAAAATATTATAAAATTTGGTTTAGATGTAAAAATTCTGATAATTAGGAAAGATATAAAAGACACGTAAGGAATCTAAGAAAGCAATATGCGATGCGAAGATCTTAGCTTTTAATGATTTGTATAATAGATTAGATACTAAGGAGGGAGAAATATATATGTATAAGTTAACCAAACAAAGAGATATGAGTAGTAAGGATTTAGTTCAAGTGAAATGTATTAAGGATGAATATAAAAAAATACTTTTCTTAGAAGTTGATATTCAATAAAGGTGGATGTGATATTTTGATAAACTTTTTAATGAAGAATGTAAAAATCCGATTGACTTTAGTGACCTTAGCACCTTAATAAAGATTTATGTTTTTATTGATGTATTAATAAAACTGAAGTTATAGAAGCTTTAAAGAAAATGAAGTGTGGAAAAACTGTTGGACCTGATGATATTCCAAGAAAGGTGTGGAAATGCTTAGGAGATGAAGGAATTTCTTGATTTACTAAACTTTTTAATTTTGTTTTAAAAACTAAGAAGATGCCAGATGATTGGAGAATGAGTATGTTAATTCCTATTTTTAAGAACAAAGGTGATGCATAAGATTGTGCGAATTATAAATGAATTAAATTAATGTGTCATACTTTAAAACTATGGGAGCGAGTTATGGAGCGTAGGTTGCAACGTGATACTAATGTTTCTCAAAATCAATTTGGATTCATGCCGGGTAGGTCTATTATGGAAGCCATACATTTATTGAGAGTAGAAATATAGAGAGAATAAGGAGGATCTTCATATATGATATTTATTGATTTAGAGAAAACATATGATAAAGTTCCAAGAGAAGTGCTATGGAGAATTCTTGAAAAGAAAGGAGTTAATAATGCTTATATTCAAATCATTAAAGATATGTATGTAGGAGCTATTATTTGTGTTCAAACATAAGGTGTTTTGACCAAGTATTTTTCTATTTCAGTTGGATTGCATCAAGGATCAGCCTTACACACATATCTTTTTGCTTTAGTCATGGATGTTCTCACTAGACATTTGCAAGAGGATGTACCTTGGTGTATGCTTTTTTATGATGATATTCTTCATGTTGATAAGACTAAAGAGGGAGTTGAAGATAAACTTGAATTATGGAGGTCAACCTTAGAGTCTAAAGGTTTTCGCTTGAGTAGATTTAAAACTGAATATAAGGAGTGTAATTTTAGTAGTAATGGATCTAGTGAGGGGATTGTGACTTTGGACGATCAAGTCTTTAATAAGAGTACATTTTTTAGATATCTTGGATCTATTGTTCAGAGTGATGGTGAAATAGATGAGGATATTATCAGTAGAATTCAAGTTGGATGGTTGAAGTGGAGGAATGCATTGGGCTTGTTGTGTGATAGAAAAGTCCCTCTCAAACTTAAGGGAAAATTCCATAAGATGGTGGTGAGACCTACAATGCTTTATGGTGCCGAATGTTGGCCATTAAAAGAGAAGCATGATACTAAGTTAAGTGTTGTAGATATGAGCATGCTCAAGTGGATGAATGGCTTTACACTTAGATATATGATACGAAATGAGCATATACGTGAAAAAGTTGGAGTTGCTCCAGTGGAAGATAAGATTAGAGAGAGTTTCCTTAGATGGTTTGGTTACATAAAATGACAATCTCCTGATGACCCGATTAGGAAAGTAGATGTATTACATTTGACTTTTGTTAAGAAAGGTAGAGATAGACCTAAAAAGGCTTGGTTAGAAAATATTAGAAATGATCTTTCTTTATTAGATTTAAACGAGAATTTGACTTTTAACAAGACACAATGGAGAAAAAGTATTCATGTAGTCGATCCCACGTAGTGGGACAAAGGCTTGATGTTGTTGTTTCCATAATGATGGACTTCCAACTTTACAATGTAAGGGATTGCCAAATTGGCCTAGAACTGCCAACACAGTTTTTGCCATTATGGTAATGGTTGACATATGCATGTTAACATGTTAAAGACTTGTGAGTACATTGCTCATTGTGAAGGACCAAAATGATCATATACTTGATAGAAGTCACAATTTAGCCCTCTTGACTCTTTAAAGGAGGAGCTAAATGATCCCACCATCTAAAGTAATGAATGTTAGAGTTAATGGTGTTAAAAGTATATGTATTTTTGGAAATTTTTTTCTTCTTGAATTTTTTTTGTAAATCTAATTTTCTACTAAGTCATATTTTTCATGAACAGAAGGTACGTTCATATGTAAGTGGGAGCGGATTGAAATCATGTATGGTGCTAGCATTTTTTTAAATAAGTTTATTTAATATTTCTATCTTTTTAATCAATTGTAATGAAAGAAATTGAGTTTTTTTTTGTTCTTTCATGATGCTAAAGTTTTAAAATTGTGTATTGATTTTATTGAAAATCTTTTTAGCGAAAATGAAATATATATCCATTTGATTGAAATTAACGTTTATGAAAATTATTCTTTTTTTAAAAAAGAGTAAAATATATATTTTATGCATAGGGCACACTCAAAGTAAAATATATTTTATAAAAGAACAAAAAATATATTTTATACTTCTTATGTTGGCAACTGATTATCTAAATGCTGAAATTAATTGGATTCTCCATGAAATTCAAGCAAGGTGGCAGACGAGAATGGGCAAAAATGGCTTTTGAAAGCTTTGAAACCTTGTGCTGCTATTTGAGAAGTTAAAAAACTTTAATAACAATTTATTTTAAAAAAAAGGCCATCTATTGAGATAGAAACGTACTGTCTAGCAACCAAATGAAGTAGCTATTTTCATTACAAAAATGATATTTCTGCTGATCCTTGATCCCCTTCCATTTTTTGTTATTATATAAAATGAAATGAATCATAAGTTATGGCAGCCACGTAATGCCGCCTGTAGCATCCAAACCAAAAAGTTTGGTGCGATAGATGAATTTTTCTTTCAATTGGTTTTGTTTTTTTCTTTTGGAGCTGCATTCCTAAAGAAATAAGCAGCCTCAATTAGTTTCGCTTAAGAAAAGATAAAGTGAACTTTGAAGAAAGATTTTTTATGAACTTATCATAAGCCTCTTGTTTGAAAGATTGCAACATTATTTTGGATTGAGATTGGCTTTCGTCTGAAGTAAATGTAATTATAGAAAATATCATTTCAAAATGAAATGAATGTAAATATTGACATTACCTGAAGCTAAGAAAATCAATATAATTATAGAACTCACCATTTCATTCTTGTGAGTATATGTTTTTAAAACTTCTGGGCTAACTCCATGTTCTTCTCATTATTTAACATCATGTTGTTATACTTTTTCTTACCACAAGTGCTGTTATTTTGTTCACTATGTATAAATTTATTGCAATGGAGTTTGATTGGGGATCAACTTTCTTTGTTGTGAATTTAATAATTGTTCAGCAGTTGACCTTTTCGTATCTTTAGTGGCCTGCCTCTTTTAGGTTTAGTTTATCTTGGTGACAATGGTGGGATCATGTAACTTTTTTTTGGTCTTAAGCGCCATGTACTTGAGGTTGCACACATAAATTTTTATGTATGTTTTCGCAAAATAGTAGGGATCGACATTGTCTTTGTAGTCACCCATATTCATATAAATTACATCGCAAGCATCTAAACATGACAATCTAGCTAACTACCACCTCCTGCATTTGTATGATTTGGACTCCAAATCCACCTTATATTGGGCCCCTTATATATTACTTCTTTCATAGTTTTTATTATTAGATTTATAATCAATGTACGTACCTGCATCATGTATATTCCTCCCAACAACCTCCCTAATCCTTTGACATAACTTCACACCCTATTTCATATACTTCTTGTTCTCTAACATTCTTGTCATAACCATAAATCTAATATTCTCAAGCATTAAATTAATTGGCAATTCGCTAGCATCAATGATGAAAACATTGAAGTATTCACATACGTTGTTTAGTAAATTATCACATTTTGGGGTAAAGTTGAAATTTGATCTTGACCATTTATTTGGACACTTTTCATATAAACATTGAAATGCTGCAGGATCTAATTTTTCCAACTCCTTCATTCTGAATGTGCATTGATCAACAGTAGTTACCCTTGGTGCTGCTCGTATTGTAGTCTTTAATGCCACTCCAGTATAACCCACAAAATTGTAGTTTTGGTGCAAATGTAACACAAAATTTGTTTGTAACATTAGGTAATATGTTCTCAAATTCAAGAATTGATATTTTCTGCTTCTTTGAAATGAAGGTGAATTTGTGTTGATTTTTAAATTTCTGTCAAGCAAGTTAAAAAATCATCCCCAATCTCTCACTTTATCTCTTTTTTACTCTCTGACTCCCATCCTCTCTCACTCTCCCACTCTTTATTACTTCTTTTTTAAAATATAAGTAATTTAACTAGAATTTGTGCTTAAAATGATTAATATTAGGATACCGAGAGTAGGACAGTTATGTTGTGTATCAGACATCTAGAGAGGAGACATCAATGCTGTCGAAAAGAGGGCATCGATGTTATGTAGTAAGTATCGTGCGTCGATGTCAAGAGGGCATCTGTCATCAATGTTGAGAGGGCGTTGGTCGTCGATGTTAAGACGCGTCAGACAAAGAGGAGCTGTCAAGTTGTGCGTGTCGAAATTGGTAGCGTTGAACATCAATGTCAAGACAATGTCAGGCTTTGATGTTGAGATAGTTTTGAAATGTCGATGTTGTAATGACGTCTGATGTTGATGTTGAGATGACATCAGATATTGTTGTGAAACCAAAGTCGTGACCTGTCAAATAGAAATGAAATGATAATATTCAATGAATGAGGTATTGAGTGCGAGATTGATTTGATGTTGTTGATAGGAAATAATAAATTAAGTTTTTATATTCTACATAAGTAAAAATTTTAAATACAAGAAATTATTTTTTACAAAAATTCTTAAAATATCTAAGACGTGTGTTGGACACGGGTATCCAATTTGTATTTAGTATTTTTTCAATTAGACACATTTTGGCATGTCCGACACATGTTGGAGGCTTGTCAGGCGCATGTCGGAGGCGTGTTGGACGCGTGTCAGACACTTCTCGCCTTTTTGAGGAGAAGAGTCGATGCTTCATAATTTCCCATTATCATGAGTCCCTGCAAATTTAGCGCAATCATCTACATTGTTTTCAAGCAAATCTTCTTTTTCTTGCATCTTTTAATGATTATCATGAAAATTTTCAGAAAATTTGATCCAGTGCCCTCAAGTCTCCAACATATTCATCATCATCATCAATACAACTCTCATTTACCTCTATATATATCGATCACCGTATATTACTGTCTCAATCAAACCATCAAATAATTGTGAGAAATTTGATTATTCAAGCCATTCAGTTGGTAATGTTTTATGGCAATCATATAAACTATTTGTTACATTTCAAATATGTTCTACTTTATTTTTAGAATATCTGTCATAAAAATAATACATGACAAGTCCGCTAAAAATAATTTCGAAGTTCAAATATCAAAGTCACTTATTGGAAACATTATCTTGATGTGGATGCCTAATTCTTTGGATCTTTAATTTGTGCCTATTATAAATTTTGCCACTGGAAAATGCCTTAAATAAAAAAAAGAACAAAGTAAATTACCTATCAACATCATTGTTCTTGATAAGCAGTTGCTGCGTAGCATGCTCTGGCTGATGAGAAGAATGGCATCGTAGCTTGCTTTGTCAACACTCATCTCCCAGGCTCAGGGTCTCATTGCTGCTTTGAGTGGCTACGAAAAATAGAACAACCTTTCTCTTTGTCTTGGGATTTAGGGTAAAAAAATATTTGCATTCCAAAAATACCTTGCAAATTTAACACAATCATCTACATTGTTTTCAAGCAAATCTTCATTTTCTTGCATCTTTTAATCACTATCATGAAATTCTTAAGAATCATCTAATTCAGTGCACTTGGTCTCCAACGTAGTCGTTATATTTGTCATATAATATTTTCTATGTTACAAAATTTAAACGTCTACGTGGTACAGCCATTGCAAGGGCTTAATGAGATTTCTGATTTACTGCTGACATGGGCCTGAAATGTCAATATTGCTTCTAGATGCAAGCTCTGGTGATCTGAGGATAAAACTACCTAGAACTTGATAATATTGCTATGAAATTAGAGTAAGAGAATGAAATAAGCAATAGGTTTGTTTGGTTTGCTTTATAAGTGGCTTAGGGCTGTCATATTCTAAAAGCTTGAAGAACATTACTAGATTCACAAATGCATGTTGGTGTTCCCTTGAGGTAGAACAACAGTCTACTTGTTTAAGTTAGTCAAGAACTCAACCAACTTTGAGTGTAAACATTAAAGTTTGAATTTAGCCGCCTTCTTAGTTCATCTTTTTCCTATCTTGCGTATCTTGAATGCTTTGATGAAAACATCCTTTGATTATGCTCTATGTATGTAATGACCATTATCGTGCAACCTCTGATTAAGGTGAGTTGAATAAAAGCCAACATGTATAACTAGTATTTGTTAAATCCTAGTAAATTTTGATGGTCTTGGGTTTGTCCTTGGTTTTCAATATCTTCTTCATCATCATACCATTATCCCGACTATTTGGGGTCGATGTTATAAATCCCCATATTTTATTCATTCAGGTTAGTTTTCAAAATCCCCTGAATCTTGGTTGGTCCTTTATTTTGATATTTTAATATAAGTAATCCCTTTTTTCAATATATGAATGCCTATAACTACAGTGTACAACAGTATTATTGATGTGATACAAAGTCGTTCAGGAGTTACTTTAAGGAAATTAAAGAGAGCAGATTGAACAAAATAATCCAAAATAAAATTATCACTTATAGCAAAAGATTGATCATTGGAGTTCTCAGTTTTTTACTTGCTTAGGCAAAGAAGAGCGAAATCGATCGACCAAACAATTCAAGAAAACACAAAGAATAATTGTACGCTACGACAATAAACAAGAGTCCACGAGTTAATAATGAAAATTTTCACCTTTGGAGTCCACACGCTCAACTAGTCTGGCTTTAGCGGAAGAAGAGTCTCCACATTAGAACCGATGTCACTCCGAGGAAGAAGGAACCTAAGATCGTCGTTCTTGGATAGGTGGCCGGAGCGGTGGAGGATGATGGTCGAACTGATGTAGAACGGGGACGCCGGCTTTGCTACGGAGAGGATCTCCTCTCCAAAATCTGAAATTGTTCCTTGAAAAAAACTGAAATAAATCTGGATTTATCTCAGCTAGGGCTGCAAGCGAACCAAACGTTCGACGAGCTACTCGTTGTTCGGTTCGATTAAAGCTCGTTCGTGATCGTTTAATTAACTAAACAAACAAACTTGAACAATATTTTAAATACTCGATTCTAAAATAAACAAGCTTGAACACTAATGCGTTCGTCTCATTTATGTTCGCGAACAACATCATTTGAAGTTTGTGAACAAGCTCGACATTAAGCTCGATAAGAAGCTCGATTCGTGTTCGATTTTGAACTCGTGAATAAGCTTGATAAAAATAATTAATATTTGATTATAAAATTAATAAATATAAATAATATAAATAGAGCTCGACATTAAGTTCGCGAACATGCTCGATGTAATCGTTTGTTAGGAAGCTCGATAAAGCTCGTTTGTTAAGTTAATTAACATCTAAAAGTAGAGCTCGTTTATAACTCGTTCATGTTTGTTTGTTTAAAGCTCGATAAGCACTAAACGAACGAACATGAACCGAACATGAACACTCATTAATTTAAATGAACCAAACATGAACACAAACAATAAAGCTCGAACAAACATGAACCAAACTTGAACAACCTGATATTAAATGAACACAAACATGAACACTCACATGCTCGGCTCCGCTCGATTCTTTTGCAGCCCTAATCTCAGCTCACAAAATCTGAAAATCTGGATGTGAGAATTATGTGTTGGAAATGAACAAACTGTCCAATAGTGAATAAAACTAATGGCAGCAATTGAATGGACATTCCAGGATTTGGATGTGAGAGGAAAGGGCTAGAAGGAGCAATCGGGATTTGGAAACCAAGTTAATGAGATTTGCCTGAGAAGAAAATTGAGGGAGACGGGTTGGACAGCAATTGACGAGGGGTCTACAGCCACTGGGAAGCATTCAATTCCGGAATTCAATTCAGGAATTCAATTCATTTTGTGAGAAATAACGTACAGGAAATTAATTCCTAATTCTCTTCTCATGGAGAATCCAGCCGAAAACTGCTGGGCTGCAATTTTAGGAAGGAGGAAGGTCAGATTTAGCAACGGCTGAATTAATTAGATTTGTTTGAGAAGAAAATTGAGGGAGACGGGATTCGAATTTCAAATTAGGATTAAGTTCCTTTAAAAAAAACTTCCCAAATCAGCAAGACAAATAGGAAAGCAAATTAATCCTAGCAATTTTGAAATCCCTGGAGCTGGACCAAGGGATGGCCGGCGGCCAGATGGCCTGGCCAACAGGGGTGGTGGGGTGGAGCGGGCTGGCCGGGGGTGGGCTTCAGCCGACGGGTGGTGGCTGGGTGGGGGACGGCGGCAAAGAGCAAGGGAGGGGAGTTTGTGGGGGAAATTTTTTGGGATCCAAAGCGTGAAACTCCAATCTCCCACAAGTGGCTTCAATCCCAATCTCCACAACAACGAATTGATCAAGATAACTAAAAGAAAAAGAAAGAGCAAGAAAACCTAGAACTCACAAAGAGATCTAGCTTCTCCTACGAACTCACTAAGAGATCGTGGAGGTTTGCACTCACAAAGAGAACATGAAATGTCAAATTTTCATTTATCCAAAAACTAAAATTACAATGCATGAGGCCTCATATAAATAGGCCAAAATGAAATAACAAGAAATGACACAAATGCCCTTCCGGGCTACATAAGCGACTCAATGCCCATAAGGGCAAAAGCGGAAAAACATTAAAATAAAATAAACTACTACATAAAATGACAAAATACAACTCATGATCGTGGCCGTCGATCTCCTGCGTCTCATAAAGGTACATGTGTTGAAAATGCTGACGATGTCCTCATCAATTATGCTTTAATATCAAGCATGATATTCAGCATTTTCTTGGACACCCATAGAAATTTATTCTTTATTTCATTTTTTATATATTTTTGGCTTCATGTATTGGCCAACTCATCAACATTATAATGCTTATATATTAACTATGTACGATACTCACCATTCTGTTCGACACCTATAGAAATTTATGCTTTATTTTCATTTTTTTATGTATTTTTGTTTAATGCATTAGCAAGTCTGTTGACCTTTACATACATGTCAAATCCAATGCAAGTGGCTTCCATGTCACCTAAATCTTTATTAAATCCCTCAAAAGGTAGCAGCTGCCACATCACCCAAAACCTGCTAGTATTCTGCTCAAATCCTGCTGTAACAGCCCCCAAAATCTGCCCTTATCCTGCTCAAATCCTGCTGTAACAGCCCCCAAAATCTGCCCTTATCCTGCTCAAATCCTGCTGTAACAGCCCCCAAAATCTGCCCTTATCCTGCTCAAATCCTGCTGTACCAGCAGCCCATATCCTGCCAAAAATCTCTGTCAAATCCATAAAAATTGCAGCTGCCCTGTCAAAGTTCTGCTCCATACCTACAGCAGCCACCTGTTTTTGTTAGACAAGTGGAAATAAAAATAAATAAATAAGGGCTTATCATGTGCTCCTAACTGATCCCTCTCATCTCTATATATACACACACAAGCCCCCACTCCTATTGGCTTGGTTCCTGCAGCTCTCCACGTGAACTTCCCACTATTAGCAGCTCCTACACCTTTCATCCCATTCTCCCTTTTCTTCTTCAGCAAAACCACTCCACAACACCACAACAACAAGCCTCAAGCTTCCCTTACCTTACACATGAAGCATACAACAGCAATGCCCTCTCCACCAACTTGATCTCCAATACACAGCAGCCACTGTTTCCAATTCCCTTCCATCCTCTGCCTAAACAACCGACTACACCTACATCACCTCCACCATTTTTCATTCTTCCCCATACAGCACCTGCCATCTCCTCCATTCAAAGGCCAAAACTCTCATACTCCAAAGCCCACTCACAGCTCTCTTTCCTCTCTATTTTACACTCCAACAGCAACTATTCACTTCTCCAAACTTCTAAACCAAATCAGCCCAATCCCTATTCCTCCATCAAAATCAACCCAAAATCTGTAACAACCCACCTTCAAATCAGCCCCTACCCATCTCAAGCCTAACAAAGCACTCCTCTACCTACTCACTTGTAATACAAATATTTCAAAACAGCCCACAAATCTCAAAGAACCATTCTCACCAAAAGACCAACTCTACTGTCGTCGACGTGCAAAGGTATAAAACTTCTCAAAATGGTTCTTTTCTCTATGCTTGCGACGGGCCGACAAACCCCCAAGGCGCTCACGTAGCGTTGAGGGCGGGAAACCGGTGCGATGCTTGCGACGAGATAAGGATCCCTCTTCAATGCTAGCAACGAGCCGGCAGACCCCCGAGGCGCTCAAGTAGCGTTGTAGGGCGGAAAACCGGTGCGGAGCTTGCGGCGAAGAGGATAAAAAAATGTGTTCTTTATTTTTATATAAGTACCCCGAACGCCCACGTGGTGCAGAAGGGGGAAATCAGTGTTTTTTCTAACGCCTGTTTTCTTCTTATAATCAACAAACCTAAAAAAAAAAAACCCTTAAATGCTCACGTAGCAGGCGGGGATAAAAAATTTCATTCGCGACCGCGGTGTCATTTTTGACACCTACCTGAAGCGCTCACGTAGCGTCGAAGGGAAGGTTGCCTCTTGGTTTTTCCCCTAAACGGGGGAGACGCCGGGAGGCTGCCGAAATTTGGATTGAAAATCCAAGGACTTTGAACAATGTTTGGACACTGAACTTGTACTCAAATGAACTCGCATTGTGGACCTAAGATGAAGCTTAAGTTTGGACCAAATCATATTGAATTTCACTTTAATCTAAACTACAATTTAAGTGAATCATGAAATGGCTTGCACTTCAAGAGAATTTGAACAAAGAATTCGAGCATTTGAACTTGAAGGTAAAATTTTGGACTTGAATTCAAACATATAAGATGAACTATATTTGAACTCAAAGGAGATTGGTGAAATGAATTTTGAACTGAACTCGAATACTAAGAGCTTGAACCGAAAAAGACTACAAGGACACAAATTAGAGCTTGATTTGAACAGTCATGCAGCACTTGAACTCAAGCAAAATAAACTCAAACTCAAGCAATCAAAGACTTGAACAATTTGGATATGAAATTGCATTTGCAAGGACAACATGGGACACATGACTACTCAAGCAACAATCTAAATTGGAATTTGAACTTGCCAAAATCACAGCAGGTTTTGTTTGAACTTGCTTTGGACAATTGAATTGACTAACTACAAAGATGAATGATTAATTAAAAGACCTCATTCAAAGCTTGATTCAAAATGAACTTGGTTTGAACCATGTGAGATGGACTTGCAACGAATGTGTGATGAATAAGGGTCCAAATTTTGAACAAAGTGGGACTTGAGTTTGAACAAAAGAAGGACCCGAATCACATTAGCTTAATTTGAGAATAGAATGGGCATGAACTATGCTCAATTGAAAATCGACGATCCATGAAAATTCAAGTCTAACTACGACACGAAGAACTTGAATGATTGTAGAAGACTCACACTGAGTTTTGAACTCATGCATGAATGGAATTTGGACTCAAATTCATACAAAAAAATATATAACTTAAGTCTTATAGAAGGAAACTTCTTCATCTCTATCACAAAAAATGATCCAACTCAAAGAAGATACATCAAAGAAAAGATCAAACTCAAATGAACTACAAGGGAGCTTGGGATTGAATGTGATATGGTGGCTTGAACATTCAATCAAATCAAATCTTAAGTGGGGATGAACAACACTCATATATAAGCAAATATTGAAATGTCCCTACAATCTACTAGAGGCCAAGATGCCTTTACAACTATTGAATCAAATTGCTAGCAAATATCTCAATCTCCTACAAGCAAGAGATTGTTACTAAATAAGGTTCCAAACATAATTTACTTCGAAGAATCAACCTTGAAGCAACGAGCACAAGACCTAGATGGAGACGTCAAAAGTAGCGATCATTCAAATACACGCAAAGGAACATCTTATGAACCATATAAAGATGAGGAAGGTTGATGTGTATATTAAACATATGAGTAAATATACATTGTCCTCTTGCAAATAAAAGTAAGTTCACAAGTATCGCCACCGGATCTGCAACACTGTTACAAGCAGACAGAAGGCGTCTACAACCTACAACTCAATGCCACCGGATCTGCAACACTGTTACAAGCAGACAGAAGGCGTCTACAACCTACAACTCAATGCCACCGGATCTGCAACACATATACAAGCAGACATAAGGCGTATATTTAAGGAATACCCCCTGCACGTGCACTATAAATTGTATACACATAGGTACACTAAAGGGGGAAATATATTCTCAACCCGCATGGGCCCCGACGAGCGTGTTATTGGTATACACGTGACGTCTAGGGATGCTGCGCGGGTTGACAAGTGAATTCAGGTTCGAAACCGATCCTTCTACACGGGTCAATAGAAGTCGACAGGGTTCGAACCATTAAGCAAATATAAAGTTGTGGCGACTAGTATATTTGCTTTAAAACATTCATATTAGGCCATCAAGACCTACAATAATATGAATTCACTGATGAAGGCTCAAAGCCTACAAAACCCGATCCTCTGTCGACAGCCCGACAGAGTTGACAAGGTTCAATCCAGAAAAGGAAAATCACCCCAAACACCCCGATGATGGCCGTGTTGAATGCAGATCTCAACCGGAGGGGTTCACAAACATTTCAAATGACTCTCAAATATCCAAATGCCTTCCAAGCTCCATCCAAAAACCCAAAAACTCCACAAAAATCTCAAAAACCCAAAATCCCAAAAATATTCAAAAGTCCAAAAATATTTAAAATGAAATAAACCCATTAAAAAACTTAAAGCAAAATCCATCCATCCTCCGCAACAGTCTGTCGGGGTGGACAAATTCAAATAAACTCTAGCTCACAAAGAGCTAAATGCCTAGTCGAAAATATCACTAGGATCCATTCTCAAACAATATCTTGCCAGTAAGGACGTGGTATGTGTCCTCTAACCGGCAGTTTCGCCGCCAAATGGCACTGCAGGTAAACGGTTATGACCCGGGGCCCTCTGAACCGAGTGGTTTTGCCGCCAAATGGCACCACAGATAACGGTTATGGCCAGAGCCAATACGCTCCTTAATGGCGTTAAATCCTTGAGATATGAATCAATAGGATATGATTGACAGGGCACAAAGCCCTCTGTTAGCTAAGGTGGATTTAAATTTGTCCCCTTAGACAAACATCCAACCCCGGTCTACAAGGTCCCCTTGGACGAAGCAACCCATGGCTGCCGACAAGGATCCTTCTGTCAGGTTGGGTCGACTACCTCCTCTGACTAAGTAGACCAGGGACCACGATGGCCCGGGACGACGGAACCATGGGATCTTGATCGGGTCTATCATCCATTCCCCCACCATCCGCTTTAAGTGCTAAATGGTGAAAATTTCTATTTTAAATTCCAAACCTTCAAACATTTTAAATCTCAATACCCATGCTGCTACTATATGCCAGATAACACGTATATTCTACGTATCTGATTGACGACTAGCCTTAATCGAAAGTTCTCTCTCGTGATCGGGAGGGGTAATTAACTATAGGGGCTTGCGCCTATAGGAAACCAGAACTCAGATCATAAAGTCCTCACAAAATGAGGGCGAAATCTCTGGGTAGTGTCTTATCTACAAACCCATCTGCCTTCCAAAATTTACCTTGGAACTTAGTTCGTTAAAACTCCCTCGCCGAAAAATAAGAAAAGCGGGCGGAGGCCGGGGCCGAATTTTCGGAGCCCACAAAGTCATAAGGCTATGGAAATAAATCCCAATAGCCCATGACCAAACCTGAGAAAAGTACTTTGTTTCTTTCGTATTTCAAATCAGTCTTGTTCTGAAAGCCTTAAAAAAAAACTCTGGGTAATTCTTGGATTTGGGAAAAACTGTTCAGATTTTGAGCCCTTGTTATGATTCTTTGCTATAGTCATTAACCTTGACACTGCCTTAACGCAATGGAAAGAAATACAATGAATGAACTACATGATGAACTCTGTTTTTCTCAAAATTTCTTTCATGATTGAGAATTTCAACTTGAATGGCATTGCTGAACAAGAATTTATGATAATTGTTTTTGCATTAGGCTTCTATGAACGCTAATTAATGGTATTCAGTTAACATTTAGTTATTTACTGATTGATTAACCTTTTGGTTATTTATTAGGTAACCCTTACGTAGAATATAACCACTTCTATTCTTTGGGTTTCATTAGAATTTTATGTAAATAGCATTTACCACGTTGATCCCTTTATTTTTTTCCTGTACCCTACTTCATGCCTACATTGGGGCTTCAACTCATAATTTCTTCCCATGCAGTGAGAACAGGACTGGAAGGACCTGGGCTCTCTGTATCACAAAAATTATGGTACTGCATTGGTAGTGTTGGTGGGCAGTATATATGGGCTCGTTTACAGTCATTTTCAGCTTTTAGAAGATGGGGCGACTCTGAGCAGGTAACTTAACTTTCATTTGACAAGACGTAATGAATTTATATTTCTTATGGCATTAGCTGCAGTTGGGTAGTTTTTTAGATGCAAGGTTTAATTATTGCTCTGCAGAGACCGCTGGCACGACAGATATGGGTTTTAATACAACGTATTGAAGGCATTTACAAAGCTGCAGCTTTGAGTAATTTATTACTATTTCTGTATTCTGGAAGGTATCTTCTTATGTCCTAAAGACTTCCTTGCATTTTATTCCAACCTGAATGCATTTTTATAGATTTAGAGATAGTTTAAAAGAACAAACTAGCTGAACGACTTAATGTAAATAAGAGATAATATAAGCATAAGAAGTTTCTTTACCTGAAACTTGCTCTGGATAAGGCCATGTAAAGTATGTATCAATTTTGGGGAGAGGTTGAGGAACTTTTCACCTTGCTTTACTCGAAAGGGAAAATGACCTTAATTTTAATTTCCGGCATCTAGGTCATGAAAGGAGAAACTTAGACAGGCCAAAAGATTATCTTAACTAGAAATTCTGAGAACCATGAAAAGCTGTATAATTAATATTTATTACAAATTCTGAACTGCTAATATTTTTTTAAATTTTTTATATACAACAGTCGTACAATATGATTTCATACTCTTCATGACTTAATTAAGGAAATTTTATTTTATGTGATGTAACCTTAGTTTTCTGTTTCCAAGTGCAGGTATAGAACGCTTATTGAAAGAATTTTGAAAGCAAGACTTGTGTATGGAAGCCCTAATATGAATCGGGCCGTTAGCTTTGAGTATATGAATAGGCAATTGGTTTGGAATGAATTCTCGGTAATTTTTCTGGTGTTGAAAGCTCTAAATTTTATTGGAAAAACTGTAAACTATAAAGTATAAGCCCTCTTTGTTTTTAAAACTTTTAAGTTTTATATTATGAAGTTTTTTACCTTTTTTGACGACTTTTATGCTAAATCGGAGTCACTGATTAAACATCCAGAGTACACTACAGAGGGAACAATGAAATGAACTTAATATAGTTCTCATCCCAGCAATGTCTTTTTTTAATCCCAGTCTTGGTATTATTTGGCTCACTCTATCTAGTCGGTCTCATCCAGTATATGATCTGCTTTGTGGTAGGATTACTTTGCTAGGAATGAGAAATTTTTTATTTCGAAGGAAATTATTGTTGATCATGATATATATTTGGTTATCTTTTTAGATGCAGTAAACTTGTATATTCTGTACATTTGCTTTCCTTCTACATTGTGTCCTTTCTGACTTTCCAAAATAAAGCGCATCTACATCGAAATCAAACTGTCTGCATCAAAAACAGTTATGGATAATAATATTATTGGATTTTACAATCATTTAGTTGTCAATGAATCATGGTGTTGAAGTTTCATCAGTAGAAAAGTCTACTATTTTGAAAAGTCCTAATTATGCCTCATAAGTTCAAATTCATTCAAAATTCCCTTGCATCACTAAGTTTAGATTTGAAATAAGACCAACATTTTTATTCTCAAATACATTCTCAATGATGTGATTTTTTTGGGGGGATTTACATACATACCATTTTATTTTATGCTATGTACATATCTAACACATAAAATTTTAATATTACATGCCTACCATCTATAGAATAAATATGGGTGCATGAAATGAAATATTAAAGTTTATAGGGTGGTATGGGCGGTAAGAATGAAATATATGAGTGATATATTTGATATTAAAAATTTATATGAGTGTTAGGAATGCAATAAAATTTTAGATGTTCTTTATACTTCATATATCGAGTATATTATATCAATGCCTTCTGAGCTGATCAATTAAAACAAATCCAAACCTGTAAACAAGCTGAAGATTGACGAGATAACCATGCTATGTTTTTATTTTTGGATTGCTGGGTTGCTAAATGAATAAGCGTTTGGTCAAGGTTCCTGTGTATAATTTACAAAAGAAATATTTTGCTAATCATTGATGCCAGTGTGGAAATGAATAAGCTTTTGTTATGTGAAGCTTTGTTTGCTTGTTGGCTATATTAATGATTCAATCCGATTTTTTTTTTTTTAATGTTTTTTTTTTTGTTTTGGGGGTGCAGGAGATGCTGCTTTTGCTGCTTCCACTTTTAAACTCATCTTCAATCAAAAAATTTCTTCTTCCTTTCTCCAAAGATAAATCATCTGGATCTTCCAGCAATGAGTCAGAATGCCCAATCTGCCATGCAAATCCCACCATTGCATTTGTGGCTCTTCCTTGCCAACACAGGTAAATTTAGTTTCTATTAATAAGTATGTAAAGTTTTTTGACAGTCAAGTGTGCTTGTGAACCACTTCTGTTGATATACTGCTAATTATCCTCATTATGACGGTTTATAATGCTTGATATTTTGGCACAATAGCATTCTTTTTGGGATAATCTGATTGTTTTGAACAATTCCCTGAAACCTTTATCCTTCAAGACTTTTTCTACCTTATGAAAGCATTACTGCTTTTTTTTTTTTTGGGGTAAATGGCAAACAATAAGGAATTTTTATTGCGTCCTCCCACCTGACGTAGAGATACGTTCTCCCACCCCTAAAAAACTCGGTTTTTGCTCGGTATTGCTAGCTATTATTTGGTATTAATGAAGAATATCATCATGTGAAGACAAATACCAAGTTATACCGAGCTATACCGAGCAATACCGAGCAATACAAAAAAATACCTAGTTTTTCCTTGAAAAAACTTGGTATTGCTCGGTATAGCTCGGTATAACTTGGTATTTGTCTTCACATGATGATATTCTTCGTTAATATCAAATAATAGCTAGCAAAAACCGAGTTTTTTAGGGGTGGGAGGACGTATCTCTACGTCAGGTGGGAGGACGCAATAAAAATTCAACAATAAGGGGCTATTTAGTTGGCTGAAAAGAAATGCAATGTAAAAAGAATGCAATGTAAATAGAATATAGTTTAAAATGAATAATTTAGAATTGTTTGAATGAATATAAAATGAATGTTTGGGATTACTTTTTTATTTAGTTTGAAGTAAAATTAGTGCAATATAAAGTCTAAAAAGGGTGGTGGCGGCGGCCGGTGGTGCCAAACGGTTGTTGCCAGACAATGGTCAGCCATGGCAGCGGGTGGTTGCAATGGTGGTGGCAACCGGTGGTTGGTGGTGGTTGACTGGTGACCGGACTTGGCGGCGGCGGTGTTGGTTGGTGGCGGTGGTGGTCAGTGGCGACGAATTTATGTTGTATTCGAAACTCGCCCAAATCTGAGGACTTCCAAATACGCAAAAAATGAATTAGATGGTGAATTCTAAATACTCAAAAGTTTTACACTACATTTGTTTTGAACTTCAAATGGGCAGCATGTCATTTTATAGCATTATTATATCTTATGATTGCTCTTGGACCTTCAAAGAATTTTGTAATCCTTTCTTCATTAGAAAAGTCCCATCATTTGAATAAACAGAAATTTTGTAATCATATATTTTCTTCTGATTTAGGGGGTGTGTTAATTTAGGTTGATGTGTTGAACCTGCCTGATTTTAAAATGATTGGACACGAATATAATCAATTCAAACCTGAACCCAACTTATTTATTAAACGGGATAAAAATCTCAACAGGACCTGAATCTTCACTGGTTGATGCAATCCTGACTTTTTTGTCAGTTTCAAATCTGATTTTTTATATTGTGTCAAATATTAAGAATAGTTGATTTTGTTACAGGTATTGCTACTATTGCCTTCGCACTCGTTGCACGTCAGTTAGCTCGTATCGGTGTTCACGATGCAATGAACCGGTAGTAGCAATCCAGAGACATGGATCAACTGAAACCAAAACGCCCAGGAGTTGAGTTTCTTTCTGCAACTGAGGAATTGTGTTGTTGTAAAACAATGCGTGAAAATGCCTCTCCACTCTCCAGGCATGTATGTGTTGTTCATTCTTCTTACGAATCTCACTGTAGGTATCTTTTTCTTTCCATTAAATTGATGATATATAGATGGCTTTTCTAGGATATATTTATAATTTATTGCATCTGAATTCTATTCATATCTTCAGAAATATATCAAAAAATTATCATTTATGAAGTTGGCAGCTGAGGCTTTTGAGGAAGGTGATAAAATTCATCTAGGATTAGAGGTTTAAAAGAGTCGAGTCGAGCAATTGCCTATTTAATTCTTACTCAGTTAAAAGACTCGCACTCGGGTAATAAGATTGAATTTAGCTTTTGGAAAGTTTGAATTTGACTTGAGAATTAATAATATTTTTTATTATATTATTTTAAATTAATTTTGAAATAAAATTTAATTTAAATGAGTAGCTTTACAAGCTTACGAGTTGAGCTAGGTTGACCTTGAGTGTAGACTTGAGCTTGAACTCATGATTTGTTGAGGTTGGCTCCTAAGCTCGTTAATGAGTCGTGTTTGAGCTGGTCCACAATTTGATTCTACTAGCTTACACCCTTGATCAATTGAGCAAAAAGTTTTGTTAGTGCGGGATAAAAAACATTTTTATAATATTACCTAGGGTATTTTATAATATAATTTTCCAATAATGCAGTAATTTAATTATTTTAGGGATTATCATCTTATGATCAACTTAATATGTCAATTTTTTTTTTAATTTAATTATCAAAATATGTTTTCAAACTGATAAGATGCTCTGTTCTTAAATAAAGTTTTAATTTTAACCATAAATATACTATAGATTTTATTAAAATTAGCATAATTTACTCGATCTTATTTTAATATTTAATAAATAATAATAATAACTTTTGAAATTTCTTCAACTTATTAATATAATTACAATAATATAATTATGGTATTAAATAATACCATGGAAACATATAAGGCTTGGACTTCAAGAAGCATGCTTTGGGTTGCAGAGTCATGCTAGCTATAGCTCTACCTCCTCTATTCAATAAATAAATGGAGAAATTATTTTGTACCGAGACCGGACACAGAATGTAGTTCAGAACCAACAAGAATGCATCACATCAACATCAACAGTACCAAGCACAGAGGTGACATGACACATTCTAATTTATCTCCCGTCAGCACAAAATAATTAATCCAATAAATGGCTTATGAGATAACAAGTTAAACTTAAGCTGGCCTTGATTTAACTCTAGCTCAGCCGAATTGTTTAACAAATATTAATATAAATTACACTTAAATGCATTAAGATTTATATGCTTAAATATAAAACTAATATATGATTTACTTAATTATTTATTACTCTTACAATTTCTCATTTATTGCATCATTTTACGTCATAATTATTTTCTCTTTTTCATAATAGATGAGCTAGCTTGTGAGCCAACTCAAAATTGAGCTCAAACTCAATTAAATAATCAAGCTCAAGCTCAAACTTGAGGTGAAAACAATAATAATTGCAATAAAAAATAAAATCTCATAGCCCCCTTTCATGTTTTACACATTTGAAGCTTTTAAAAGCTCCTCCCATGTAGTTATTTTCTCTCTTGGCTTGTTCTTCTGCTGGCCTACCATCTTCTCCTTTGCATCAATCTTTTCCCAGCCACTGAAAGGTACGAATTTAATATTCTTGTTTTCAAGCAGTTGAAGAAGCCCTTGCCTTCCTGGCTTTGGAGTACCAGAAGCAGCTGTAAGCAAGCCCTTCTCCACATCTTCAGAAATGCTTGCAACCTGCAATCATAGAATATAATTACCATCTACAATCAGATCAAATTGTCTCCTCCTATACTTCTTCAAAAATTTAGCCACTTCACTCGATCATCATCTTTAGGAATGATTTAGTATGATAACATCATAATCGAAGCGAAGTTCCATATATCGATATCGACGTAAGATATCAGGCGATTGTAGGATGTAATTGGTAGCACAAGCACTTGGTGATCCTGTAGACGTGAAATTATTCTGTGTGGATATGGACGTCATCCGGAGGCGAATCAGAATGCACCACGTCACTTATTTGTTGTGTACCGTGGCTAGATACCGCTGTGTACTAGGTGACGTGGCACATTCTAATTCGCCTCCGAACGATCCGATATCCGCATAGAATAATTTCTCCCTATAGACACTCCATTAGTGTGCAAAGAGGTTGAGTGCCGATTCATTGCTGGCATGCAACTCTCTTCTAGGTACCTGAGGTAGGCATTCCCTTATAACAGTTCTTCCATCCTATTGTGGAGTTTTCCATATGATTATCAAATACAGGATTATATAATCCATTCATTTGTCTCTATTGGATGTTTTGTCTTTCTCCCTCACTACTAATAGTTAAGAAAACAACATACATCAATGCCAGATCATCATTAACTTTTGACGATCTTTGTTTCTGTTATCCAACACAAGTGCTAATTTGTGGTATTTTTCAGAGAAATTTGGAGAATAAGAACTTTGGAATATTATGGTTATAATTTTTAAGTATCTGAGGCTTCGTTTGAGATGATTTTCTTACTACTTCTTAAAAAAGCTGCTTTAAGAAGCAGTAAAATGTTAAAAAAGTTACTTTAAGAAGCAGTAAAAAAAGTCATTCCAAACGAAACCTGAATTTGATAATCATACTTACAGTTTCCTCAGCACAGTAGAGATTAGTAGCGACAATCCCTATAGGACCTCTTTTCAACCACCCAGCAACATACAAGCCATGCTCCACAGCCTCATGCCCTGTTTGATAGCTGCTCAGAACTCTGCCCTTCAGATTTGGAACCACTCCTGTCAAAACCATTGGTAGATAAAATGATAGCCTTCTTTTTGAAGAAAATTAAACTATTTATACCAATTCTTAAATCAAACTGAAGTTCTATAACCAAAATTACTCAAAAAGCTCCTCAAATCTACAGCATAAGATTTTTTTTTTATAGCTTTGAGTGAATTTAATTACAAACTCATATACAAACCCATTTAAACAAGCCTTAAAGCAGGGACCTCTACAGTAAAACCAAAGCTCCCAACAATGGGGATGGGTTCTGGAAGCCAAATTTAAAAAAATTATCTTCCTAGGATAAGCGGGCATCTGCTTGTATGAATTCTTAAGGTTTTGCATATGGGGTGGGTTCTGGTTTAAGATTTTGTTTTTATGGTTTGAATTCTTATATTTAGGATTAAGGTTTTACATAACATGGTTTAGGGTTTTCAATTTATGATTTTTTTATTAGCATTTAGGTTTTTTGTTTATAGTTTATGGTTTTGGATTTACTATTTAGAGTTTAAAGTATAAGGATTAGCATTTAGGGTTTAGGATTTAGGTTTTTTTTTTGGATTAAGATTTATAGTTAAAGGTTAGGTTTTAGGCTTTAGGTTTCATAATTTTGGGTTTAGTGCTCAATCTTTAAGGTTTAGATTTTTTGTTAGGTTTTAGTTGTAGTCATTAGGGTTTAGTGTTTACAATGTGGCTTAAAGTAAGGTTATAGCTGCATAGAACACCCTTGCTAGGAAAATAAGACTTCCTATAAATAAAGAGCAAGAAGCCAATAGGCCTATGAGAGAGAAACCCACCTTTATGATTATCAAAAGGCAACCCATCAATTGGTAAAGACTTGTAACCTATACTTTTCAATACAAGTCTGCAAACACAAATAGAAATTAACTAGCTTTGATGATGTATTAGTGAAACTAATGGTTCTATGGATGACTAGTTGGACAAGAAGGTGTTTGTTTTACCCGCAGGTGATATCTTCAAATTCTCCTCTACCAACTGCTAATCGTTTGCCAGTCTCTGTATCAATATAGTATTAGTTAAGGGAGATGGCCCTTTATTAAAGAACCAGATAGAAAACATTTGCAGGTGTGGGGAGGGAGAGACGAATTAGAAGCCTTGCCTTCTAAAAACGTTTTCTCAAGGTGCACAGCACCAACAGTGCAGCCATTCTCTGCTGGCAAGAATCTATCAGGCTTTCTGAAGAACACAAAGTGGAGTTCCCTTTGTTCTGCAGGAGGGCTGTGTGGAGAAGAAGCTGCTTTAGAGAGTAATTCATAAACTCGTTTCTGTATACGCTGGTTCTTCAATTCTTCCTATAATTAGCAAATCAAAGTTACAATTCTCAGGTTTAGTGTAAGGCTGAAACAGACTTAGCAATCCCAAGAGAAAGAAAAATAAATTCATAGAATGAATACATAAATTAGTTCAAAAATAATTATGGAAGACTACGGCTCCGTTCGGGACGGCTTTCTTCCTGTTTCTTGAAGCAGCTTTTTAGTATAAAAATTAAAACTTTTGTACTAAAAAGCTGCTTTAAGAAGTAGTAAGAAAGCCGTCCCAAACAAAACCTACATTAATTTGAGAAAAAAGACTGTGAAGCTACAATGAGGGACAGCAAACTTAATACTTGATAGGGAGAACTCAAAATTACTAGAGAAACATTTATCCTAGATAGCGGGTGAGGTAAGGAGAATTCTTACCATAATTTCTAGCCAAGCACACTTTCATGAGAAAACCATAAATAGCAAGCAGATACAACAATAACATCAAGCCTTTATCCCACTGTGGGGTCACCTACTTGAATCCTTTTTCTCCATTGTGTACTGTTAAGAGTCAAATTCTCATTTAAATTTAATAAAGAAAGGTCATTTTCTAACCAAGCTTTTTAGGTCTATGTCTACATTTCTTAACATAAGCTAAATCTACTACGTCTACTCTCCTAAGTAGGTCATTGGAAGGCCGCCGTTTTATGTGACCAAACCATCTAAGGTTACTCTTTCTAATATTATATTCCATTAGAGCAACTCCAACCATACAATACAGTTAACTAGAGTAAAGATGCACATGATCAATAAATAAACTAGATGAGAAGAAAATACAACAATGATGTCAAACTCTCTGTAAGTTGCAGGCCTAAACCCTTGTAAAGTACACTCCACAGAGTTAAGGTAGCTATAGATAAATGTTGTCGCTTTTTGTTGACCTGTATGTTAAACCAAAAAAAAAAAAAAAATGAAAGCATACATGTAGACCATCGGATCCACAAAATCGTGCCGAAATCCCGCTGCAAACGGCGCCGCTCCAGTCGATTTCCCGCGATTCCTGCTCAAATTCCCCTCGAGGAGGCTCATTCGCGTAGTTAAATAGCCACCCGAACAGAGCCTTCGATTGCTCTCCGACTTCGCTCCACACACGACCTCTTCTTCCTCAAACCCATCGCCGACTCCAAGCCACTGCCAGCTCTCCTCCTCCCGCCGGCTTCTTCACCCAACGTCTTCATCTCCACCGAAGTAGCAAGCCTCCAGTCCCGACATCTTCCCCTGTGCCGATCTCACGGCCTACTGCCAACAGCCGCACCGAGCCTCAGCTCTACCCGACCTCCCGATCCTCCTGATCTCCAGAGAGAGAGAGAGAGAGAGAGAGAGAGAGAGAGAGAGAGAGAGAGGGAGGGAGAGTACCGAGCTCCTCTTACCTGGCCGAACTCCACCTTGCCCGATCCCAAGCAGCTGCCGCCCTCTCCTCCTCTGCCCTTACCCGAACCCAAGTTAAGAGAGATTATCTCTCTTTCTCCTTCCCTCTATATTTTATTAATTATAACTAATTAAATACTAGTTATAATTAATACTCACTACTTATAGTTAATCAAAATTAATATTAATTATGATTCATTAATGTTAAGAAAAATTAATTATAGTTAACTATAATTAATTATTATTTATAATTAGTTGGAATTAATTATAAAAGTTTGTAATTTATTCTAGTTAATTATGTATAATATATTATCATTAATTATAATCGACTATAGTTAATTATAGTTAATAATTATAGTTAATAATTATTAACTATAATTAGTCTTACTTGATTATAATTACCTTGATCTACATGCCAAATCCATTACCGGTTTATTTGCAAAAGTATAAAAAAAAAATGAAAGAAGTGGTTCTTTTATCGATGCTTGCAACGGGCCGGCAAACCCCCAAGGCGCTCACGTAGCGTTGAGGGTGGGAAACCGGTGCGATGCTTGCGACGATTTAAGGATCCCTCTTCAATGCTAGCAACGAGCCGGCAAACCCCCGAGGCGCTCAAGTAGCATTGTAGGGCGGGAAAACGGTGCGGCGCTTGCGGCGAAGGGGATAAAAAAATGTGTTTTTATTTTACTTTATTTTTATATAAGTACCCCTGAACGCCCACGTGGTGTAGAGGGGGGAAATTTGTGTTCTTTCTAACCTGTTTTCTTCTTATAAAAAAAAAACCCTTAAATGCTCACGTAGCGGGCGGGGATAAAAAAATACAAAATGCGACCGCGGTGTCTTTTTTTACACCTACCTGAAGCGCTCACGTAGCGTCGAGGGGAAGGTTGCCTCTTGGTTTTTTTCCCTAAACGGGGGAGACGCCGGGAGGCTGCCAAAATTTGGATTGAAAATCCAAGGACATTGAACAATGTTGAATCTTATTTGGACACTAATTTGAACGATGCAAAGGACTTTAACTCAAAAAATGAACTTGCAAATGGATTTGATTGAACTCAAAAGAACGAATGCTAAGAACTTGTACTCGAGATTGTAGTTTGGGACAACTACAAGGATCGCTTGAACTTGGAACTTGAACTCAATTCTAAAACGAATTCAAGCTTAAATAAAGATACAAGTTGACCACTTGGAACTGTACTTGGAACTTGAACCAAGTTGACAACACTTGAACTTGAACTTCAAATGAAATTGAGCTGGACTCAAGCAAGAACTTGATTGAATATGCAAAGACTCCAGAAGATAGTGAACTTTGATATTGAACTAAAATTTGGACATATAGAACTTGAGCTCGGACTTGAACAAACTGCAAATGACACAAACTTGATTTAAGCATCCAATGAACTTGAACTTGCATTTGATTTAAAATCAAATGATAAGAACAATGAACCAAGTGTCATGGGCCTAAGCTCAAGATGGACTCATGCTTGAACTTTACAAGCTTTGGACTTGAAGAAATAAACATGAATTGAACTCAATTTGGACTTGGGGCCTTGAGTTAGTCAAATTCGATATATCATGTGATTTGGCATATATTCAAATGAACACTAATAGAAGAGCAACAGCGGATTCTATTGGAAGAATGAACAAGATGTGAATGGAACTGTCATTCCAAATGCAATTCAATGGCAAGTCACAATGTTTGATCAATCATATGCAAATGATAATATCTCCTATATGCATATGTAAAGAAAGAGAGTGGTGGTGCAAAAAAGAAATGTTTGAAGATTGCTCTCCTACAACCAACACAAGCTGACATACAAACTCTCAATGACACCAAGAGGTCATATACAAGAAACATAGTGTCCCACAAATAATCAAAGGACTACACTTGCTTATAGATGCATACAACGGTCTCCTATGGATATGGAGCTAGCTTACAAATAAATACAGTAATAAATGCCTACGAATTATAAAAGAAGACTTGTCATACATATGGCGTGCTATCTACGGATAAATAAAAAAGAGCTATAATGGATTATTATGTGATATAGACACAGTAACATATTTGCAAATCAAAGTTGATGATAACACATTAGGTGCTAGTAATCATAAGTTGATACCAAAGATCCATTCCACATTCCATATGTCAGAATCAGTAATGTAGTAAAAAAGGCAAGTTATTGATTCAAGATACTGGTCACTAATTTCGAAGTGTAAGGAATTGATAAGGATATAATCATCCAAGGTAGAAGTGGTGGGTTCTTCAAGCCAATAACAGAAAACAAGGAAGACGACATAATTAATAAAGCACTTATTGATTTCTATACGAGTTTTGGAAAGAGAAAGCCATATCAAATCAAGATTGAGTGAATCTTAATTCAACTAAGTTATGAACATTTAGTTGGATAAGATTATAGAGGCTTGCAAATTTCTTGATGAATAGTAGTTGTGCATCCAACATATTGTCTGTGTGCAAATATTGAAGTACTACAATAAGTGCAAGCTCCTATGACCCAAGGTAGGAGATTAGTTAGTGCAATACAATCTACCTGCACAAATTATGCAAGTAATGCACGACAGTCTACCTGTACGAAGCAGCGAACAACTGATCCAGAAACTGCTACGCCACGCCACCGGATCTGCAACATTCGTACAAGCAGACAGAAGGCGTCTACGAATACTTCAAAGTACCCCTGCACGTGCACCATAGTTTGTATGCATGTAGGTACACTAAAAGAGGGTAAAAGCAATCATGAAACTCGCATGGGCCCCGGCGAGCGTGTTATAGAAATACAAGTGACGTCTAGGGATGCTGCGCGGGTTATCAAATTTTAAACCCGATCCTCCTAAGAAGATAAAAGGAGTGGACATGGTTCAATTATAAAATGCCCCCAAACACCCGCATGGGCCCAGCGAGCGTGTTATTGGTACACACATGACGTCTAGGGATGCTGAGTGGGTTGACAAGTGAATTCAGGTTCTAAACCGATCCTTCTATACGGGTCAATAGAAGTCGACAGGGTTCGAACCAACAAACAGATATACGGTTGTGGCGACCGTCATATTTGTCTTAATACATTCATATTAGGCCTTCAAGGCCTATAATAATGAGAATTCACTATCAAGGGCATAAAGCCTACGAAACCCGATCCTCGATCAATAGCTTGGTCGAGTTTACAAGGTTCAATCAACAAAAGAGAAATGACCCCAAACACCCCGATGATGGCCGTGTTGATTTCTTATCTCAACCGGAGGGGCACAAATATTTTTTAAATGTCATTCCAAATACTCAAAATTCCATCCAAATTCTCACAAAAATGCAGAAAATTCTCAAAAATCCCAAAAATATTTAAATTTGAAATTCAACCCATTAATCATTTAAAACAAAATTTATCCACCATCCGCAACAGTTTGCCGGGGTGAACAAATCAAAATTTACCTCAGCTCACAAAAGAGCTATAAATGCCTAGTCGAAAATATTAGTAGGATTTATTCTCAAAAAGTCTCCTGCCAGTAAGAACGTGGTACGTGTCCTCTAACTGGCAGTTTGCCGCCAAATGGCACTGCAGGATAAACGGTTATGACCCGGGGCCCTCTGAACCGAGTGGTTTTGACGCCAAATGGCACCACGAAATACCGGTTACGGCCAGCGCCGATACGCTCCTTATTGGCATCAAATTCTTGAGATATGAATCAATAAGATATAATCGATAGGGCACAAAGCCCTCTGTAAGCTAAGGTGGATTCAAATTTGTCCCCTTAGGCAAATACCCACCCCAGGTCTACGAGGTACCCTTGGACGAAGCAACCCATGGCTGCCGACAAGGATCCTTCTGTCAGGTTGGGTCGACTACCTCCTCTGACTAAGTAGACCAGGGACCACGATGGCCCGGGACGACGGAACCATGGGATCTTGATCGGGTCAATCATCCATTCCCCCACCATCCGCTTTAAGTGCAGGATGGTGAAATTTCTATTTTGAATATCAAAATCTTCAAATTCCCAACTATTTCCAAACTTTTCAAACATTTCCAAATCTGAATCTATGCTGTTACTATATGCCAGATAACACGTATTCTCTATACGTATCTGATTGACAACTAGCCTTAATCGAAAGTTCTCTCTCATGATCGAGAGGGGTAATTAACTATAGGGGCTTGCGCCTATAGGAAACCAGAACTCAGATCATAAAGTCCTCGCAAAATGAGGACGAAATCTCTGTGTAGTGTCTTATCTACAAACCCATCTGCCTTCCAAAATTTACCCCGGAACTTTATTCAGTTAAAACTTGCTCGCCGAATAAAAAGATGAAAAGCTGGCGGAGGCCGGGGCCGAATTTTCGGAGCCCACACTTTTCAAGAGATTGTTACATAAATGTTTTGTTTGGTATCAGTTAATTTGAAGGTTCTTAGTCGCAAAATCACAAGCAAGTTCTCCTAAATAAAAAAATTCAAGTATATAGATGAATTGCAAATAATTTTATGCATCTTACGCAATAAAAAATGATCTGTAAAATGTAAATATGAATCGATAGTGTCTTGAATTATATTTGAATGCTATAAAATCAGAATCTTAGGAAAATGTAGTCTTTTTGGATATTACACAACACACAAAGAAGTTCTATAGAGAAAGAACTAAATATAATATTAGCTTTTTTGAGTGTCGAGTCGAGCTTGACTTGACTCATTTACACCCCTACCCACAGAATATTAAAACTTGGGTTATTGAAATAAGAGACACCAAATTACAAATACGTATAAAAAATGAGACCAATGCAAATTAGCCTAATTAATTTTTAGGGGGCAAAGAACTTCATTATGTTGAATGATAGTGCCAGTTTAGCATGTTCCCAAAAGTAAAGTAAATAGATGTAATTGTCCATTAAAATTTGAAATCCATCTAGCAAATTGAATTAAAAATTTAAAAGGTTGGAAACTAGCTAGCATATCTCAATAATATGATTTTTAGTAAAATTGGCAGAACTAGAATACGAGACTGTTGGAGAGATCAAATCAGCAGAAATGGCTCACATATTTGGATGACATTACAGAGGTATATGAGTAGATTCATAGTTGTAACTTTTGGTCTAAAGCATAATAGTATATACCTCATCAGAAGGTGATATATCTAGGTCAACTTGCTGCATCTTGATGTTTAGGTTCTTCATACCTGAAAGTATTTCTGAAGCTTTAGAGCATGTTTAAGACTAACCAGGGAAGAAGCAGCTCCCATGAAATCCCATCACCATAGTGTATTATGGAAGATTAGATTATGTTGATTTAGTACCATCTTCTTCAAATGGGAGAACTGGATAGTGCGTTCCATACAAAAAAAGGTTCAGATTTTGATTTATACCAAGAATTTCTCTCAATTCCTTCGCCGTGCAAGCCGCTTGTGCAGGACCACGCCTTGCTACCAAGTAAACCTTTCTAATGCAAAATATACTTAAGTACAGTTTCAACATGTAGTCATTCCATCTTGTGAGGATGGAGAAATGACATACCTTATGGTGCTGTCCTGAAGAGAAGCTAAGGCATGATCTGAAATATCTGTTTTTGCTAATTCGCTAACCGGTCGCAAAAGTATACGAGCAACATCAAGTGCAACATTTCCCTAGAAGGATATATGATGTATTAGAACGGTTGTGCTCATAGCTAACTTCAAAATAAAAATAAGCAATTTATTCCATAAGAGTATAGCAAAGATTTTACATTCAAGCAAAAGCTAATTTTGGTGTTTGAGAATGGAGATATATTTCAAATTACCAAATTAATAATTTATCAACCGTTAAAAAGATTGCAGAAACATACCAGACCAAGGATAACAGCTGTATCAGTGCTCTTCAAATCCGGTGCCATCTTGAAACAGTCGGGATGTCCATTATACCACCAAACAAACTCTCTGGCTGAGTATATGCCATTCAAATCCTAGAAAAATAGTGAAGGCAGCCACCTTTTGAGACAAGATTTCACAAGCAACAAAACAAACTAACATTGCACAAGCCAATTTTCCCCACCTCTCCAGCGACACCCAGCAAATGCTCATGATGACCCTTTCTTGACTAGTTGGCCTTGGCTTTCTAATTCCTCATTTTTCATTCATTCATATTGAGTGTTTCTTGGGTTGATAAACCAATTTATTGTAAAGTATTTTGAATTTTTTTTTATTCATGTTCCCTTAGATCTTTAATCTTCTTTCTAATCTTCTAACAATAATATTATCGATGCATTTTAAGAAAAAGATCAAAATAGTTCATAGATTTTTTATAAATGACCAAACTGATCCCCAACTTTATTAAAGGACTATTTTAGTCCCTAAAATCTTAAAAAATGAATTAAAATAGTTCTATGGTGGGCCTACTTTATTTTCTCTTTAAGGAGTTGAGGGATCAAAATGATCATTTAACATAGTTGAGAGCAATTTTGGTCTTTCATAAAGAGTTCTAAACTTCGTTGTACAATGTACATGCCCAAATCAATGAAGTCAAATTCCAATTCTCTTATGTTCAATAGATGTAATTCTAACCGCTCATCTAATATAATCATTCATTAATTTATCATGCAAATTTGAGTGATACCTATCAACTCATTCAATAAAAAACAAGTTACAATGAAAGAAACCACATCAATGATAATTATTAAGCTTAATTTTAGCTTGTCAATGTGGTTCCAATCCTCAAAATAAGCTATGATGGCTTCAAGCACAGCATATATATATAAGGAGACAAATCAATGCCTTCATAACTTACAGTAATTCTTCCCGTGAGTACTGTCACTTGTCTAGTTTTATCAAAAAATAAGATTAAGCAGAATCCAGAATCTAAGTAATTCTAAAGTTTAAAATAGCAAGCAGGTCAAGAGAGATGAGATCTACTCTTCGGATAACAACTAGGAATGTGATGAAATGACATATCGAAACTAGAATTGACGTACCTCTCCAGGAATTCCAAGAGATCTGTCACTTTCAGCGCCATAGGAAAGAACAACCTGTTTGAAAGCAGATAGCAGTCTAATAAATGGTCAAATACTGCAAGCCAACAAGTTATAACCAGAACTATTGTCAACCATAATCTATTGTTATACACAAGTTGGAATGCTTACTATATCATAATTCTCTCTGAGCTCTGACAAAGAAATGCCACTTCCAAGAGCAATGTTACCAAAGAAGGAGCATCTCTCACTTTTAGCAACCCGAGAGAATTGATTGGCCACGATCTGTTTTCAAATTTCTGGTATCATTTGGTTGTAACAAGTACGTAGTAGCAATTTATACAGTATATATATATATATATATATATATATATATATATATATATATATATATATATATATATATATATATATATATGAAATAACAATAAAAAACAAGCGAGGTAAACTTGGCATATAAATCACATTATATAAGGATTGTGTGCTAGAAAATTTTGTAGCAGGAGAGTCAAAATTAAATCCTCTTAGTATTATATAAAATTCCAACCCACACAGATATATTGATGAGACACGAGATTTTTAACATAGAATACTCAAGAAAGCAAAATAAACCACGGAGCCTGACTCATATGTAAAAATCCATTATATAAATGGGAGTTACAAGAAAAAAGCTTTTCCTTGTGAGGCAAAAGGGGTTATAGAATTTAAATATCCTTAAATGAATTAAAAAATACAAAAACAGGATTATATTTTCACAATAAACTAGAAAAGATGACAACGAACATCGTTGGTGGTCGTTAGCGACAATAGCTCAAAAATACCAAAGAGCTTTTTAGTTTACTCAGCTCTTCAACCTCTCCTTTAGTAGATAATGACGCCCTATTTATAGGCTTTGTAAGAAGTGTATTTTGATAAATTTGGTTAGAATCCAAAGCTTTCCATCGTACGATTCATATTGATCGTTTCGATCTTAGATCGTTTATTAAACATTTGAAGGCCTTAATGATGTCAGAATCAGTTAAGCCTAGGCTCTATAGATTCGTCTCGTCAAGCCTCTCGATTTTACTATAAGTATGTTAGAATTGGAAATCATTTGATCATCATTTTATGTTCAAAAATATTCAAATACACTATATATGTTTGATTTGAGCTCATTGGGAGTCGAATTGAGTCACTTGTGGTGTTGATGGGTTTGCCTTGTCAATATACTCGATTCAACTATAGGCTTTTTGAAATTGGTGTTCAAACGATCACAAATTTAATTCCATAAGCTTTCAGTTCAAATATTACCTCGAGATTCGTGTTGATCATGCTAATTTTTTTGGATAAGTATCAAGGCTAATATTAACTTAAATGCACCCCTCAAACTAGCTTTTATGCACACACAAACAAAATAGCAAGTTATTACATTGTTGTCGTATCATATCCCAAATCAAATGAAACAAGACATCGACTTCAAAGGGAGATAGATATCGAACAAAACTGGGTTTTGACAAGCTTTTGCCATTATTCCTGCTTTAAGAACACATAATCTAGCTACCTACAACAACAACAACATCAAGCCTTTATCCCACTACGTGGGGTCGGCTACATAAATCATTTTTCTCCATTGTATCCGATTAAGAGTCAAATTCTCATTTAAATCTAATAAAGAAATGTCATTTCTAATATTTTCTAACCAAAATCTTTTTAGGTCTACCTCCACATTTCTTAACATAGGTTAAATCTAATACATTTGCTCTCCTAACCGGGTCATTAGAAGGCCGTCGTTTTATGTGACCAAATCATCTAAGACAACTAATGAAAATAAAAACATAATCAATAAACCAAAGACATGTCAAGACTGAAATGAATTAATCAGTACAGTATAAAGACAAAGCATGCTTAGGTAAAATATCACCTCAAATTGCCAAAGCGAAGGGCACAAATAAACTTTACAATTCAATGAAACAATATTTTCATTTTAAAATTCTAAAATGGCTCAATCTTCTAGTTTATAAAAAAACTACAATTGTTAAATAATAATGTCCATTCCTTGAATAGAAAGTGTAAGCAATGTTCTTACGCAAACTTAACTTGAAGAACTTCTTTCACCATCAAATTCATATAAATGAAATCAATCGCATCTCTAGCATCTTTCTTCTTTAGCTCATGCAAAAGTGCCAGCATGCCCTCCGCTCCCATGTAGACTACATGCCCCCTGCCTCGGCAACACCAGTGTGCAGGGTGATCCCATTGTGCGTGACACTCTATCACATGTGTTGTTGGGTCCTCATCCCGCAAGCTTGTCTACGCATCTTCCACTCTTGTTTAGGTTTTCTAATTGATGTGCAGAGCACACATGTGCTTGTGCCGCATTAGGGCGATTGGCTTAGTGGCTCTTGATGTCTGTTGTCCTGTCAATTTTAACTTAATGATAGTTGCTCACCACTCGAGACAATTTTCAAATTGTTCACATCCTGATCTCTATTGGTAGCACTATTCAGCATTGCCTCTACCCATCACCTCAATAATATCCCTCACTAAAGGTTCCTAGGTTCATATGGTTTCCAAATTTGGTCATTGCGTTGAAAATTACTCAAGTGGCTCTAATCATCTTGAAGGATCTTCCTAATGCTCGTACTTCTCTTTATTTGCAAATATTGTGGATGAGTTGCATATTTGGAAGTGCTTCCCTCTCTTTCCACCTATTTCCTTTAATATTTTCATCAAGACTTAATTCCACCTATACAAAAACAAGCTTCTATATTTCAAGGCAAACATAAACCCATTTTTTTCTAATGATAAGAACGAGATTGTTAGACCACTTCCTTTTTCTATAGTAGACAAACTCTCCTTGGCTCGCCCAAACCAAAATATTATTCGCAAATTCAAGTCATATTTACACTGAGTTGGCAAATATTCAATTGAAGTTATTATTCATCGCCATATCATTATAAAACTAATGATTTTGAAAATCAAACCGAACCAGACAATTTGAACATGAATAGGTCATATGGTCAGTTTAATTCATTATAGAAATCAATCTTGATCAAACCAGTATGAATCAATCATAATCGTTAGTTCAACCGGCAAATCATTGAACTGACCCTAAATTTCTTAGAACTTGTCGAGGACCATTTTGGTCTTTCAATATAAGAATCAATGGATCATTTTTGCCATTTTCTCATTTATATAGTGATCATTTACCAACAAAACATACCCACATGATCCTAACTATACAAATTATATAAATAAGACTAAAACAAAGTTTTCAAGTGATGTAGTACTAAATAACTTAGTTGAAGTTTTCAATTTCACAAAAAATACTTCTTATATTTTTAAACATATTTTTTTAATAATCTGAATAGTGTTTTATTTTTTGGTTAATAATATTTAATTATTTTTAATTATAAACTATTAAAAAATATTTTTTATCTATTTATTGATTATAAATGAACTAATATAAATGATCTATAAATGAGTTTATAATGTGGATTTAATATATAATTTATAGTTGAAAATTTTATCTAAATATATAACATAAATCAGTAATAATTTATCTTAAATTGATAACTTTATATGTGAACTAATTTTATTTTCTAATCATTTATTTTTTATTTAAAATTTGTTAATATTTTTATGTCATCCAGTTCAACTTCCGGTTAAAATCCAATTGAACTATTGCATCTTAAACCTCTCATTTTTCTGATTCGATGCCCGATCCGATTTTTACAACCTTGATATTCACATGCACTTCGTTATTAGAGTAGAAACTCTAAAGCTTTTTGAACACTCATTACTTGCTAAATACCACCAAGACATTAAGCAAATTTTTCCAATGGTCAAAACCTCTGTCCACAACATGAAAACCCTTGGCAACTGAATGCATGACATAGAAAAAGATAGCCACTACTAATAATGAACTAATAGTGAACGTGAAGAAATAATCAAGACTAGAAAGAAGGGATAACCAACTAAGAATACATGTAGCTCTCCAATGAAACCAAGGGGAGAGTTCAGCATCTCAAACTTTAATTCAAAATGAAATTAATGAATGTAAAAAAAAAAAATCAATAGGTTCCAAGAATATATAATAATTGTTAAATATGGCTACATTATTAGCTACATGAGTCATTGAGAATTATACACTAGCGCTACATCTGCAAAGACGGTAAAATGGAGATACTCACAATGGAAAGGTCAGCACCCTAGCTCAGCTTGAGCTACTTTGGGCATGATCCCTAAGTATGGCATGCTATATTGTGGTCTTTAGTATATTACCATCAAATTCATTATGTTTAGTACATTTCTATGTATAGAATACATGATGTTTACTTTATTCTCCTATTTAGAGCATGAAAACTATACAATTATTTTAGAGGAATACCATGATGATAATTCCATATGTCTACTATCTATATAGGGAACAGTATAAACTTGTCTTCTTCAAAAAAATTAATAAGGAATGCTTCACTCTCCCTCTCTCTGCTTGAGAAAAGAACGCAAGAAAATGCAAACCAAGCAAACAAACTCACTTCACCTACTCAAGAGAGCTTTACATGTTCTTTCTTCTCAACAAGGCATTAAAGAACAACAAAAGGTGTAAGGATATCCTGATATAATTTGCATTATGATAGGTTCAAGATCCTTTAAATTTGCATTAATATTACAGCTTATAATGATATCATGAATAGCATTAATCTCAGTGCAAATTCAAAGGCTCTCACGCCCATCCTAAAGAAAATTATGTTAGAGTATCCTTATGCAATTTTTTCCTTAAAGAATGTTCCCTTTCTCAACCAAGTATTTAAGTCAAATTAAACTCCAAATTATTCTATCTGATGGCCTCCAAAAATCCTAAATTGCTTTCCTAGCTTTCAACATACTAGAGTCTAGAGCTGCCCTCTCTATCCTATCCAGGGCTCACTTATTAAGCACTGAAACTATTATTCCCCACCAAATACCAGCAGACGCAACCTCTCTGTAACATATTCAAGTGTACATTTGATAATGGTTGATGCTCTTCAACTAATTTTTATCACAATGGGTAAATGGATATGAGAGTGATTTTTAGAATTTAACTTTTTCATCCCTGATGAAAAAGCTTGGAAATTCCTCACTACTAAAATACAAAGGCCATAAGAAAAAAAATTCTTCCAACCTTTCACAAACTTCATAATTTCAAGTAGGGGTGTCAATAAATGACCCGACCTGCCAACCTGATTTTGATATTTTTTTTTCTTAATTTCTTTTATTTATAGGTATAATCTTCTTATTTTTTATTTATTAACCTAAAATCTATGATCAATAAGCTAATAATTTTTTTTTTTTCAATTTTAACGGGTTATGAGGTGTAGGGTTCAAGTTACTAGCGGGTTAGGTTTGAGTTAACCAAATTCGAGTTAGGTCAATTTGTGGTCGAACCCGAACCCGTCCCGTTGACCAGTTTTGACAACTCTAATTTCAAGTGGTGAAGATTTTCAAATCAATCAAATTCATCTAAATCTTTAATGCAATTTATTTAAAAGCTTGAACATCATAAATATTATCTTCAACGACAATAACTTCATCCTAATTATTTAGAGTTGGACTTATGATTCTTTCTTTAACAGTCATCAATGTGATCATGCTACCTTGTTTAAACCTATAGATAGCGGATGAAATCATTGAAACCACATAATATGGAAAAAAAAAAAGGAACATCACATTAGACATCCACATCCTTATCTTAAGGAGGTTTTCAAATTGTTTATACAACTAATTACTTTTGTTTATACGAACTATTTGGTTAGTTGACATATATTATATTTAGTTATACTACTGCAAATATCAGCTATTTGGCTCGGTGGTATTTTTAAATAATAAATTTATAAATAACATTTAACTCTTATTTTAATAAAATCTAGATGTTAAATCAGTTTTGCTACATGCTTGTATCTATATGTTAGTTTATCATATGATTAAAATTAACGGCAATAAAAAGAAATATTATAGCACTACTGATCATCCTAGATAATATTATATTATTTAAGATAACATTGAATCAAATGCACTGTATTTAATAAATAACACTCTACCACTAATAAAATTATTCTTAAGACAACACTAATATCTGGATAACGGAACCCCCAAGGGGAACTTTAAAAGGAAGGTTGACCTTTGTTTCCGGATGATCCGGTGCAACCCCATATCTGACAAGTCCAAATGGCGTAGGCAATCGGTCAATAATATCAACCTCCACTGTTTGATGAGCCTTCAACATCTATGAACATTACGTTGAATAAAAAAAGATAAGGTAAGAGATCTTAATAAAAGGATCATAAATATAAAACCAATATTAATTTGGTCAAATTGCATTATAATTATAAACTTAGTTAACAAATCACCATGAATTAATCAAGTCACCTAAAAGAGTTATTTGACAAGTTGCCTCTAAACTCAGCAAATAAACTTGACATTTATTATAAATAAAAATCATCAAAGTAGAGTTCTGCTCATCAATGAATTCCTAGATTGTAGTCATTAAGACTATTAATCTAAATTATAATGAACTCATTAAATAAACTCAAACAAGCATACAAAGGTTAATCAACATCTCAAACTAAGTTGTCATAGATTTCATAATAAGCCTCATTCACTAGCTAACTAAATTTATTTATTTTAAATAAACATTTGTTAAGCCTTACTATGTAATTTTATATGTATTACTTAAATATAACATTTCCTATCACATTGAACATTGACCCAAGCCTATAAATAGGAGATCAGAGGATGAGTCAGATACACTAAATCACATTTTGAAATGAGTAATTAATTTCTAATAGCAATCTAGTAAAATCATATATCTTCTCTCTCTAAGCTCAATTTCTTTCTTATATCTTCTCATGGGATTAATCCATACTTGTTAGTAAGGTTTTGATATCACTCACAAATAAATTTGGATCCAATGTCCTTTTAGAAGCAATGAGTGTGGACAATTGCACAAACAAGAGGTCAAACTATGGAGCCTTTTGAGGACAAGGAAAGGTCTTCTCTGGTGGAGAACCAAAACTTTGTTATCACTTGATAGTTAAGTCAGATGCAAGTGCATCTGACTTGAATGATCCAAGGAATCCTTAAACAAGTTCTAAGAGCAACTCCTCATGTTTAAACTCCTGAAGGAACTTGGTTCCTTAATTCATAGATCAAAATCAAAAGTTTTAGAACACTCACCTCAACTTCATCAATTAATAAAATGTACCTCCCTGAGGAGACTACTACTGAAACATCTTTCCCTCATCATATCAAAAAATCCCAGCCTAAAGCATCTAATGCATTTTCATTTCAAATAGCAGAAGTCAACCTTCACCTGAGTTCAAAATGCTAACTCTCGAAGATTCTTTAAGAAAAATGGATCTAGCAAATCATGTTGTACACGATTTCTTGTCTTACTATTTAAGTCAACAATTTTCTCGTATGTATTACTATTTACGATACTGTGAATTATCAAATATTATTCACAAAATTTAGGCAAGCATCACCATGCTAATTCTCAAGACTTTCACTTAGAACAAATTTTTTTTTTTTTCTGGAATTTAAGGGAATTTTTGTCACACAATTTGTTAGCACATATAAATAATTTAAAAGCTTACAAACTCTCTTTAATATGAGGCAAGAATCTAAGTGAATCTCTCCAACACCTTATTATTTGTTTTCAATAGAAGATGTTCAACGAAGACTTCAAATCTATAGTCATCTAGGCTACACTCACTCAAGCTCTCCAAAAAGGTTCTTTCAAATATGCACCAAAGTTACAACAACAAAAAACTTTGGCAGTGTTATTAGGCAGTGTTATTAGAACATGTCAATAGCCAAATTGATGCAAAAAAGCACAATAATGTGAAGACTTCTACTTCAAGCACTTGATATCCTTAAGTCACACGAAATTTACCACAACGCCATTTAAGCCAAATAGATTTCATAAAGCTTTCTCTCGATGGATAAAAGAACTCACAACAACAATCAACGTCTAAATGAACAGAGAAGCCCTCCATCTTATTGACCTCTAGTTAAAGAAAAGTCATTGATCATAAATAAGTGTCATACTTTCATTCTTTTGCGAGTATCCAATGCATAGTTGGTAAATGTTATAACTAGGAATAGTTTCAACAGCCTCCTCCACTGTCTACATAACCTCATATATGGGACCCATCAAAATATAGTTTTTTTCACAAAGAGCGCAACCATGATATATAAGACTATAGAAATCTTCAAAATCTTGTTAAAGAACTCATCAAAGTTAGAAAGTCCAAGAATTTGTTCTAGCAAAACATAGATGCCATTATGGAGATGCAACTATTAAAGAATCAACAAATGAAACAGCTCTAGCATAAGTAAGACTAATAGTTAAAACCATCCATTGAAAATTTACTGTCAAATTAAATCAAAGAGGGAAAAATTTTAAAAAACTTCGTGGCTTTTTCTTTCTTGAAATTGAATAAAAGCAAAAACTTCACATTTTACTTTTCTTATCTTCACATAAAAAATGTTTATAATTTTTTGTTAGAATTTTTAATTTGACACTTGAATGCAAACCATTTTTGAAACATTTAAACATAATCAAGAAAATCATCCTGCAATGACTTGGGTAACTCATCACGTATGAAGTTGACAAATTTTCAAATATAGTTCAACATTTTTTTCATAGGAACTATCAAGAGATTCAATCATGGAATCAACATTCATTTATTTAGTTTGAATTCAACCAAACTTTTGAATTGAATCTCGAAATGCTGACAACTTAGATTAAAAATCATTAAAAAAACTGCCTTAAATCTCGGATGCATACCTTACTAGTTAAGCAAGAGATAAACTAACTTAAGCTAGGGACCATTGTGGTATCAATTTAAGGTCAATATTACAAATTGTGAGAATAATCCCTATAGGAGAGCAACGGCCCCCAAGTTGGTGGATGATTTGCCCTTAACAAAGTTGCTATAACACTTGTTTCACAAGTTACATTCAAGAAATAAGCAAACTATGATGAATCAAGTAAAACAATATCATAGTAAAAATTATAACTTTTCAATAGGTAACATAAATTCTCAAAAATATTAACTTTGCTACTTGAAAACTCAGTTAATCAACTAATCAAATACTCGACAATTGGGTTATTATTACATATTTGGCAACTGCTTTCAAAGAACCAACATTGGCATTCTAGATTTCTCTCCAAATTGCTTAGACCAAGTATCAAGCCAAAATCCCAAGTATCTTAGGATGAAAAGTTAAACTCTAAAACTTGGTCTCCACCTTTATAACAAGATCCATATTACGAGTGATAAAATCCTTTCCAACAAAAACTCTAAAGATGGATGCACCCACAAAGAGAAAAATTGTAGCATAAGGTGAGACTAACCCTAGATGTTAACTAATCTAAAAAAAACATAATAGGAAAAAGCCAAATAAGACTTGGCAACAATATTTCAAAACAAAAGGTTAAATATACTCCCATATTTATGATACTTTTCTAATAATAAAATATCGCATTTACTTTGTATATTCAAAGATATTTTATATAACATCTATTTGGTGAAATCTTGGATATTAATAAGTGCTTTAGCAAGTTCTTACTCAAAATTTGACTCAAAATTGCTTAGTATTAACTCCAAAATTTTGCTTATTAAAACTCGCTTCATTTCTGCTCAATACCAATACCAACTACTTGGTTCATTGTCATTCAAACGATGTATGCATTTTTCACAAAAGGAAGAGAAAACAAGATTAAAAAAAATTCAAAAGAATAAGTTCATTTCATTGCCGCCCAAAATGACTTCAACCAAAAAGACAAAATACATCCTTCTAGAATTGCTCTTAGAAGAACCCTAGCCCTCACTCTCAAGAAACTCTAAACCAAGATCTTCAAAAGCTTTATTGTTTAGTTGTTTTAGTGCATTGAAATTTAAGGATCTATATCATGTCATGCATGGTTGATCCCACCATGGTTGCTCACACAATCTAAGTAAAAAGGTATGCCTTCTTAGTACTTGGCCACAATCTCAACTATGTACTCTTTGAATTCAATAAACTCGTTAATGATGGCATCTTTGCAAGGTTGAAAAAGTCGATTCAACCTTACATTCATTTGATTTCTTCAAAGCTTCCTCCAACTCTACAATTTCTACTTGTGAAAGAAGAAGCGTGCAAGCTACCCAAAGATGACTCCAAGGTATTAATTATGCTCTTAAACTTGGCATCCTTCTGCATACATGAAGCTCTCAAAGTCGTTAAAGCTTCTTCACATGCCTATTTATAACCTTCCTATTTGAGATTTACCTTCTTAAAAGTCGCAGCAATTCGAAATCAAGTTAGCATGAAAGCTAGGTTTAGGGATTTTCATGTACCTTTTCAGCCGTGTAAAATCCAGCAGGGCCGCTACCAACTATACAGACACTGATACGATTCGATCCAAGAGAACAAAATCCTCTCGAGAGAAGTCTCGCCCCATGGAGAAACAATCTGCCCATCTTCCAACCACCGCCTTCGACTGAAATAATTATCAAGGAGCGAGCAAGTGAGCAAGAAAACGAAGCAAACGCTAAAAGAGGAAGATATACAACAATGCTAAAAAAAAATCTAAACTTTCTCCCAAAAAAGTTAAGGGCCGTTTGGATACAAGACATATCCAGGATATTAGCAGGATTTATGTTAATCCTCCCAAATAGGATTTCAGAACGAAATAAATACGGGAGTTTAGCGGATTTACGGGATTTGGCCGAAGAAGCGCGCAAAAGGTGCGACAGACGGTTACCTTCACAGTAAGCGTGCTCCCTCGTTACTTCTGTAACACCCAAAGATCCGTGTAGCGAAAGGATTCGTCTGACTGTTCTATTTCTTTTTTTTTTCTTTTCTTTTCTATCGGTTTCCTCATCTGTTGTTCATATCAATCCATACATACATATATATATATATCCAGAGCCAGAGATAATTACATTACAGAAAGAAACTACAGCAGATACTATAATTCACAATAATACAAAAGTCAAAGTACAGTCAAAAGAAAATACTACACTAGCCATACAGGCTACAAAAGAAAGCCTAACAAGACTACAAAAGAAGAGCTATAGAACTCGGCAGAAAGATCATCAAGCTGGAGGCCCTGCACCTGAAATCATTAACCACATATAATGAGCTTACAAAGCCCAGCAGGTCACCAAAGCCTTACAACTGAAATCAAAGCACGACACTAAAAATAATATGCAGGTTAATCAAATCAAGTCAAATCAATCAGTCGAACATGATCAATGAGTCAATGCAATACAGAAATCAATAGTCAATAAAACCAATCAATGCAGCGGCAGGCAAATCGATAAATCAATTCAATCAATCAATGTTCGTCAATCAAAACGATACGGTCAAATCAGTACGATCTAATCAATGAAGTCAATCGAGAAAAGCGATACGAGACAATGAATCTATAAAACAGTCCATACGGTGTAGAACAATAGCAACAGTGAATCTATAAAATCTATAGGCAGTAGTACAATGAATCTATACAATGTCCATATCATCAGTAGTATCAATCAATGCAGTCAGTGAAATCGTACAATACAGTAAATCCGATCAAATCCAATAAAGCAGAAATCAATAAATCAATACAGATCAGGAAATCCATGCGATGCAATATCAGATACATGCAATTTCATACAATGGTCTTACTCGACAAGCACAAACACTAGCTATTATCAATGATCAATGATGCTGTTGTAGTTCGTTCAATGATGCTGTTGTAGTTCGTTCAATGATGCTGTTGTAGTTCGTTCAATACGTTGGTTTCTGTAACCAACGTTCAACTAGGTTTCCACTTGTCTTTCAGCAATCAATCAATCAATCAATGCAATAATCGATGCAATAAGCAATAATAGAGAAATCTAGAACAATCATATCAATAGTCACAGTCAGATCAATTCAATCTATCAATTCCGAGAAAATCAGAAATCGTACAAAAATCGGGCAGAGTAACGGTAGTCTATCGAATTACACAAAAATCCTGCAAAAAGACAAATTCTGAATTTCACCAAATTACAACAGAATATCTACGGCATCAATGCAAGACTATCAATCTATAGAATCCAAATCAAATCAGGTCCTGATAATTTCCTATTCAATTAAAAGCGCGTAGAATCAATTCCGACCGGTAAAATCTTCGTTGAATACAGTCAAATCGTGTACAATAATCATATCTATAACATATTAGAAGTTGTGCGGTGAAAGTTGTGTCAAATCAAAATCATGTCGAAAAGTCGACTACGAAAATACAAAACAGATCCCAACTCGGTCAAAACACAATATCTTCGAAAACAGAAGTAAGGTTCGGAGTCCTTACCACGAGACAAACACAATATGCAACAGCAACGAACGACGAAAATCGCTCCACGGGCCTCGAAATCGGACTTCTTCCTTTGCTTTTCCGCTCCTTCTCTCTCCTCAGATATTTTGATTTTATAAAATGTTTTCTCTCTCTTCAAAACGAGCTGATTTTCTTATATCAGTGAACTGATCGGCCAGGCCGATATTCACATCGTCCCGGGACGATCAGACCAATTCTGATCGTCCTGGACAGTTCCCAGGGCTATTGTCTGGCCGATCATTTCTACAGTACCGATCGACCTGGACGATCTCACGATCGGCCCGGACGATCCTGTCCAGAAATCATCCAGAAAACACTCCAGAAATCAGCTGTTCAATGCACTGATCGGCCTGGACGATCTCAACTTCGTCCTGGCCGATTCTGAGAGGAAAATCACTTTTCCAGCAGCTACAGCAAAGGAACGAGGTCTTACAATCTCCCCACCTTAGAAAAATGTCGTCCCGACATTTCCCTAAGGGTACAGAGCAAAACAAAAGCAAAACGAAACAAAATAGAGCTAATCCAATCATGCAATAAATCACGCAAATCACAACGAAACAGACGTTAAACAAAACTCGTACCAGTTACATCTACAGGCATTCCTGGTGCATCCTCCTCCATCTCTTGCTTATCTCCAATCAGATCAGTCGGGACAGTCGGAGCAGTCGGAACCATCGGAACAGGTCCTTGTCTTTCAGAACTTGGGCATTCCGTCACTCTATGTCCATATCCACCACATCGGAAACATTGCCGAGTCCTCAGATAACATTGTCCCGAATGTCTTTTCCCACAACATTTACAAACATTAAATCTTGCTCTGCTACTTTCCCCACTCTTCTTGCTACGGCCAGAGCGTTTTGCCAATTTGTCACTCACCATCTGAGCGACCATATTAGCAAACTTATTCATATTTGCAGATGTGAGTGGGAGATCAGTAGTAGACTCAACTTTCTTTCCTTTCGGATCCATCGGCCTGATCAATACAAATCGTTCGAATCAAAATCGCGGAAATCAAATACGTAAAACAAAACAAATCAAATAATGCAATCATCAACTCTGGATATAATCAAATCCTTTTCACTACACTTGCTCTGATACCAATTGTAACACCCCAAGATCCGTGTAGCGAAAGGATTCGTCTGACTGTTCTATTTCTTTTTTTTTTCTTTTCTTTTCTATCGGTTTCCTCATCTGTTGTTCATATCAATCCATACATACATATATATATATATATATATATATATATATATATATATATATATATATATATATATATATATATATATATATATATATATATATCCAGAGCCAGAGATAATTACATTACAGAAAGAAACTACAGTAGATACTATAATTCACAATAATACAACAGTCAAAGTACAGTCAAAAGAAAATACTACACTAGCCATACAGGCTACAAAAGAAAGCCTAACAAGACTACAAAAGAAGAGCTATAGAACTCGGCAGAAAGATCATCAAGCTGGAGGCCCTGCACCTGAAATCATTAACCACATATAATGAGCTTACAAAGCCCAACAGGTCACCAAAGCCTTACAACTGAAATCAAAGCACGACACTGAAAACAATATGCAGGTTAATCAAATTAAGTCAAATCAATCAGTCGAACATGATCAATGAGTCAATGCAATACAGAAATCAATAGTCAATAAAACCAATCAATGCAGCGGCAGGCAAATCGATAAATCAATTCAATCAATCAATGTTCGTCAATCAAAACGATACGGTCAAATCAGTACGATCTAATCAATGAAGTCAATCGAGAAAAGCGATACGAGACAATGAATCTATAAAACAGTCCATACGGTGTAGAACAGTAGCAACAGTGAATCTATAAAATCTATAGGCAGTAGTACAATGAATCTATACAATGTCCATATCATCAGTAGTATCAATCAATGCAGTCAGTGAAATCGTACAATATAGTAAATCCGATCAAATCCAATAAAGCAGAAATCAATAAATCAATACAGATCAGGAAATCCATGCGATGCAATATCAGATACATGCAATTTCATACAATGGTCTTACTCGACAAGAACAAACACTAGCTATTATCAATGATCAATGATGCTGTTGTAGTTCGTTCAATGATGCTGTTGTAGTTCGTTCAATGATGCTGTTGTAGTTCGTTCAATACGTTGGTTTCTGTAACCAACGTTCAACTAGGTTTCCACTTGTCTTTCAGCAATCAATCAATCAATCAATGCAATAATCGATGCAATAAGCAATAATAGAGAAATCTAGAACAATCATATCAATAGTCACAGTCAGATCAATTCAATCTATCAATTTCGAGAAAATCAGAAATCGTACAAAAATCGGGCAGAGTAACGGTAGTCTATCGAATTACACAAAAATCCTGCAAAAAGACAAATTCTGAATTTCACCAAATTACAATAGAATATCTACGGCATCAATGCAAGACTATCAATCTATAGAATCCAAATCAAATCAGGTCCTGATAATTTCCTATTCAATTAAAAGCGCGTAGAATCAATTCCGACTGGTAAAATCTTCGTTGAATACAGTCAAATCGTGTACAATAATCATATCTATAACATACTAGAAGTTGTGCGGTGAAAGTTGTGTCAAATCAAAATCATGTCGAAAAGTCGACTACGAAAATACAAAACAGATCCCAACTCGATCAAAACACAATATCTTCGAAAACAGAAGTAAGGTTCGGAGTCCTTACCACGAGACAAACACAATATGCAACAGCAACGAACAACAAAAATCGCTCCGCGGGCCTCGAAATCGGACTTCTTCCTTTGCTTTTTCGCTCCTTCTCTCTCCTCAGATATTTTGATTTTATAAAATGTTTTCTCTCTCTTCAAAACGAGCTAATTTTCTTATATCAGTGAACTGATCGGCCAGGCCGATATTCACATCGTCCCGGGACGATCAGACCAATTCTGATCGTCCTGGACAGTTCCCAGGGCTATTGTCTGGCCGATCATTTCTACAGTACCGATCGGCTTGGACGATCTCACGATCGGCCCGGACGATCCTGTCCAGAAATCATCCAGAAAACACTCCAGAAATCAGCTGTTCAATGCACTGATCGGCCTGGACGATCTCAACTTCGTCCTGGCCGATTCTGAGAGGAAAATCACTTTTCCAGCAGCTACAGCAAAGGAACGAGGTCTTACAACTTCCGACCCAACAGGCAGAAAGTCGTCGAACTTTCGTGAAGGAGACGAAAAAGCTTTTAGCAAAACAGCGAGCCAACTCCCGTCGCCGACGCCAAAGGAGGTGACGAAGGAGGCGTAGCCGAACAGCGACGGAACGGAAAACATGCAACGCAAACCAAGCCAGGCCTGAGGCGCACTTAAATAATTAATAGTATAATTAGTTAGTAATAGTAACACAGTAATTAAAATTTTATTAAAAATGTAGCTCATGTTGATTTATTGATTACGAAATTTTAGATTCAAAATTTATACATGTGATGTGTGTGAATTTAATTTAATTGATTCAAAAGTCAAAAAAAAAACATTTAAATAATTAATTAGATAATTTGAAGTATAAATAATAATTAAATAATATTTAAATAATTAAGTAGATAATTATATGCTTGAAAAATCGAGCCCACTTCTTGCTTTGGATGATGTAGATAATTATATGCAAAATTATAAATATAATTATCCATGATTAATCCAATTTTCTTTTAAACCCTTAAATCATATACTCTTGAATGCTTCTATTTTAGCTTATCTTCATGATCCTCGATCTTAAAATTGGGCTCAATCCATCAAGTGTTTTAAAAGCCAATATGTGTCATGGACTAATTTATTTTAATACTTTCCTGAATCTAAGTCTACCATTATTTTATGTTTATCTCTTTGAATTTGTTAAACTATAAATAATAATGTCATGGCTATATTTTTTTACAGATATTTGAGGGTTGTATCCTTTGGATATTTTTAAGTGCATCTCTTATCTATTTTGAGAAGATAATTGTGTGAAGTGAAGAGAAAAAAAAAAGAGATTGTGAGAAGAGAGATCTGTATAATTTCTTCCATTTTCATAGTGAATTTCTAGGTGTGACAATGCACCCTACAATGGTGTAGGATAGTGAATTGTTGATATTAGAATGTCAAATGGATCAACTTGGAGACTTAAGGATGTTAGACATATTTCTTTTTTGAAAAGAAATTTAGTTTCTATGAGTCGACATAGAAACTCAGACTATGAGACGTCATTCACAGAAGATTCGTGGAAGGTAACAAAAGGAGCTATAGTTATAACTCATGGTCAGCCACCCTATATGATGGCAATCTTTGACATTGTAGGCTTGGCCATATTAGTAAGAATGGTATGCATTCTCTTCTCACTAAAGAAAAACTTTCTAATTTAAAATATATAGATTTAGATTTTTATGAAGACTATGTTTATGGCAAGTAAGAGAATGTGAGTTTTTCAAAAACGGGTTCAAAGATGAAGGTAAAGAAAATGCATTTCGTGCATACTAATGTATGAGGTCTTGCTCTAATTTTTTCTATAGGAGTTTCTTTATATTTTATCACTTCTTTAATGATCACGATATAAAGGTATGAGTATAAGTCTTAAAACAAAGTTAGATGTGTTTGATATTTTCAAGAAATGGAAGGTCATGGTTGAGAATGAGATTAGTTTAAATATGAAGTATCTCAAATCATATAATGGTGGCAATTATCATAATAAGAAGTTCTATAACAACCCAAACTTTTAACTATTAAGATATTATTCAATTTAGCTTGGTAGGCTTACAATTTGTCATGTTGGTGTAACTTTTCAAGAGATCACTTATCTAGGATTATTCTCGCTCTTAACTTTGGAGTTTCTTAATAAAAATTTAACAATTATATCAAAATGAGTCTAAATATTTAAGAATTTAACTTCTTTTTACTTAAGGGGCTTCACAAACTTCCTCACTTAAATATGTGATATTCTCGTTAGTATCCTTATTCCAAATTCATCCACCAGGCATATATGATTATAGAGGTGGCCCATATAAGTTCAAGTGTTGGTTCCCACCATGTAGCATTTTTTCTTATGTATATTTCAACATGTGGCCTCACGGCATAACACTTTTATCATATATAACACTTAGTTCTCATCTTCTGATTGGTGTATTGCTCTGATACCATTTTATAATAACCCTAACTCTTAATTATTAAGGTATTGTCCGCTTTTGCCCAATAGCCTCGTGATTTCATCTCATTTGTGTAATTTCCCAGAGGTAACCCATCCCAAGATTGCTCATGTACGATCATGCTTAACTTTAGAGTTTCTTAATAAAATATTTACCATTACATCAAAAGGTGCCTTAATAGTTAAGAGTTTAGCTTTTTTTTTTTTACTTAAGGGGTTTCATAAGTTCGAGGATTATCATATTTTTAATGGAATCAGACATGGGTTTAATGTTCCAAGACCACCACAATAGAATGGTGTTTTAGGGTACATGAATAGAACTATCACTTAGCTTGCTAGGAGCATGAAGTTACATGCTAGTTTACCCAAAATAATTATAGGCAAAGGTAATGAATAATATTATTTATCTGAACAATCATGGCCCATTAGTTTCTTTTAATAAGGGATTACTTAAGAAAGTCTGGAGTGAAAAGAAGGCAAGTTTATCTCACTTGAATGTCTTTCATTGTTCTTATTATATTCAAATTGATGCAAGATATAAAAGTAAACTTAATCTAAAGTCTATCAAATGTATATTCATTGGACATGACTCAAATAAAATTGGCTTTAAAATCTAAGATTATGAGAATAAAAATTCATCAAGAGCAGGTATGTCACATTTAATAAAAATGAATTGTATAAAAATATAAATGAGATTGTTTTAGAAGATTCTTCCAAGTATGTTAAGTTAATAAGACAAAGACATAAATTGTGCCCGAGGTAAAGAAGTATAAAGAGGTTCTCAAACACACATTATTGAAACGATGATATCGAGTAGAATATCAAAACCAACATAGAGGCATTCTCCTTCTTTATATTATCTATTACTAAATGATGATGGTAAACTAAAGTGCTATAATGTGATCATATAAGTTGATGATTCAAAAAAGCGAGCCATGAATGATGAGAGGGGGTTACTTATGTTGAATGAAACATTGAGTTGACAGAGCAACCATATGACAAGAAAGCATTTATATAATAACTGGGTTTATAGGCTGAAAGAACATGATGATAGTAAGCGCTACAAGGTTAGTCTTAAGGTTTTTAGTAAAAGGAAGGAGTGTACTACATTAAAATTTTATCGTTAATGATAAAGAAAACCACATTCAGAGTTGTGTTAAGCATAATAACAGCTGGGTATTTTCATATAAAACATATAGATGTAGAGACACTATTTCTTTTTGGCGACCTGGAAAGAGAGTTATACATGGTGAAACCTTAGGATATATGATCACATATAAAGAGGAATTGATGTGTAGGCTCAAAAAGAGTCTGTATGGGTTGAAGCAAATATGAGGATAGTGGTATATAAGTTTTGATAGATTTATGTCATATAAAGAGTACACGAAGTGCCAGGCAAATCATTGTTATTTCTTCAAATATTTTGATAACTATTATGCAATTTTATTTTTGTATGTGGATAACATGTTGATTACAGGGTAAGATAAGAAGAATATAAGATATCTCAATGAGAATTTATCAAAAGAGTTTGAAATAAAAGATTTAGGCTCAACAAAAAAAATTATCAGTATGAGAATAAATAGGAATAGAAGTGCAAGTATACTTAAATTGTCTTAGGCTGAATATGTTAAAAGGTGCTATAAAGATTTAACATGAGTGAGGCAAAGCAAGTTTACACTCCATTAGGTGGTCATTCTCAGCCAAGGAAAAATGGTCTAAATTTAAAGGAGAGTAAGAACATATGGAGAGGACTCCACTTGCTTTAACAATTGAAAGTTTGATGTATGTTATGATCAATATGAGACTAGATATAACACATGTAGTGCTAGCAGTGCAATATTTGTGGCTACAATTTTTATTTTTATTTTCATCTTTGTATGTTCTAAGTTTAAGATGAGGAAGTTTATAATGGAAATAAAAAAATAAAGTTAAATAAAAAATTTCTTCTGGGAGCGCCGTAGCGTTGTGTCTTGGAGCACAGTGGTGCTTCCCTCTCTATTTTGGAAATTGAGTTGGAGGAGCAAAGCGGCTCCACGCATGGAACCATAATGGTGTTATCCTCTCTATATTAAATAAGAATTTAAGGGAGTGTTGTAATATTTAGCTCTTTATCTAGAACCATATGGGGGAATCTTGAACATTTTGATCGTTTGTTGTAACACTATGTTGGAGCGTCGTGGCACTGACTATATATATCCATTTCTCTCATTCCCCCTCACTCTAAGTCTTATTGATGAATGAGAGGTAAAGAGGAAAAGAGATAAAGGAAGAAGAAATTTTTAAAAGCCGTGGTGTGAGATTCATCCATTAGAGTAATTAGGAGAATTGTCTTGCTCGAGGTAGGCTCTTAATACCCCATTTATGATTTTTATTTTGATATTTCTATAAAACTTTATGGAGTAAAATTATTTTAACGAGTATAACAATCTTTTCACCGTGCATTTTCTATTATATTATTGAATATATCATTCTGGTCATTTTAATTGTAAAAAAATGATATTTCATCAGTTAGTTTTGTTTATATAAAATTTTGAATTTTTTCTGCTAAAAATGATATTTTGGACATTGGCTATAATTTATAAAAATTATAAAATGATGTTTTAAATGTCTCTTATTCCTGGTTTTTCAAATAAAAAATGCCATGCATTTAGGTAAATTGTATATGCATCATATTTTGAAGTGTTGTAGACTTGTTAGTACACATGCGTTCATATTCATATGTTATGTCATGTATATAAGTTAATTATATTAACCTCTACAAATGCTTTCATGTTTATATGGTGGAAGGTTTGATGTGAGTCCATGGGCTTTCTTTTGAAATAAGATTTGTGGTATAATCCTAAAAGATATGAAAAAAGAGAAATAATGAGACAAATTGATATGATATGTTGACAAACAAGAAGTGATTACTTTTTATGTGAAAGCCATATAACCTAAATGACTCGTGATTGAGATTGATTCATATAGGGTTGGTTTATAGGACTAGATACAAGAAAAACACTACAAATATACATATGACAAATATATATATGTATATATATATATATATATATATATATATATATATATATATATATATATATATATATATATATATATATATATATATATATATATATATATATATATATATATATATATATATATATATATATATATATATATATATTAATTGACATGGCATGAATTATATAAGATATATGCTATGATTGACACAATTATCTGATAAGATTGATAAAGCTAATATAATTATATTTGTATATACAGGCACACACACATATGAATCCTATGATTTATATGATATACATGCATAACATAGATAATGTACAACATGCATATGAAAATGACAGGAGTATTGATGAAATAAGATGCTATATAAAATATTTTATGACTATTGGGTATAGAATTGGCAAAACTTACTAATCATTATTTTTTTATTAATGGTTTTTGATCACTACTCTTAAGAAATACAACTGTATTAATGATTATTGATTATATGACATGTTATTGTTTCATTAATTGTTACATGTTTTTACAGTTATATGTTCATACTGATAGTGATTGAATAATACATGCATATTATCCATATTACCTTGCATTGATTTCAATTATAAGTTATGATAACCTACTAAGTTGTTAGCTCACAATGTAATTTTATACATTCTCAGGAAGGGGTCATGATCCAGTGGAGTGAGGATATATCAGATATTTAAGTTTTACTTTGTTTTTGTATTTTCTTTAATTTTATTCTTTTGTTGTCAAGAGCTAAAAGATAGATTGGTGAATAAATGGATTGAACATTTGACTATTATAGATAATTTTTTACGGATGAATATAGTTGTATATTTTGATGTATATAAATTTTAGTTGCTTACACTAGATTAATTTATTTTGACGAATTCATAGAAGAACTGATTGATTTATTTAAAAATTAAAATTGGTAATCTTTCAAAATTAGATCTTGGGGTGTTACATCATCTATTTTATGTAGAAGTGAAAGGTTCAAGGGAGTTGTAAGTGAAAGTGGAGTTATAAGAAAAATTGAGTTGATCTCCTTCACCTAGTGAGAGTTAACCTTGGGATGGATAAATGGAAGCATAGTTATAAGCATGCATAAGGACATGTATATTATGAATGTGTTGTATGTTTTGTTAAATGAAATAAATTCAAATGCAAAGAATATTTTATTGATAAGCATACTTTGATATTTATGTGAATGTATAAGTAATGTTTTGTTAATATGTACGCTCTAAAACCATGTGAAAGTACATATTAATGTTTATAATATTTAAGCTCAAATAATCAATTTTGGAAAGCTAACTTTGATGTATATTCAAGTTTGAACCATATTATGTTGTCATTTTGACAATGTTGGTACAAGCAATCCCTTTCTTTATATTTTCTAAGAGTAAAGTTATTTTTGTTATTTTATAATTGATATTTTAATCTCTTATTTATACACCATAAATGTGGGCATTAATAGGAATTATGATGCCCTATAGAATATATGAATGCTCACCATGTTATTTTGTGAAATTTCTCATTTCAAGAATGGAGAACGGTTCAACCAAATAGAGGTTGAAAAGGTTAGGACTATTTGGAATTCTTCTATTGAGGTGTTTTGTAGTCTAATACTATTTTTTGATGTATATAATCAACTCATATTGGATTATTTGTACATGATTGGTTTTGGAATGAAAATATAAATGATTGTTTTTATTAATTATCTATTATTTTGGTTATTTTATTGATTTTGGAATGTTTTATGTTGTGTTTGAGATGTTTAGGTTCAGGGTTTAATTCTTCCATTAGGTTTTGGGGCGTGACAAGTAGTCAACAAATTCATGAGTAACCCAGGTAAATTTTATTGGGAGGTTGTTAAGTATATTCTTGACTATTTGAAACAATTAACGAAGCACATAGCTTTGGATAAACTGGATTGAACTGTAGGGATATGTAGATTCTAATATTGCTTGTGATATTGATGGTAGAAGGAATACAACAAGATATATTTTCACGTTGGGAAGTACAATAGTGAGTGGTGTTTTTAAGTTACAGAAGATTATTGCACTCTCAACCACATAAGCTAAATACATTGTTATCCATGAGGCTAGCAAGGAGATGATGTTGTTGTAAAGTTCAATGACATAACTTAGCAAAACGACAAATAAATGAAAAGTTGCGTAGTGATAGCGTGAGTGTTATTCATTTAATTAAAATTGTTGCATTCCATACTAGGGCGAAATACATCCAACTTAGTTATCATTTTATAAGATCATTTTTGAAAAATGGTTAGTTATTTTTGAAGAAAATATACATGACCTAAAATCCTGTAGATATGTCGACGAAGATAATGGCAGATGATAAATTGAAGCCAAGTGCAGCTTCAGTTGATCTTTATGATAGCTAATGGCAGAGGTGAGCCATGCTACAAGTACATTGATTGATGCAATAGACGAGGAGGAGGTTTGATCACATTCATTTTCAAGTGGGGAATTGACAGTTCTTTGTGGAATTTGATTACGTCAATCAATCAAGTTGTACTATTATTTTAGACTTAAATTTCATCCGTCAAACTTGACAAGGAGTTTGCTGAGTGGTAGTAAGGGGTGAAATTGAGCTAAGCCGGCTCAAACTCGACTTGATAACAAGCCCACGAGTCGAGCTTATTGAGCCACGAGCTCAAGCTTAGGCTTAAATTTGAGCCCCTTTGTTAAACGAGCTCGAGTTCGAGCTTGACAAGGCTCAACTTCGAGTGACGAGCCAGCACAAATGTATATAAAGATTTTTTTTTAAATAACTACTATTTTTATTAAATTTTTATATTTAAAATATTAATAATTAAAGCTGTGGTAAAAAAAAAAATTGCAAAGGTGCAACCTAATAAAAACTACAACTTTCAAAATATACTTCTTATCCAACAGTAGGAAAACCCCATGGGAAAAAAAATGCAACATGAGCTATTCTTCTTCTTCTCTAGTAGTGATCATGTCGGCGTTTCATTAGTTCTTTTCAAGCGAGCTCGTGAGCTTGCTTTTAAGGTACGAGCTGAGTTTGAGCAGGCTTTTTGAGCTCAACTCATGCTCGAGCTCCCTATTTGACTGCTGATTTGAGCTCGAGTTAGGCCTGATTTGAGCTCAGCTCGACTCGTTTACACCCCTAGTAGTAGCGCCCCTTCTTTGCAATTCGAGGCAAAGGCTTTGATAATTTTTTTTTTGTCTATACAATGTTGTATGCTAGAGTGTTACATTGCTTCAAACTCAGGCTAAAGATAGAGAATAGAACACTGATGCTATAGCATCAACTCCGACACATAAAGAGTTTGACTGAACTAGTTTACTTATTTATTCATGGGCAATTTTTCAAAGTAAGCATAATTAGTGAGTTAACTATAAGATTAAACATGTCGCTGAAAGAATTTAAAAATAGGCAAAGTCGCTCGTTTGAAAGGCGACTTATGTCTGATCTAAAGAACAACGTGACAGATGATGTGACAATCATATAACTTGAAGTTAGTCACCCGTTAAATGGACGACTTATGCTTAGATAAAATTATGACTTTCCCTTTCTCGATCCATTCCTCTCCCTCTGCCATTTTTCGCAGTTGCTTCGGTTCTTCGCCTGCATCAGGATAGGTAAGTTTTTATTTATGTATTTTATGTTAATTAAGTTAAATACATGTTGATTAGTGTTTATTTTACTTAGAGAAGTAAAGATTTATGTTTTGCGGATTATTTCTCTAATTTTTTATGTAAATCTCTTTGTTTGTTGAATTAATTTCAAAATTTGTTAGCGAAAAGTATAGATTTCTGCATTTAGGGTATGAATGTTTTAAATATTTTATAGATATGTGATTTAGGGTTGAATTATATATTTAAAGTGACAATTTGTGCTTAAAATATACATGTTATTGGGTTATTTTGGGATGGAGAAGATGAAGGTTGGGTACAAATTTTTTTGAATTTATTCATATTATGTTATTAAGCAATGCTCATTATATTTTGAAGTTAGTGTATGTTCAAGTAAATATTTGGGTTAATTTTACATGTGTTTGGAAAGAGGTAAATTTTTAAAAAATTATTTTAATTTTTAATTATTTGTTGTAATAATTTTAATTATTTTGAAGTTATATGTATGTTTGTTCGAATGAATTTTGAGATGAAATCCTTAATAAGTGTTAGTTTCAAAATAATTGAGGTTATGTTAAGTAGGGAGATAATTAGAAGTATTTTAAAATTAAAAATTTTAGTTTTTGTTTGGAGTAATTATTTGGTAGAGAGATAATTAGAAGTAATTTATTGGATATTAAAAATTTTCATATTATACTAAAATTTTTAATTTTAAAATGAAAATTTAAACCACTGCTTCGTGTTCCCTTTTCAGTAGAACTTCATGGTCTTAGTGTTGGGTTCAGGTATGAAATAATCTATTTTAATGAATTTTTTTAATATTACATGCAATGAAATCTTATTTATTTACAATATAAATGTAATAGGTGGAATGAGGTGTAATATCACAATCTGCTCCAGGATCGTCCAGGACGATCTGGATCGTCCTGGGACGATCAGTGGAAGTTCAGCTCCAGAATTTGCCCAGTTTTGCTCCAGGTGATGTTCTGCAGGCATCGTCCAGGCCGATTGGAGACATCGGCCAGGCCGATTGGCACTGTAGAAAATATCGGCCAGACAACAGCCCTGGGAAGATTCCAGGACGATCCATTTGGTCGGATCGTCCCGGGACGATGTCGCGATCGGCCGGGCCGATCTGTGTATTATAAAGCTGAAATCAGTCGTTTTGAAGAGAGAGAAAACGATTTTAAAAATATCTGAATTACTGTTCTGAGGAGAGAGAAAAAGAAGTTTTTGGAAAAGTTGATTTCGGGAAGACGCGGAGCCGTTTTCGATCGAAGTGACTGTTGAGGAATTTGCTGTGCACGAGGTAAGGCACATTCCGCCTTTCTCAATTTTCAGTTCCGTCGCGTTTGGCGGTATTTTATGTCCGGATTTCGTTTCCATTGCGGTTTTTCGTCCGTATCTTTTGATTGGTTCAGTTTTTACCGCGCAAGTTTCTGTATATTGTTGACGTGCCGAGTGTGCACATTTTGGTTATTTTCCGAAGATTTTTGTCCGGGTATTTTTGATTCGGTGATGTTTTTCGTAGACTATAATTTTCTGTGAAATTGTAAATTCTCTGTGCAGTAGAATAAATGTTCTGGAATATGATTATCTATATTCTGTGCGAATTCGGTAAATTTTCTTTGCAGGAAATTTTGTGTAAATTCTGTATACTGCCGTTGTGCTGCCCGATTTTTGGGTAATTTCTGAATTGTCCGGATTTCTTCTGCATTGAAATGTTATGTGTATAAGCTATAAAAAGGGAGTTATAAGGGGCCTGAATCCTATGAGATTCAGTTAGCAAAATGGGAAATCTGAAATGAGCTCAAATCTGAAATCTGATATCTGTTCTGTTCCGGATCCGATGAATTCTGTTCTGGTGCTATAAGCACATCTGTTCTGGTGCCGTGAGCACAACGGGAGGCATAAGGGGCCTGGATCCTATGAGATTCAGTCAGTGTCTGGGAAGGGAGGCATAAGGGGCCGGAATCCGTAGAGATTCCGTCAGTGTCAGGGCATTTAGCTATGAATGACATATGAATCTGTTCTGTTTTCTGTATCTGTTCTGTACGCAATTGTGATTCTGATATGATATGATATGCAAATTCTGATTTCTGATATTCTGTTCTGTGATCTGATCTGTACGACTCTGATTCTGATTTGATATCTGTCCGTATAAGTTCTGATTTCCGATTCTGTTCCGATTTCTGATCTGATTTCTGTCTGATGAGTTTGGTTTTGGTTTCTGAGAATTTAGATTGGTGGTTTGTTGCTTTGCTGAGCTGTTGAGCTCACCCTTGCTTTCTGGTGGTTTTCAGGTTCTGGGAAAGGGAAGGAAGTCCAGGACTAGAGTTCAGAGTTCTGATTCGTATAGGTATACTTTTGATTTTTGTACAGTCATGGCTTTTCTGTTCTGTCTTTCTTTCTGTTGAAAGCCATGTACTGTTCTGTAGATGATTATTTTTGAGGAAATGAAAAGATAGATGTTTTGTTCCGCTACAATTGATGTTTTAGTAGCTCTGTTGTTCTGTGTGTGTCTATTGAGTTAAGTATTTGGAAGATCAGTTCAGTAACCTAATCCAAAGCCAGATCCTGGATAAGAAAGAGCTCCGTCGCGATCCGGCTCGGGCGGGATCCGTCCCCGTCGGGTCGGGTCGTGACAAGCCTTTAAAGTGGTATCAGAGCACTGGTTTTGGAAACAGGTTGGATTGTAAAACAGAGCTCTAGGAAGTGATCAATGAGTCTGTCTTGGGGTAGTTTTGGGTCGTTTGGCTTTTTATTGTGTTGTTTTTGTGTTGTTTTTGTGATAGTTTTCCGGATTTTCTGGATTTTTCTGTATGGATCAGCCAGACCCAGACATGACAGACGGTCAGAGTGCCGATCAGGCAGCACCAGTGGGGAGTACAGCCCCAGTGGTCGGTGCTGATACACTGTCTCAGTTTGCTTCGCTTGTTGCTCAGATGATGAGCGAGACTCAGAGTAGAGCTTCTACTGTTAGATCTGAGGACATTGATCGACACCTACAGTTATTTTTGAGGTTGAAGCCTCCGAGATTTGAGGGCGCTGTTGAGCCCAGAGCAGCCGAGGAGTGGCTGAGGAGATTGGAAAAGACTTTTGATGGAATGCAGTGTCCTGCATATAGGAAGGTTCCGTTAGCAGTTTTTCTGTTAGACGGAGAGGCTGAGCACTGGTGGGACGGCCAGCAGGCAGCCAGATTTCAGGGTAGACTGAATTCTTTGATCACTTGGGAAGAGTTCACTGAGGTATTCAGAGACTGGTTTGTTCCTCCTGCACGACAGCAGATGCAGGAGAGTTTTCTGAGGCTTGTTCAGGGGAGCAAGACGGTGATGCAGTACGAGGCTGAGTTTACTGCATTAGCCAGGTACGCTCCGTAGCTGGTTAGCACTTCTGCTGAGAGGTGCTACAGATTTCTGAGAGGATTACGAGACACTTTGAGGCAGCCTCTGATACCATTCAGGATCACTGACTTCGCTGAGCTTGTGGAGCGAGCTCGTCTGATTGAGAATGACATGACGGCTACTCAGCAGCGGTGGACTGCGAGTAGGAAGAGATTTGGAGGTGAGACTTCTGGCAGTGGTTCCTCTGGGAAGAGGAGATTTGTTCATGGATCTGGATCTGGAGATTCCAGAAGGAGCGGAGGATCGTCTGGTACTGTTACCAGTACGACTAGTTCTGGATCTGTCAGTACGGCACCTGTGTGCCAGAGTTGTGGACGGCGACACCATGGCCAGTGCTACAGGATAGCTGGTCTTTGTTTCAGATGTGGTCAGCCGGGACATAGGATTGCAGAATGTCCACAGACTGGATTTGATCGGCGTTCTGAGTACCGATCTGAGGGTTTTGTCAGACCTGCCGGTTCAGCAGGAAGACCGAGGACTGTTCCTCCTCGCCCTGAGGGATTTTCTGGTAGAGGTGGTAGTACTAGTTCGTGACCACGGAGACCACCTACAACTCCCTCTAAGCAGAGTAGTTCTATTGCTTCAGCTCCTGTTCCAGTTCAGCCACGAGTTTACAGTCTGAGTCAGCAGGAGGCTCGTGATGCTCCGGATGTTGTGACAGGTACGATTTACATTTCTGATCAGCCCTGTCGTGTTTTGTTTGACTCTAGAGCGAGTCACTCGTTTCTTTCCGAGCATTGTTTTGACCGAATCCAGATGCCTTTGTTTTCTCTGCCGGTTTCTTTGTCTGTGATTTTACCGGTTGGAAGTAATTTGATTGCCCGCAAGTTTTATTTGTGTGAGATTGACATTGCTGGCAAGAAGTGGAAATCTAGCCTGATTTTATTGCCGATTTCTTCGTATGATGTGATTCTGGGCATGGATTGGCTGAGTCTGTATGAGGCTCAGATTGACTGTCTGAAGAAGCAAGTGAGTTTGCTTGTGGCTGGAGAGAGAGTTGTATTTCAGGGATTATGAGGTGTTCTCTCCAGTCTGATTTCTGCGTTGGAGGTGAGCAGAATGTGGAAGAAGGGATGTCCGGTATTTTTGGCTTCGGTGAGGGATCTGAACCTTGAGGTTGGTTCTGTTTCTGAGATCCCAGTGGTACGGGAGTTTGTGGATGTTTTTTCCTGAGGAGTTGGTTGGTTTACCTCCGGATAGAGATGTGGAGTTCTCTATCGATGTTTTTCCAGGTACCGCTCCGATATCAAAAGCTCCGTATAGGATGACACCGAAAGAACTTTCTGAGTTGAAAGTTCAGCTTCAGGAGTTGGTTGACAGAGGTTTTGTGCGTCCTAGTGTTTCGCCCTGGGGAGCACCTGTTATGTTTGTGAAGAAGAAGGACGGTACACTCCGTATGTGTATTGATTACAGAGATTTGAACAAGGTTACGATCAAGAACAAGTATCCTTTGCCTCGGATTGATGACCTGTTTGATCAACTTTCCGGATCTTCGGTATTTTCGAAGATTGATTTGCGATCCGGATACTATCAGGTGAAGGTGAAGGAGGCTGATGTGGTGAAGACTGCTTTCAGTACTCGGTACGGGCACTACGAGTTTTTGGTTATGCCTTTTGGGGTAACCAATACGCCTGCGATTTTCATGGATCTGATGAACCGAGTATTCAGGGAGTATTTGGATCAGTTTGTGATCGTCTTTATCGACGATATTCTGGTATATTCTGCTTCTGAGGATGAGCATGCCAGACATTTGAGAATTATATTGGAGACTCTGAGGCGGCATCAGTTGTATGCCAAGTTCTCCAAGTGTGAATTCTGGCTGAAGAGCATTTCTTTTCTGGGGCATGTGATTAGCGGAGAAGGCATTTCTGTAGATCCCCAAAAGATTCAGGCAGTTGCTGATTGGCCAAGGCCAACTACAGTATTTGAGGTACGTAGTTTCTTGGGCATGGCCGGATATTATAGAAAATTTGTGAAAGGATTTTCACAGATTTCGACTCCTCTGACGAGACTGACTCAGAAGTCAGTACCTTTTGTTTGGACACCGGAGTGTGAAGCTAGTTTTCAGAGATTGAAGGATTGTTTGACTTCAGCTCCAGTGTTGGCACTTCCGTCAGGTACGGAAGGTTTTCAGGTGTTCAGTGATGCTTCACTGAAAGGACTGGGATGTGTCCTGATGCAGCATGGTCAGGTAATTGCTTATGCTTCGAGACAGTTGAAACCACATGAGAAGAATTACCCGACGCATGATCTGGAGTTAGCTGCAGTTGTTTTTGCTTTGAAGATTTGGCGTCACTACCTGTATGGCGTCAGATGTGAGATCTTTACTGATCATAAGAGCCTGAAGTATATTTTTACGCAGAAGGATCTGAATTTGAGACAGAGACGGTGGCTCGAGTTGATCAAAGACTATGATTTGACTATTCAGTATCAGCCTGGGAAGGCTAATGTGGTAGCGGACGCTCTGAGCAGAAAGTCTTCTGGATTATCAGGTATTCAGCTTACTTGTGATGACTTTCTAATTAGAGACATGGAGCGATTGCAGTTGGAGGTGATTTCCTCCAGTGATTTGGAGTTGGCTCAGATGAGTATTCAGTCTTCTTTGGAGATAAGGATTCAGGAAGCCCAGAAGTCAGATTCTGATTATTCGAAGTTGATTGCACAGATTGGATCTGGTAAGACTCCTGAACTTCGAATTTCTGATTCTGGTGCTATTTTCTGTAAGAACAGGTTGTGGGTACCTGTGTTTGGAGATTTGAGGCAGGAGATTCTGTATGAATCTCATCATTCAGGCTACATTGTACATCCATGCAGTGGTAAGATGTACACTGATATGAAGCTTTTGTTCTGGTGGCCTGGGATGAAGAAAGATGTGGCAGAGTTTGTGTCGAGATGCGAAGCCTGTCAGTTGGTGAAGGCAGAGCATCAGCGACCAGGTGGACTGTTGAAGTCGTTGCCTATCCCTGAGTGGAAATGGGAGGAGGTAACAATGGATTTTGCGATGGGTTTTCCTCGATCACGATAAGGGCATGATGCTATTTGGGTGGTTGTAGATCGATTGACGAAGTCAGCCCATTTTCTTCCGATCAGACAGACGGATTCAGTTGAACACTTGGCACAGATATATGTGAAGGAGATAGTCAGATTGCACGGTGTGCCTCGCGTGATTGTTTCTGATCGAGATGGACGTTTTACTTCCAGACTTTGAAAAGGCATTCAGCAAGGCTTGGGTACGAAACTGCACTTCAGTACAGCCTTTCATCCTCAGACCGATGGACAGTCTGAGAGGACTATTCAGGTACTGGAAGATCTGTTGAGACTTTGTGTTCTGGACTTTAGCGGAAGCTGGGAAGATCATATTCCGCTGATTGAGTTTGCTTATAACAACAGTTTTCAGTCCAGTATCGGTATGGCACCGTACGAGGCTCTATATGGCAGGAAGTGCCGTACTCCTTTGACTCTGACGGAGGTCGGAGATAGGCAAGCTTTGGGTGCCACTTTTGCTGATGAAACTGCTCAGAAGATCAATTTGATAAGAGAAAGATTGAAAGCTGCTCAAGATCGACAACAGAAGTATTACAATCAGAAGCACAGATTTGTTGAGTTTCAGGTTGGTGACTTTGTGTATGTCAAAGTCAGCCCGATGAAAGGTGTGAGCAGATTTGGTCAGGTAAGCAAGCTTAGTCCGAGGTATGTTGGACCGTTTAAGATTTTGGAAAGAATTGGAAAAGCTGCTTACAAGTTATTACTTTCTGATTCAATGCCTGACGTGCATAATGTGTTTCACGTATCCACTCTGAGGAAGTGGGTTTCAGACTCTGGGAAGAAGGTATCTGCTGATGAGGTTGAGATTCAGGAGAATCTGGCGTACAAGGAAGAGCCAGAGTTGATTTTGGCGTACGACGTCCGGAAGTTAAGAAATAAAGAGATTCCGATGGTTAAAGTCCAGTGGAAGCACCGGACTGCACGGGAAGCGACTTGGGAAAAGGAGTCTGACATGAGACGGTCGTACCCGTATTTGTTCTGACTGTGTTTGGATTGGATAATGTCGAGGACGACATTTTTCTGAGTTGGGGAGATTGTAATATCACAATCTGCTCCAGGATCGTCCAGGACGATCTGGATCGTCCAGGACGATCTGGATCGTCCAGGACGATCTGGATCGTCCTGGGACGATCAGTGGAAGTTCAGCTCCAGAATTTGCCCAGTTTTGCTCCAGGTGATGTTCTGCAGGCATCGTCCAGGCCGATTGGAGACATCGGCCAGGCCGATTGGCACTGTAGAAAATATCGGCCAGACAACAGCCCTGGGAAGATTCCAGGACGATCCATTTGGTCGGATCGTCCCGGGACGATGTCGCGATCGGCCGGGCCGATCTGTGTATTATAAAGCTGAAATCAGTCGTTTTGAAGAGAGAGAAAACGATTTTAAAAATATCTGAATTACTGTTCTGAGGAGAGAGAAAAAGAAGTTTTTGGAAAAGTTGATTTCGGGAAGACGCGGAGCCGTTTTCGATCGAAGTGACTGTTGAGGAATTTGCTGTGCACGAGGTAAGGCACATTCCGCCTTTCTCAATTTTCAGTTCCGTCGCGTTTGGCGGTATTTTATGTCCGGATTTCGTTTCCGTTACGGTTTTTCGTCCGTATCTTTTGATTGGTTCAGTTTTTACCGCGCAAGTTTCTGTATATTGTTGACGTGCCGAGTGTGCACATTTTGGTTATTTTCCGAAGATTTTTGTCCGGGTATTTTTGATTCGGTGATGTTTTTCGTAGACTATAATTTTCTGTGAAATTGTAAATTCTCTGTGCAGTAGAATAAATGTTCTGGAATATGATTATCTATATTCTGTGCGAATTCGGTAAATTTTCTTTGCAGGAAATTTTGTGTAAATTCTGTATACTGCCGTTGTGCTGCCCGATTTTTGGGTAATTTCTGAATTGTCCGGATTTCTTCTGCATTAAAATGCTATGTGTATAAGCTATAAAAAGGGAGTTATAAGGGGCCTGAATCCTATGAGATTCAATTAGCGAAATGGGAAATCTGAAATGAGCTCAAATCTGAAATCTGATATCTGTTCTGATCCGGATCCGATGAATTCTGTTCTGGTGCTATAAGCATATCTGTTCTGGTGCCGTGAGCACAACGGGAGGCATAAGGGGCCTGGATCCTATGAGATTCAGTCAGTGTCTGGGAAGGGAGGCATAAGGGGCCGGAATCCGTAGAGATTCCGTCAGTGTCAGGGCATTTAGCTATGAATGACATATGAATCTGTTCTGTTTTCTGTATCTGTTCTGTACGCAATTGTGATTCTGATATGATATGATCTGCAAATTCTGATTTCTGATATTCTGTTCTGTGATCTGATCTGTACGACTCTGATTCTGATTTGATATCTGTCCGTATAAGTTCTGATTTCCGATTCTGTTCCGATTTCTGATCTGATTTCTATCTGATGAGTTTGGTTTTGGTTTCTGAGAATTTAGATTGGTGGTTTGTTGCTTTGCTGAGCTGTTGAGCTCACCCTTGCTTTCTGGTGGTTTTCAGGTTCTGGGAAAGGGAAGGAAGTCCAGGACTAGAGTTCAGAGTTCTGATTCGTATAGGTATACTTTTGATTTTTGTACAGTCATGGCTTTTCTGTTCTGTCTTTCTTTCTGTTGAAAGCCATGTACTGTTCTGTAGATGATTATTTTTGAGGAAATGAAAAGATAGATGTTTTGTTCCGCTGCAATTGATGTTTTAGTAGCTCTGTTGTTCTGTGTGTGTCTATTGAGTTAAGTATTTGGAAGATCAGTTCAGTAACCTAATCCAAAGCCAGATCCTGGATAAGAAAGAGCTCCGTCGCGATCCGGCTCGGGCGGGATCCGTCCCCGTCGGGTCGGGTCGTGACATGAGGATCGACTAAGAGAGTTGCTCGTTTGAAATATCATTAGCTATAGAGATGAGCTCGATGATTTACTTAATAGTTATGTATCTTCCTAAAGTTTTGAAATGAAAATTTAACTTGTTATTTTCAATTCATATAAGTTATTATTGAATACGCAGGTAATTTGGTAGTCATACATGCCTGATATTCATGCTCATGTCGCATATATTTGTCTGTCAGGGGAGAATATTTGGACTACACGTGTGCCTCTGATTAGTTGGAAGAGGGTTAAGTGGCACTTGCCAGATAGAGTACTACGATAGTTTGGATTGTGCCCCACTACTAACGTCCAACCAATAGAGCCAAGCTTCAAAAGGGTAGATGGTTATGGGAAATCAGACATGGACTAGCACTAAGCACACCTTGCCATATGGGAGAGAAGGCGTGGATATATAATTATAGGGGACCTCCTTGACCAGCACAATAACTACTCAATTCATCACTACATACAGTAGTACAAGTCATGTGCAACATTATACATGTTGAAGACACATGTTGAGCCTCCCACAATGACATATCCTAGAGCTCCCTCTGAGCACCTTCTGGTAGCTTCCAATTGAACATACTATAAATTCCTTAGATAATTTTTTTTTGTGAAATAATAATATTTTTTTTGTTAATTCTGAGAGATTTTTTCTTGGGTACTAAACATGCTTTGCAACAACACTTCAATAGTACAAATAATACACAACAACATAGGGACATAAACACAGTGGCAGAGCTTTGACGTGGATTGCACAGGCAGTTGTATATTCAAGATCAAGGATACTTTGATGATAGAAGTGAGCATGATACATAATTTTTCATGACCTAGGATGCTCCTCAGCATTACAGTGGATATGCTGGACCCTTCTCTTATCCTGAACAAGGGCCATCTGGGGACCTCTTCAGTAATCAGGTGCCAGCGGATTTGAATGCATACCTCACCCAAAATTATATACCAAGCTCCCTTCATACAGATGACATAGCCGAGGAAGAAGTTGCTGTGGAGGAACAACGCATGTTACGTAAAAGGCCACGATGACCTCCACAACATTACACTCCAGGCACTGATGCATTGCCACAGAGGCCACATAGGCGACGCTAGTTCATCCTTTTATGTATTTCATTATGTTTATGTTATGGATCATTTAAATTATTACCATTTAATTTATGAATATTTTTTACATGACTAGTAAAATGCAAGTGAGTCAATTTAATTTTTTTTCTTATATTTATAATGAAACACTCATTAACTCTAATCATACCTATTCAATTCTAATTAATATTTACATTATTTTTAGTATATATAAGTAATACATACATTTATGGTGCTAACCTTTTTATTATAAAATCTAATTTAAAAAAAAATTTATTTAATGAGTGTTAAATCTAATATTTTTGAATAGTTAAATCTAATATCAAATCTTATAGTCAGAAAAAATTTGATTTACATGTTATTCTTGCACTACTTGTAGAATTTTTTTTTAACTTTTAAAAACTTCTCATTAAATTATTTTTTTAATACTTGGAAACTGGGCGACTTATAAGTCGCCCGTTATCTGGGCAACTTATTAATATTTATCATTTCTTTGTCTACTCAGCATAATGGTTACCTGACTCAACTAATTTTAGTCAGCATAAGTCGCCTGTTAAACAAGTGATTTTATATATATATATTTTTTTAAAATATGCTTAATCTATTAATATAATTTATAATCTTGATTATTCTTAAAATTTTTCCTTTATTCATTTGGATGATTACATTATTTGAATATTTTTAAGTGTATTTCTTTAATACAAACGTGAGAATGGATCCGTAGAAATTTTAATGTTTTTTTGGGGCGTGACTTTTTTTTTTTTTTCGCGGCTTCGAAATATCATATTTTTCGCTGCTTTTAGTTGCTCTGTGTGGTTTTATTCTGAACACGTTAACACCAAGCGAGGCTCTCGACGGCTCGATGGCGGTAGCAGCGGCGGGAAAGTGGAGAGAGACGGCGATGTTGGTCATTGATATGCAGGTCTAGTTCACAACCTTTAGCTATCTCAACCCTCTTGATTTTGCATTGTTCTCTACTCCTTCGTTTTTGATTAGGTTTGTTTAATGTGTTCTTCTTTCTTCCCAGAACGATTTCATTTTACCAGGGGGTCCGATGCATGTCGCCGGAGGCCAGGCCATCGTCCCAGAAGTCATCCACGCTGTCTCTGTTGCGAGGGACCGTGGCATATATGTTATTTGGGTCAATCGCTGTAGAGCCATAATTTCCTTTTCTTTCTCCATTTCACCCTTTGGTTTACATTGTCTGTTTCTTTTTCAAATTGAATCCTTAAGGATACCTCAAGAGCGAGAATGAGGATCTAAAAGAAGTATATTAAAAATTTTGTTTGTAGTTTGGTGGGGAACGGCTCAATGGTTTTTGGAATTTAAGTAGGTTTCTCAATTAAGCTTCTTTAAGAGCATTGAAGAGGGGTTTCTGAGGGGATAAAAAAGATACTGGAATATGATTTTATTTTTTTCATTTGATTTACACATAAAATTGCTAGTTTAAGAACTTTATCATTGTTGGTCGTGCTAGTTTTATTTTTTTTAGAATGGTGAGCTGTAACTTGCAAAGTATGGGTTTGAAACTGTATCCTTGGAGAAAAAACCTTCTCCTTCAAACATTAGGCATGAATCCTTTCACGATTATTTGCTGTATAATTATAATTTTATTTAGAATAGTGAGCAAATAGCCTTTTTCTTTAACCACTAGGTCAGGGATTCTTTCACATTATTTATATTAGTTCACACAAACTTGTATTCAAAGTTTCATGATGCAGAACAAATATGGTCATTAAGAGTCTTTCTTTATTAACTTATAAGCATGCGTCCGTTTAATTTGTCATGCTTTAAATATTTCTCTTTCTACCTCTCTCTCTCTCACACACACACAAACATATATATATATATATATATATATATATATATATATATATATATATATATATATATATATATATATATATATATATATATATATATATATATATATATATATATATATATATATATATATAAGCTTATGTTATTATATTGAAAGAAAACTTGATTACCATTTAATTGAGTATTAGTTCTCTCATCTCTCTTTCTATTGCCTTGTCCTTTTATTCTTTATTGCTTCTCTCCTCTATCTTCTATCTTTTTCTATAATGTTGATTCTTCTTTAAATTCTTCATTATTTGGTATAAGAGATCAAAGATTAACTGAGCCTAACTTTTCTAATGTGCCTAAATAGGATATTCTGCATTTAGGGCTGTAATTGAGCCAAGCATATCATGGATTGAATTTGACTTCTTAAAGCTAAAAATTGTTCATATTTGACATGTGCTTGAGCCGAGCTTTAACATATATGTTTATGCTTGGTTTGCTTAGAATTATCTATGATCGAACTTGGCTTGGACTTGACTTTCCTAGGTTAATCTAATGAAACGTTAATAAATAAGTTCAAAATGAAAATTATGAAATTAGTGTCTAGCTATTTGAGACTAATTAAACAAGCATCAATTTAATAAGATAATAGTAAAATTAAAAAAAGAGCTAAATGTTGAAAAGATGTTAATGCATTGAGGAGGAGAGAGAAATCTAAGTGTTATGATTGAAAAACACACACGCGGGTTACAAGCTATTGTAAAACCCGAAAACTACATTAATAGGTTGTCGCACGCTTTTCAAAGCGCCGCGGCGAGACTTAAGTGAGATTGTCAATGTTAACGAAATTTAACGAAAATAATTTTAGAAAATTCCTTGCGAAATTCTGATCGTTTTGATATATTAAACTTGTATCTAATTTTGCCTAATTTAGGAGTTAAAAATTTGAGAAGCCTAAAAATACATATTATACCCTTACTTATCCCTTAAGCCAAATCCACTTAAGTGAGGGACTGAGGGCATATGGGTAATTGTGCAAACCTAATCGAGTAATAGGAGTAACCGGCCCTTTATCCCTCTCATTTCTCTCGCACGTCACGAACCGAGCAAAACGACAAGGGGGCGGACGGCTAGGTTCGGCGGGCTCCTCTCTGGCGACGATTTTCTGGGGAAGAAATTAGTCCAAATCAAAGAGGGTGACAAAAGGAGTCTTCATGTATGAATATTTTGAAGCGAATCTTTTTAGATTTCGAGAAAATTGAGATCGAATTTTCTAAGGTTTTTTCAAATTTTAATTTTCTTCCAAAATTTCGTTAAGGGATTGTTAGGTAATGTTTAGAAAAGCATTTTAACGGTAGAAATGCTATTTTTGGAGGAGTTTTTGGAGTTTTAATAAGTAGGGTTTTTGACCTAAAACTTTAATTTCGTAAGACACCTTTACGAAAATAATTCCTAAGGGTTTAAGAAATATTTTTAAAGAAGAATTTTAAGTTTTTAGCGAAAATTTCATTTTCTTAATTTTCCTAATTATTTTAATACTTAAATTTTACTATAATTATAATTATATGTTTATGATTAGGTTTGAAGCAATAAATTGACAAAATTGAAGATTTATGATTTTACAAAAATTAGGATTTTATTAAATCCGAAAATTAAGGTTTATTTAATTAAATATCCATTAAGTGTCGTAGGATTTTATTAAGGGGAAATGAAAGATTGAAATTTAGGAATTAGATTTTTTATTTTGTGACACGTCTCTTTTGTAAATTTCTTATGTTGTGATCATTGAAGTGTAAGGTGAAAAAACTATGTCTAAGCGACATACTGTGCTTAAGAGAGGTAGGTGTTCATACCTCATTTAATTTTTTAAGTGCTTAATTCTTTTATGCTTAAAATGAAATTTTATGTATTTATTTTACTGTTAAATATTTTATATTAGATGATTGAAAATATACCCCGCAAATTTCATATTTTTATTTTATGCATATTTTTGAAAACAATTAAAGCATATGAATAAATGAAGTATATGAAAGAAAATTGATAATAATTGAAAGATTTAAATGAAATAACAATTTCATGCTGCATGTTGATCCGGAAGTGCCAAAATGATATTGGTAAAGGGGCTTACAAAATCTAAATGATAATAAAGTTTGTAAAAGCCAAATGGTAAAGGAAATTATCAAAATTTGACTTCGTATCTGATCAGTACGAAAAAGGGTACTTCCGGGACGGGTGTATACATTTAGCATAAGCATTTTTGCATTTGCATTGCATATAAAAAAGGTGAAATGAAAAAATGAAAAAATGAAAAAATGAAAAAATGAAAAGAATGAAATGTTAAAGAAGGGAAAAAGGAAAGTAAGAATGAAAATTCAAATATTTTTTATTTGCAAATGATATGAAATGATTTCATTTATAAATATTTTTGTTATATGCATCTTATGAAATTAACTGAGATATGAATTACCTGCTGAGCGTTGGCTCATCCTACTTTTGAAAATATTTTTAGGAGATAACTAATGGCAGCACGACGACTGTACACGTATCGTCGTAGAGGACCTCAGAAGGAAAGGTTCTTTTTTATGATTTTCAGTTTGAGTCTTTGAGTTTGTTCTTGTATAGTTTGTGAGTGAGTTTAAGTTTGTACTTGTGTTTGATTAGTAATTTAGAGTTTATGTAATTGATGACTTAAAAGTTTTAACAATTGTGTGAGAAGAACAGTTTGAAACAATTGAGTTTGATGTTTTTTTAGTAGCTCTTTCTTATATTATGTAGTTGAGGATATTTATATTTTGTTGAGAAAAGTTTTTATGAAATGGTAATGATTATCTTATGATATTTTTCTGTACGACTGTCTGCTCCCGCCCCGTTAATTCGGGATAGCCGGTTCAGGTCATGACAAGAGTGGTATCAGAGCTAAGGTTTAGTAATGATCTATTAAAGAGCGTATATGATGATTGATTGAGTCTTAGAATGTGTAGGAAGTGTAATTTTATGAATTATTTTGCCTTATAATTGATGTATTTTATCTCATGAATATGGATCCTGAGCAGAATGCCACTGATGTCATTGATATGGAGGAAGGGAGGGAGCTATCAGAAGTAGCAGAACCTCAGAGTAACAATACTATAGAGTCATTCGCTCAGATGATGGAAGCGATGACTCAGATGATTAAGACTTCCCAAAATCAGAGCAGTAGCAGTGGAAATGGAAGTCGGCCTATGGATAAGAACATGAAATTATTTCAGGATATGAAACCTTTACTGTTCGCAAGTGGTGGACCTATAAAAGCTGAGGACTGGCTGATGCGAATTGAGAAGATACTTGAGGGTAAGTCTTACCCAGAGGATATGAGAGTTACACTGGTTGTTTATGCTTTTGATGGCAAGGCTGAGAGGTGGTGGAGGAGTCAGTTAGAAGAAACTTTTAGAGGAAGAGCAAGCAGCCAAGTCACTTGGGTGGAGTTTGTAAATGTATTCAGAGGCTGGTATGTATCTATGACATCCAGGAGACAGATGCATTATAAGTTCAACATATTGATTCAGAGAGTTCGATCTGTTTCTCAGTATGAGACGGAGTTTATAATGTTATCCAGGTATGTCCCTCACCTGATACCCAATGCTAAGGAGAAGTGCCACCGCTTTTTTAATGCGTTGAAGGATGTGATAAGACAGCCTCTTGTACCTTTTAGAATTAAGGATTATCCCACTTTGGTGGAAAGAGCCAGAAGGATCGAGATGGACATACAAGCAACTCAGAAGAGGAGGAATTTTCAGAAAAGGAAGATGGAGGGCAGGTTAAAGCCCTCCCATGTTGCACAATCTTCTCAGTCAGGGGTTTCTACTTAGAAGAAGCCCAGATCCAACAACTCTGATAAGCAGTGCTTCAACTGCTACTTTGTGCAGTAAGTGTGGGCGAGTGCATAAGAGAGAGTGCCTGAAGGCACTAATACTTGTTACTGGTGCCATTAGCTTGGGCACATAGCGAAGTCTTGTCTTCTTTTGGGATAGAGATCTGCTTCAGAGGTGAGGTCAGGCAACAACACTCAGAGGACTGCTGGTAGACCAAGAGCTGTGGAGTCTACAGCTTCTGTGCCTTCTCAAGGTCAGACTCGTCAGAATGTTCAGTCACAAGTCTATGGATTGTCCAAGCAAAAAGTTAAGGGGTCTCCTGATGTGGTTACATGTACGTAATTTAATTAATTGCAATGAATAATTTTCTTTTTATGATATGGATGAATAATGAATGAAAATGAAATGAATAAATAATGAATGACATGTTTTGTAAATAAATTTTGTAACTCTTCATGTTTAGGGACGATCTTTATGTGTGATAGACCCGTTAGAATTCTGTTTGATACTAGAGCATCACACTTCTTTATTTTAGAAGAGTTTGTTAAATCTGCAAGTTTGCTTCCTACTGTTATGATTAAGTCTCTGTCAGTCCTAATGCCTAATGGAAATCACATGGAAGCTAAACAGAAATGTCAAGTGAATTTGAGAATTTATGCTAAGAGCTTATAAGAGGACATGATTGTCTTACCTCTAACTGAGTTTGATGCAATCTTAGGCATGGATTGATTATCTTGCCATTTCGTGACTATAGATTGTAACAAAAAGGAGGTTAAGTTTAGTATGCTGGGGGAGGAGAAGTTCAAATTTCAAGGGGATAAATGAGTAACTGCAGTGATTGTATCATCCTTGAAGGCTTTTCAGATGTTAAATAAAGGTTGTGAAGGCTTCTTGGCCTATGTTAAGGAGGAGAAGAAAGAAGAAAGAAAGTTGAAGGATATCCCAATTGGACCTTTTCTTCCAAGTAGAAACTGCTAAATGAGAAGACTGACAACATGGGAGGGCTTTAACTTGCCCTCCATCTTCCTTTTTTGAAAATTCCTCATCTTCTGAGTTGCTTGCATGTCCATCTCGATTATTCTGGCTCTTTCCACCTAAGTGGGATAATTCTCAATTCCAAAAGGTACAAGAGGCTGCCTTATTATATCCTTTAATCCATTCAGAAAGCGGTGACACTTCTCCTCAGCATTGGGTATCAGGTGAAGGGCATACCTTGATAACATTGTAAACTCCGCCTCATACTGAGAAACAGATCACTTCCTGAATCAATCTGTTGAACTTATCCTGCATCTGTCTCCTGGCTGTCATAGGTACATACCAGCCTCTGAATACATTTACAAACTTCACCCAAGTGACTTGGCTGCTTGCTCTTCCTCCAAAGGTTTCTTCTAACTGACTCCACCACCTCTCAGCCTCGCCATCAAAAGCTTAAGCAGCTAGTGTAACTCTCCTATCCTCTGGGCAAGACATGCCCTCAAATATCTTTTCAATCCGTATAAGGCAGTCCTCAGCTTCTATAGGTTTGCCACTTGAGAATAGTGAAGGATTTATATCCTGAAATAGTTTCAGGTTCTTATCCATAGGCCGGCTTTCACTTTCATTGCCGCTGCTCTGATTTTGGGAAGTCTTAATCATCTGAGTCATCGCTTCCATCATTTAAGCGAATGACTCCATAGTATTATTCCTCTGAGGTTCTGCTACTTCTGGTAGCTCACTCCCTTCCTCCATATCAATGCCATCAGTGGCATTCTGCTTAGGATCTATATTCCTGAGATAAAACACATCAATCATAAGGCAAAATAATTCATAAAATTATACTTTCTACATATTTTAAGACTCAATCAATCATCTTATTGGCTCTTTCATTGATCATTACTAAACCTTAGCTCTGATATCACTGTTGTCACGATCCGACTCGGCTAGCCCGAATTAATGGGGCGGGAGCAGACAGTCGTGCAGAAAAATATCATAAGATAATCATTACCATTTCATAAAAACTTTTCTTAACAAAATGTAAATATCATAAACTGCATAATATAAGAAAGAGTCATTAAGAAAAACATCAAACTCAATTATTTCAAACTATTCTTCTCACACAACTGTTAAAACTTTTAAGCCCTAAATTACATAAACTCCAAATTACTGATCAAACACAAGTACAAACTCAAACTCAATCACAAACTATACAGGAACAAACTCAAAGACTCAAACTGAAAATCATAAAAGAGAACCTTTCCTCCTGAGGTCCTCTACGATGATACGTGTACGGTCGTCGTGCTGCCATCAGTTATCTCCTGAAAAATATTTTCAAAAGTAGGATGAGCCAACGCTCAGCATGTAATTCATATCTCAGTTAATTTCATAAGATGCATATAACAAAAACATTTATAAATGAAATCATTTCATATCATTTGCAAATAAAAAATATTTGAATTTTCATTCTTACTTTCATTTTTCCCTTCTTTAACATTTCATTCTTTTCATTCTTTCCTTTCACTTTTTTTTATATGCAACGTAAATAAAAAAATGCTTATGTTAAATGTATACACCCATCCCGGAAGTACACTTTTTCGTACTGATCAAGTACGTAGTCAAATTTTGGTCATTTCCTTTACCATTTGGCTTTTACAAGCCCCATTACCATTTGACTTTTGTAAGCCCCTTTACCATTACCATTTTGACACTTCCGGATCAACATGCAGCATGAAATTGTTATTTCATTTAAATCTTTCAATTATGATCAATTTTCTTTCATATACTTCATTTATTCATATGCTCTAATTGCTTTCAAAAATATGCATAAAATTAAAACATGAAAATTGCAGGGTATATTTCCAATCATCTAATATAAAACATTTAGCAATAAAATAAATACATAAAATTTCATTTTAAGCATAAAAGAATTAAGCACTTAGAAAATTAAATGAGGTATGAACAACTACCTCTCTTAAGCACAGTATGTCGTTTCGACATAGTTCTTTCACCTTACACTTCAACGATCATAACCTAAGAAATTTACAAAAAAGACGTATCACAAAATAAAAAATCTAATTCCTAAGTTTCAATCTTTCATTTCCCTTTAACAAAACCCTACGACACTTAATGAATATTTAATTAAATAAACCTTAATTTTCGGATTTAATTAAATCCTAATTTTTGTAAAATCATAAATCTTCAATTTTGTCAATTTATTGCTCCAAACCTAATCCTAAACATATAATTATAGTTATAGTAAAATTTTCGGATTAAAATAATTAGAAAAATTAAGAAAATGAAATTTTCGTTAAAAACTTAAAATTCTTCTTTAAAAACATTTCCTAAACTCTTAGGAATTATTTTAGTAAATGTGTCTTACGAAATTAAAGTTTTAGGTCAAAAATCATACTTTTTAAATCTCCAAAAACTCATCCAAAAATAGCATTTCTACTGTTAAAATGTTTTTCTAAACATTACCTAACAATCCCTTAAAGAAATTTTGGAAGAAAATGAAAATTTGGAAAAACCTTAGAAAATTCGATCTCAAATTTCTCGAAATCTAGAAAGATTCGCTTCGAAATATTCATACCTGAAGACTCCTTTCGTCGTCTTCTTCGATTTGGACTAATTTCTTCGCCGAAAAATCGTCGCCGGAGAGAAGCCCGCCGAACCTAGCCGTTCGCCCCCTTGCCGTTCGTTCCGCTCGGTTCGTGACGTGCGAGAGAAATGAGAGGGGGAAAGGGCCGGTTACTCCTATTAGAGATAATTAGGTTTGCACAATTACCCATATGCCCTCACTTAAGTCGATTTGGCTTAAGGGATAAGTAAGGGTATAATAGGTATTTTTAGGCTTATATTTTTAACTGATAAATTAGGCAAAATTAGATACAAGTTTAACATACCAAAACGATCAAAATTTCATAAGGAATTTTCTAAAATTATTTTCGTTAAATTCCTTTAACATTGAAAATCTCACTTAAGTCTCGCGACGCTTTGTAAAGCGTGCGACGACCTATGATGGGTCGATGGCATGTTGGACAAGATGCGTTAACGGCTATGGCAATGTATTGACTGGAGGCAATCTAAGAAGGAGAAGATGAGATCATCTTCGTTTCTCATGCCGGCGCATTGTGATTCTTACATAGGCATGTAAGCGATGTGTCCTGCGCTAAGTTGGAGCACTTTAAGACTATGCTCATAGACATGCTGATTACTAGTTGATTGAGACTGCAAAAATGTGTTCACGTTTGAAAGCCCAAAATTTTAATGGAGTCCTAATAATGCGCGTAAATAACTCGTGACCTTGTGCGACCGAAGTGTGGAGATTGAAAGCAATAGAATTGCCGAATGATATGTGAACAAAATAAAGATAAAACGTAACCTAACCTATTAAATAATTGTATATTATATTAATATTAAAAAGTAATTAAAGTTTTGTATAAAAAAAGTGAATAGTATGATATCCGATTTAAAGCCTAATATTAAACCGATAACATATTACTTGTTGAACAACAATAAATTGCTTATGAACAGAAATAAACAAATTAGGTTATATTCAGGATTGGTTTGTTTAATATCCGAGCTTATAAAATATTTGAACTTTTTAATTGTTAAATTGAATGCAAATGAACTTGTATTAATCAAGTTGAGTTGGATCTGTTCATGGAGTGCTTTGCTTCATGTAACACCCTACTTGTGTTTTGCTAAGAATAGAGCCTTTAGCTTAGTTCCTTTTGAGAATCGATCACATCCCTATTTCCTATTCCTCTCCATCAAACTATGATCCTCATCAGTGCTTGCGTGGGTCTCTATAATGTCGAATCCCTTGATGGAGCCATAAGACATTCTACCCCTACAAGCTTTATTGCACATGCCAAAACCATTGACGAGTGGCCTGTTGTGTCTCTCCTGCCACGTCTTTTCTCTCAAACAGCCCTTGCTTGCTCCTTCTGGGAATAACTCTCTTTGTGACCTCTTGTTGCCCCATTACCTTTGCTCCACCCTCTCTCATGCCTTTTTACTACTCAACTTGTGGGTCCTAGTCACCCATGATGCTTACTTACATTTAACTACTAGTGGTTGTCTCCCATTGTCTAGATCCATCTTCATCCCACTCTAATCTCTATTGCCACCTTATCATTCAGGTGCTTATACCTTATGTTTTCCCCTTGCACTTAACGTTTATTGGGCAAACATGTGACACTGGTTCTTTACTCACTAATACTTCACTATTCTTGTATGTAAAACACCCACTGCTTGCATGTAACAACTAAACTATGTGTCCCACACAACCTTTGCTTTGTGCCCATAGTCTCTATCCCATCACGCTTCATTTGGAACTTGCACATGATTGTATCCAAATACATGGTGTCTCTACTAACACTCTAGCTTACCCATCTTTGTATGGAACTTGCACATGATTGGAACCTAATCCAATGGGCCTAACCAAGCCAATGCAACCATTGCCTCTGTTCACTTTTGTGATTCTTCAATATTTCAATCTACATACAACACCCGACTTATCGCCTCCTTTCTTTCCTTCCAATATATGCACTTCATCATAATAGTTCACGACTTTTCTCTCTGTGTACAAGATTGGGCTTGTTCATTTTGTTATTAGCACACCGTAATTGCAATTGCAACTTCTTGCTTCATGGAGCAACCATTTCATCAATAAACTCCTCTCTTGAATGTTTTAAATTTTTTGCTTGCTATTCTTTTAATGAACATACTAGACAACATGAAGATATTTATTATCATCAATATCAATATTAATAGTATGATTATGATGAATATCATTACTATGTGTACACCCACACACCCATAGGCAGAGGGAGGGTGGCACGTGGCCCCCCTCCCCCCCCCCTAAAAAATACAAGCTTTTTCCATTTCAAGTCTTCAATCCACCTTATACCCGGACCATGCAATGCTTTAGCTGTAGAGAGAGAAAGACTAATGGGGTAAAATTTTGAAAGAGAGAGGGAGGAATGACTTTCCATTGTGGATGAGAGATCTCATCTCAAGGATTTGACTAAAGCTAAAACTGAAAGCCTAAAGAGGCTTGAAGCTGATTGTTTTAGTGGCTTAATAGAGCAACAAGTTCACCAACGAGGAAACCTGCCCTAATTTTTGTAATTCTTCCTTTTAAAGTTATTTAATAATCCAGAGAAGCCATAAACATCTTTTTCTAGACACTTGAAAAGCATCAATGATTAGTTTTCCCCCTTGCTCCTCTCTCGTGACTTGTGACCTATGACTTTCGCTTATCTCTCGCCCCTAAACGAAGACCGCCGTGGTAAATGTTTATATCTTCTAAGCTCTAAGGGCCATGTTATTTACATTATTAATTTTGATTTTACAGCTCCTCTTGCCTTCGGTAATGAGATGATAAATAAAACTATTTTAATATATTCTAACCTTTTAAATGAGACGGGAAACAAAACTATTTTAATGTAACCCACACTGAATAAAATTTCTGGCTCTGCCATTGACACACCCCTGCAAATACATATCAACAAAGTTCATCTAATAGGCCTCATCATCTTGGATATTTATATCAGACTCATAACAATTATTCTTATTATGATACTAATGAATATTATGATGATCAATTTCAGTACGCCAATATATATTTTGATTAGTCACATCCAAACAACATTGTGCAATATTTTGATTTTGCATAAACATGATTCATATTTGCTCAACATCTTCAATAAAACATGCAAAAAATCCAAACTTAGGCTAAGGGCGGTTTGGTTTGCTAAAAAAGAAATGCAATATATTTGAAATGCTTTAGAGTTATTTGGGTAGTGCAAAATAAATGCAATGTAAATCTCAATGATAGTGGTGGCTAATGTCCTGCAGTTGCCGATCGGAGTGGGAGCAGTTGTTGACGGTAGGTGGCAGTGGCGGGCACATGTGGAGAGAGATTGGGGGGGGGGATGGCCAGTGCGATGATGATAGAGAATTTACAACGTATTTGAAACTTGTTCATATCTAACGATTTTCAAATACATCACAATTGAACTAGAGGATTAATTCTAAGTACTTCAAAATTTTGCATTTCTCTCACTTTAATCCAAACACCAAATTCTCAAAACCTATATATTTGAAATACTTGACGCCCATTTTACTTCAAACCAAACATGCAAAAAATCCAAGCTTAGGCTAAGGGCTATTTGGTTTGCTGAAAAAGGAATGCAATGTATTTGAAATGCTTTGGAGTTATTTGGATTAATGCAAAATAAAATGCAAGTAATTATTATTTTTTATTTGGAATGAAGTAAAATGAATGTAATGTAAATCCCAATGATAATGGTGGTCGGTGGCTTGCAACGATCGGCCGGATCGAGGGCAATTGGCAGTGGAAATGCGGCGAGGGGGTGACTGCTGCAATAATGATAAACAATTTACAATGTATATATAACAATTTTCAAATACATCAAAATTGAACTAGAGGGTTAATCTAACTACTACTCTGCATTTTTTTACTTTAATCAAAACACCAACTTTTAAAAACCTATATATTTGATCGCTACCCCTGAAACACTATTCCTAAGTAGACACTCCCACAAACACAAGTTCAAAAAATTAATTAGTGTATCAGCTTGATGATAATGATCAGCTTAAAGTTGACCAATTGATTGAGATCTGAACTTTGCCATAATCTTCAAAATTGATTGTTGCACTTGAGATTGAGCCTCTGCAGTACATACAAAGATTGTCGTTACTAGAACCACTTTAATGTCATCAAAGTCAAAATTGATTTCATCTTTTTGTGCATCATCTTTCACCAATGCGAACTATTCCAATCTAATATCCCTCATTTCACACAATGGTAATTCCCACTACTTGCACTTGTCATAATTCTTTGGTTATTCTTACTCAGCTTGCCATTAAATTTGTTCTAACATCAACTATAATATGAGTTGTGAACACTTTATTGCCAGGATGGAGGTTTTACCTTATTCACCTTCATTCTCCAAAACCTCCAGAGGTTTGCCTTGAGCTACTTACATCTTCTCATGATATTATAAAGTTATGCATGAACTAGTTTCACCTCCTCCACTACCATGGACAACTTCCAACTCTTTGAAGTCTTTCCATGTTTGTTATAGGCATGTATTCATTTAGTTTTGGCATGTTTATGTATATATATCTATATATAAGGGCATACTATTCTCCTGCTTAATAAATTATGCATCTTAGGAAAGTATTATAAGCTTTAAATTTATATAAATGTTAATGGCCTTGCGTTGAAAATAAACTTGATTATCGAATTTGTTAAACCGGGAACTTGAGAGGGAAAAACTTTCTTTATTATACAAAATACTCTCTATTTATAGATCTATACAAGGTCTAATGAGGAAACAAATAACTACAGAGTAATTGCTGAAATAAATTCCTTCATAAACCAACTGTCTAGTTATGGAAGGTATTCAACGTGATCCAGGCGGGCTTCCCAGAGATTACTGTTCATAGTCGTGGGATCGGTTTCACAATGGAAGGCTGAGATTTAACACTCCCACTCAAGCTGGAGAATATAGATCTGTCATTCCCAGTTTGACAATCATTCTGAGAAAGGAAGAACTGTCCAATCCTTTGGTAAGGATGTCTGCAAGTCGATCTTTTGATGATACATGATCGACATTTACTAGACCATTGTCTAGTTTTTCTTTAATAAAATGTTTGTCCACTTCTATGTGCTTGGTCCTGTCATGCTGGGCTGCATTGTGGGCTATGTTGATTGCTGATTTATTATCACAATATAGCCTCATGGACTCATCCCACTTGACCTTTAAGTCTTCTAGGATTATTTTGATCCATAGTAACTCACATATTCCCAAGGCCATAGCTCGATATTTTGTTTCTGCACTAGATCTTGCGACCACATTATGTTTCTTGCTTCTCCATGTAACTAAGTTACCTCCAAGAAATGTGCAGTATCCAGAGGTAGATATTCTTTCAACCGGTGATCCTGCGTAGTCAGCATCTGTGTATACTTCTAGGTTTATTCCGCGATCTCTCTTATAGAGAATCCCTTTTCTTGGTTTTCCTTTAAGGTAGTGCAATATCCTGTCTACCGCTTTCATGTGAATCTGCTTTGGATTCTGCATAAACTAACTGACCATGCTTATAGGAAATGCTATATCTGGTCTAGTGTGGGAGAGGTAGATCAATTTTCTTACAAGTCTCAGGTAGGCCTCTTTATATATAAGTTATATATACCAAATCGTTCAAAATTTTGCGTAGAATTTTATAAAATTATTTTCGTCAAAATCCGTTAACTTTAAATTTTTACTTAAATCTCGTCGCAGCGCATCGAAATACGTGCGATGCCTACTAACATCAATTTCGGGTTTTACACTCCATCCATCCACAAGGTTCGCCTTTGGCACAACTTTGTTCGTCCGGTGTATCCGAGCGAGACAGGAAGACTGGAGAAGGAGCGTCCGAGCATCTTCTACCGTCTTCTCACGAGCGGCTTCTACCTGAGCTCGACCGAGAGATACGGCTAGGGTGGCTAAGAGTAGAGCGCCCCTTCTTGCGTCGAGGCTTCGGGTTTGTCTCCCGCTAGGCTCCGGTAAGTCCTCTTCCCGCAAGCGGCTTCCGATTTACTTCGTCTTCTTCTTTTTTCTCCTTTGGCGATCTTTCTTCCACGGCAATGAAGGTCGTTGGCTCTTATACCATGTTAAAATTGGGAACTTGAGAGGGAAAAGCTTTCTTTGTTATACAAAATACTTCCTATTTATAGATATATACAAGGTCTAATGAGGAAACAAATAACTACAGAATAATTGCTGAAATAAATTCCTTCCTAAACCAACTGTCTAGTTATGGAAGGTATTCAACGTGATCCAGGCGGGCTTCCCACAGATCACTGTTCATAGTCGTGGGATCGGTTTCGCAACGGAAGGTTGAGATTTAACAAAATTAAATATTGATTCATTGGTCTCTCTCCCATCTCTTTTTGTCCCTCTTCTTATTCTTCTCATTGTTTCTCTTCTCCTTCTATGCTTTCCTTCTCCTTTCCTTTAATCTTTATTATTCTTCCCATTATGCATCACGGCATGCTCTTGATAGCTCCAGTTTTGATGGACATTACTAGTGATTTATCTTGTCTTGCAAGGATTGTTGAGATCGACTAAGGTTAAAACATATTATTTCATTACTTTGAATATGGCTAGTTTGAAAAAGGGAGTTTTCCCTACAAAAAGCAATGATTCTAGAGGTTACATTCCTGATTGAATCTAGACGAGGTTGGCGAAGGCGGTGGTGTGACGAGAGGCTATGAAATTGAATTCAGGGCTATGGAGGGCCATGCCGATTATTATATAGTGCAGATGAAGGCGGTGCGGTTGTTGGGATCAATTTTTGATGCAGACAACTAGATAGAAAAAACAAAAAGGAGAACACAATGGTTAGTAGAACTTTTCTCAATTTAACTTAAAGTAGGCAAACACCAAAGACCACTTGAAACGAACAAACGTTAGACAAAACGAAACTAAAATAAAAATAAAACAAGCGACCCTCAGAACAACCAACTAGTGGTCACCTTACATGCAACAAAATAGTAGTTAAAATAAAAGAAGTGCTTAAGGACTTGCAAACCAAGGGTCCACCATAGCAACTTTGGGCCAATGTCCACCACAAAACTCCTACAAATGCTACCAAACCGGCCAACCAACACCTTCAAGAGCTTGAGAAGAAATATATAAGTGGAGTGAAAACTTGTGGAGAGAAGAAATAGGAAAGAAGCCCAAGACCAAATCAAAGAGAGGAGAAGGGAAGTGGAAGAAGCTCGCAAGCTTTCCCAAGAAGAAACCCTCAAGTTTTTAGATTTCTTTTCTCACTAGCAAACAACCTCTAAATGCTTCAAAACAACTTATATTTATAGGAGAAAAGAGGAAGCCAAACAGCCCCAACAACCACCTGCTGAACCAACCAGAAAAAGGGAGACAAAAGGTCAACATGCAACGCCAGGAGCAGCACCCGAAGGGACCACGCGGGAATAGAAACCGCTAGCCACGGGAACAGGCGCCAGGTGGAGAAACCGAAAGGCCAAACAGAGAGGGGAAGAACCCGGACAGCAGGAAATATGAGCTAAAAAGGCAGCTGAACTTCTTAATGAGCTGAATTGAGAAGCAGAACACAGCAGATCACCAAAGGGGCAGCTTAACCCGAGACAACCAAGCCCAAACCCAGGAACCAAATCAGCCCAAAGCCAAAGCACCAAAGAAACTAGCACACCCAAGGTAAAACATGTCCAAGAGCACAACCTACTCATGATCATAGGTTTCCTTCCATTATAAGGTAGAAAATAAAAACAAAAAATAAATATAACATTCAAATTACAATAGTTAAAAAAAAACTAAAAAAAAATTGAAATTTGCATGCATCAGTTTTGTATCTTGAATCTGTGGATTTGACTGTATGTCAAATAGTCAGAGTTCGAGAATTTTGGGAGTAAGATCTAACTGCTTTAAAATGAATGAGAAGTCAAATAACGTAGCTAATATCTTTAAATAAGGTTGAATAAGTGATTAGAATTTAAATTCAATACTTTGGTTAATATCATGTGCCACATGGCGTGCTAGTGTCACCTCGAGGAGTTTGTGCACTACTTCAATATTTCTACGCAATTCTTTTCCAAATTGAGTCATCAAGGTTTTTCCAAGAGCAAACTTTGGAATGCAAGCAATACATTAATTTTGTTTGTATTATGATAAGGAATGGCATAAGGATTTAGAAATTTCTATTGGGCTGGATGAATTGAACTTCTTCAAAGAGAACTGAAACTGGGATTGCCAAGAGTTGATCAAAGACTACAGTCAAAACTGAAAGCCAAAAGTGCTTTTTGCCATGGTTTTTCCTAGTAAGCTAGTTTAATTTAGTAACTTTTATCACTTCTTGTTTGTCTATTTTTTCAAGGGTTGTTATATTTTAAGCTGCATGATCCTGTTAACACCAATAAGTTGATAAGATGACATTTATAGTAATTTCTTTTGCTAGGTTGCTCATGAATATAGCAGCTAAGAATGCTAAAGACTAAAGTGTTTCTGTCATGAGCATATATGAACAGCGTTCTATGCTTTTGCCTCATTTTGTCCTCATTTTGTTACTTCTTTTATAAAGTTGATGCAACTGATGAGTATATTGAATATCAGCAAACTCTTGTTTTTGGTTTATATCTTAATTTTATAAATTTGTTAGTGAATTGTTTGGAATAACGTTTGGGGAATTCCTTGCTTAATTTTATTGATCTTCAATTTAGGTTGTCAGGGAACATGACCCCTGCGGGAGAGATGTTGAGTTGTTCCGGAGGCATCTATATGTTAATGGCAAAGGACCTACCATGAAAGATTCGAAGGGTGCTGAATTAGTGGAAGGGCTTGTGCCTTTAGAAGGGGAATATAAATTAGTGAAGACACGATTTAGTGCATTCTTTGACACTCACTTGAATTCTCTCCTTCAAAGCTCTGGAATCAAGAGCTTAGTTGTTGTTGGTAAGTATCTGGTTAATAGAGAGAGGATATACTGGTCTTTTCACCATGCTAGATGATCTGCTCTAAAGGCCATTTATGTCGGTGAAAGAACTATTTTTAACAATGTAGAACCCTACCCGTATGTCCGTAGGAAGTGTTATAATTACCTTCACAAATTTTGAACAAAAGTTTGCAAGAGGCATGGTAGAACTTGTAGACTGAAATAAAACTGTAGCTGGGATATGATTTTCGTTTTTTTTTTCTGGGAAAATAAAATATTGAATGAAATTTTCGTCCATGTTGTGTTGGACTTCATATTATATGCATGTGTAACTGATTCTAGGCATTAAATTGTCAATTTTTGTGTTGTTCAGGAGTTCAAACACCAAATTGCATACGTCAAACTGTCTTTGATGCTGTCGCATCAAACTACCAACCTGTTTCTGTTATTGTTGATGCAACAGCTGCTGCAAACTCAGAAGTTCATACAGGTAAACCTGTCATTTTCACTGTAACCAGTCATAGATCTTGTTAACCTTGGTGCTAATGCTCTGTGTTTTGATGATAATAATAGTATATTGTTGGATATTGACCACTGAGCATGTTCATTATCCCATCTTCCGTTGCTTTTTCATTTTTTGAAATAAATCATGATTCATATGTTGCCGCCTCACATATTATATGCCCAGTTTATTTAGAATGAAGAGAAGGAAATAGAGACCTTGGACATGAGTTAGACGTTCTTCTTTTTATGTAACTGCTTTTAAACTCGTTGATACTTTTGTTTCATTGGAAAACTTTGAAAAATTTTCACCGTTGATGGAACATCTATATATAGCTAATTTGCATGAGTGGCTTTAGATGTGACAATTTCGAGTTTTGAAGTTGAGTTCTCACATTTGAACCTCCATGATTTTCAGAACTTCAACTGCAAATCAAATTTTTCCTAATAACCGCAAGACTATTCCTTTATTCATTTGGAGTAGGTTACTAAAAAGGACTTTCTCCTGTGTTCTTTCTGTAATTTGACCACCTAGGTGCACTGAAAAAGCCATAACCACCAGAATACTTGTGAAACACTATTGGCTTATAGTTGTTAAATATCGACTTACAAAATAAGCTCCTAATATTATAATCTTCAGACGTACAAAGAGGATGATTTTGGAACTTTTGTTATGGAGAAAGTATTGGATGATATTATTCATTGAATAATGATACTTTTTTATTGGCATATATGATGATTATATTAGGAATAAAAAAAAATGTAATTAAGGAAGAAAAAAATGGAAATTTACTAAATTATATACTCTCTCAGTATAATGATATCCTTAGAGCATATTTATTTGTTAGTTTCAGCTTGTCATGTAAGTGAGAAAATGAGAGAGGACCCCAAGTGCTTTAATAATGGAGTGTAATTTTAATAGCAATAGACCTAGTAATGGGATTGTGACTTTGGGCGATCAAGTCATTAATAAGAGTACACATTTTAGATATCTTGGATTTATTGTTCAGAGTGATGGTGAAATTGATGGGGATATTATCAGCAGAATTTAAGTTGGATGATTGAAGTGGAGGAATGCATCTTATTATGCGATAGAAAAGTCTCCCTCAAACTTAAGGGAAAATTCTATAAGATGGTGGCGAGACCTGAAATGCTTTATGGTGCCAAATGTTGGCCATTAAAAGAGAAGCATAATACTAAGGGCGCGTTTGGGACGGCGGCACTGTTGCTTTACTTTATAAAAAGTTATGAAATCATTGTTTGGGCATATTGCGGCAGAAAAAATTCGCGGCACGAAATTGCTTCCCGCGACCTTTCACTCTCTCCCAAGGTCCGCTGCTTTCGGCAGAAAAATGACGAAAATCCCCCTGAAAATATTCGCGACTACCACCGTCATCCTCCTCGAGCTCATCCATCTCGGATAAGCAGTTGCTTAACCTAGCTCTCCCTTGACATGGCCTCACGTGAGATCCTCGCTTCCTTACTCCTCGCTTCCCCTTGTCGTTTCTCATCTCCAAAAAGCCAGACCTCCCACTCCATCCCCGATCTCTCGCCCTTAACCCACCAGTTTCCTCCTCTCCCGCCTTCTCGCCGAACAGAGGGGCTTCAACTTCCGGGGAAAGAGGGTGTTGAACACCGGATCACCTATTACCGTACTTGTGGATAAGTCTACCCTTGGCCTTGGCCGCATCATGAATGTTATTGGAGAGCAAATAAAGGCCAATTACTTCCTTCCTATCCAGTGTGAGGCTCCTGCCTTTGTTGATCAAGCAACAGAGCAACAAATCCTTTTTACTGGTATCAAGGTTGTTGATCTTCTTGCACCTTATCAGAACGGTGGTAAGTAATATAAATATTTATTCATGAGAAATATAAATAGCTATTCATGATATGTAATTACATATTTATTAATTTTTTAATTAAATCTTAAAAATATATCATAGTTATATTATTATTAGAAAAAAATTGTTTTGTATGAATTGTATTTTTTTTCCAGATTATTTCAATATATGATAGTACATTATAAAAAAAAAATTATATTATGGTATTTAATAGTTATAAAATATTTAATAAAAATTGATACAATTTTTATTAGCATATAAATTCTTTGAAAATTTTGTCATTTACATCATTTTTTTCATCTCAATATATAAGGGTATAAAGGTAATTTATTTGCATACAGTTGCAGCACAACAACTTGACAGTTATACTTCCCAAACAAAATATACTGTTTTTTGTACAACAATTTCTGAAAGCAGCTTTCTGTACAATAATTTTACAACCTACTTTACCGACAGCTGCAGTTGTCCCAAACGCACCCTAAGTTAAGTGTTGCAGAGATGAGGATGCTTAGGTGGATGAGTGGCTTGACCCTTAGAGATATGATACGAAATGAGCATATACGTGAAAAGGTTGGAGTAGCTCCAGTGGAAAATAAGATTAGAGCGAGTCGCCTTAGATGGTTTAGTCACATTAAACGGAGGGGCCTTTCGATGACCCGGTTAGGAAAGTTGATGTATTAGATTTGACTTATGTTAAGAAAGGTAGAGGTAGAATTAAAAATACTTGGTTAGAAAATATTAGAAATGATCTTTCTTTATTAGATTTAAATGAGAATTTTGACTTTTAACCGGACACAATGACGAAAAAGGATTCATGTAGCCGACCCGACGTAGTGGGACAAAGGCTTGTTGTTGTTGTTCAGCTTGTCATGCAAGTGAGAAAATGAGAGAGGACCCCAAGTGCTTTAATAATGTCATCTGCCATTTCTCTTGAAATGAAAATATGAGTACCAATTTTTTTGGAAAATACATTCCGTATGAAATGATAGTGAACATCAATATGTTCAGATCTGTTATAATATACATGATTATTGGCAATGCATATGGCTGCACTATTATCTCAATACAAAACCATAACTAACTAGAAAACCAAATTCTTCTAATATATTTTTGGCCCATATCATTCACATCTAGGACGAGCCATGGCTTTATATTCCACTTTAGCACTGATTCTAGCTATGAACTTGATATTTAGCCTTCTAGTTGATCGGATTACTGCCCACCAAAATATAATAAACAAGATATGACTTTTTTTCCATCAACAAAGCTAATTTTGTTTGGCATCAATGAATGCTGTAATATTTAAGCGCCAAGTCCTGTTTTACATCAACCCTTTTTTAAGGAGCCTTCTTGATGTATCTAAGAGTACGAAGAACAACAACCCAATGCTTTTAGTTTTAGTTTTACATATGTTTACTTATGACCCCAACAATAAAAAGAGTTATTCGTCCACATAGTTCTCCGGTAAATTAATTTCCAACTAATGTTTGATCCAGAGTTTTTCATCATAACATTCTCATCATATATGATTTGGTTATATATGGAAGTGTCAGCTGATTTGCACCATAATAGAGAACATATATTTTTTCAGACAAAGAGACCCATTTCTTGTTGTAAGCTAATTTAATTCCAAGAAGGCATTCAGGGTACCATAGATCTTTGGTTCCAAAATTAATTTGTAAGTAGTGCTTTACTTTAGACACGCCTTCTATATCACTCTTAGTAAGCAATATTTCATCTACACAAATTACTAGAACAATTGAGCCTATTGTTTCCAGGATATTGCTCCATATTTTCTGCCTCATTCAGATCATCATAAAGAAATGTGTACTAACATCCAATTGCAACATGGGCTAACCTTGATTTATAGCTATAAAGATTAAAATATTGATAGAGTTGAGCCTGGTTATCAAAAAGAAATTATCAAAATAATCTATCTCATTGGTTCGAGCTAAATCTTTGGCAACTAATTGAGCTGTATACCAATCAGTGAAGTTGCTAAGATAAAACTTCTTGGTGAAAACTCATTGACAAACAATTGACTTCACCAGAAAGGGAGGGACAACTAATTCCCATGTTTTCTAATTATAAAGGGTATCCCTTTCAACATTCATAACATGTTTCCATAGAATGTGATAGCACTAGGTATGTTTTGAGAATATTGGCATCCAATAAAGACATGCAAAACAACAATAGGCTGGAGATAATGGTCATAGGTTATGAAGACTAATAGGATGATAAGTAATTTATCATTCACCTCATCATAACACAATTGGGAGGCGTGACTTTAAAGGAAATATATCAGAGAAGTCTTTAATAGAAGTAGACGTGATGATAGTAAGTTTATTATTTATAGGTGTTGGTTGAGGCTTTTAAGAGTACATTTATAGGAAAGGCAAGGAGCGAAACAACATGAGAAAGTGAAACAAATAGTGATGATCTAGAGGCCGTGTTAAGAAAGAAAGAGGTATTCTCAAGATATGTAATGGTAGCTGATGTGACAAATGTTTGATGTGATAAGGAGATCATAATATTTATAGGAGTTGGTTGAGGTTTTCAGTTGTACATTTTTAGAGGAAAGGACAGGAGAGCGAAACGACATGAGAAAGTGGAAAAAATAGTGATGATCTTGAGTTTGTGGGAAGAAAGAAATGGGTATTCTCAAGATATGTAATGATAGTTGATGTGCATAAATGTTTGATAAGGAGATCATAATATTTATATATAAATTTTTAATTTGAGAGTACCTAAGGATTATATGAGTGACACGAAGAGAGAATTTATCATGTGGGTGAAATACATAAACAAAGCAAAGTTAACCAAGCATTCATGGAGTGAGAAAAATAGGTCGATTTGGGAAACAAATGTTGATGATTGATTCATTGTTGTGAAGTGTAGAAGGTGCATAATTATAAAATAACTTACAATTAGGAACGCATCTCTCCAAAATTGTTTGGGGACATTTATGTGAAATATGAATGTTTGCATTGAGGAGATGATTATTTTATGCTGTACAATTCCATTTTACTTACATCCATATGCACTTGTAGTTTTATGAACAATGCCATTTTTGTTAAAAAAAAATAATACAATTGGATTTGCATATATTATGGAGCATTCTTAATGTGCAAAAGTTGCAATTACGAAAAATATGAACTTTAATTTCTTAAGAAAATGGAGGAAATACATCAATGCCTTCTGATCGACATTTTAATAAATATATCCAAGTGACTTGAGAATGATCATCAATAAATATAACAAAATATTGGAACCCTAAGTGCATCAAAATAGGACTTTGACTCCAAATATCATAGCGAACTAACTTAGGAGTGAGACTGTTCGATGTTTATCCAATTCACAAGTAGGCCATTCACATTCAAATTTGAATGAAAGAGATGACATTCTTGAAGCCAAGCAGGTGAAGGATGGTCCAAGTTATTGTGCCACTGATAGAGTAATGTTGACCTTCGTATAATACCCAAAGGAAGACAAAATCAACGACAAAATATACCTCGTATCCCGTCGGATCCTCGAACTCCGCTGAAAATCTTCCGCGATTCCTTGCCGAAATCACGCCGATTCGGCGCTGCTTGCTGTCGTCTCCCGGAAATCCTGCCCAAATCCCGTATCTCTCCCTCGATCGCCTCCCGTTCGCGGCTATAAGAAGGAGACGGGATCCCGTTCGAGCCCAGACACGACTCTCTCCCATTGTCGAGCTCCAGTCGCTACTCCTTCCTTCCCACACTCAAGTCCCGGCCTCCTTCTTCTCCTTCCATTCGCTGCTCTGTCCCGAAACCTCTGCTCCGATCAAACTCCCAATCCCGAGCTCCACATCCCGCACCCATCCCGACCGACCTCCTCCGACTCACCCTTCCTGTTTGGATCGGAAGCAAGAGCCCACTTGCTCTTAAGGTAACTCTCTCCCTCACGCGCGCTTGTTCGGCCAAATCCCGTAAACTCGCCGAACCAGAGGAGGGAAAGGGAGAGGGAGGTTTTATTTTTTTTGTTATTATTATTATTATTATTAAATATAATTAGTTATAATTAAATTAAGATTTAATTATAATTAATTATGTTTTTTTTAAGTATAATTAATTATAATGAATTATAATTAAATAACTTAATTATAATTTATTATTTTAATTATAATTAAATTATGATTAATTATAATTAAATTATGATTAACTATAATTAATTAAATGCAATTATAGTTAATTAAATTTAATTGTAATTAATTATTTTAGTTTTAATTAATTATTATTAATGATAATTAGTTATAATTAATTAAGTTAATTTTAAATTAATTTTTTTTTAATTATAATTGGTTAATATTAATTATAATTAATTTAAAAAAAATGATAATGCCTCTCTCTCCCTCGATCCTCGAGCCAACCCCGACGACACCCACCAAGGTATAACTCTCTAACCCTAAAACTCCAAGAACCCGTTTCAACACATTCGTCGAGACAAAACGACCACCTATGCACGCTTTTCTTAGCGTGGTGGGAGTGCGTCCCGACGCTTGCGACGAAGCGGGTAATCACCCAAAATCCTTCTTCGAAGTCCGTATCGCCTTGGAAACCCCGCCTATGCATGCTTTTCTTAGCGTGGTGGGAAGGGATCCCGGTGCGATGCGCACGACAAAGCGGGGATACCCATAAGTACCCGCTTGCGGGGAAATAACTGTTCTTGCAAAATATTTTCAAAAAAATTAAAAAAATACTTTTTTACAAACAAAATACCCATGCACACTTTTCTTAGCGTGGTGGGGGATCAAAAAAATTACACGGCCGCGGTGTCCTCGAAAGAGGGCATCTACCATGCACGCTTTTCTTAGCGTGGTGGGAAAGGCCCAGTTTTTCGTAGTTTTCCCCTAAACGGGGGAGACGCCGGAATGCTGCCGAAATTTCGAGTGAAAATGTTGCTACACTTGGACTTGGTTGCACTCGAATGACATGCAAGAACAAAGAGCTAGAACTTGGTTGAACTCAAAGGACGATCGAACTTGGACTCAGCTTGTGAACATTTGGACTTGATTGAATGGTGGACTCGGACTTATAAACCTGATTCAATCAACCTAAATGAACTCAAATCCAAACAATTAAAAAATATGAGATTTCAAATTACATTTGATTTAAAAATCAAATGAGAAGAACAATTTGGGACCTGGACTACTTGAACTCTTGCAAAGGACTTGATTTGAACTCAAGTGAGCTTACAATTGGGACATGCATTTGAACTTGATTTAAACAAATTGCAAAGGACACAAACTTGATTTAAGTATCAAATGAACTTAAAGTTGCATTTGATTTAAAAATCAAGTGATAAGAACAAAAAAAAAAATGAATGAACCAAGTGTTATAGGCACAAGCTTAAGATGGACTCATGTTTGAACTTTACAAGCTTTGGACTTGAAGCAATAAACATGAATTGAACTCAATTTGGACTTAGGGCCTTGAGTTAGTCAAATTCAAGATATCATGTGGTTTGACATATATTCAAATGAACACTAATAGAAGAGCAACAATGGATTCTATTGAATAAGATGTGAATGAAACTATCATTCCAAATGCAATTCAATGACAAGTCAAAATGTTTGATCAATCATACGCAAATGATAATCTCTTCTATATGCATATGTAAAGAAAGAGAATGGTGGTGCAAAGAAGAAATGTTTGAAGATCGCTCTCCTACAATCAACACAAACTGACATTGAACTCTACTTGAACCAAATGGAACTTCAATCAAACTCAATCAAGAAGAACTTGATCTGGGCTCAGACTTAAGTTGAACTTAACAAGATTGTTTGTGGAATAAATTTTGAACTACAACAAAGCTTGGGTTTGAGTCTCATTTGACTCAAAAGAGTCATGATTCGAATTATTTGAACTCAAATTTGGAGCAAAACTTGAACTAGACAAACTCAAACTTGAGTTTGGACTTGATTTTGATGATGATCCAAAGAATTTCAAATGAACCTTATAAGATCTGACTTGTATAGATTACAAGTAGTAAGCTCCAATTTAAATGCAAAGGAAGATGTATGAGAGACTTATGATTCCTACATCCATTCCAACCAATGTACTTGCAATCAAAATGTGAAGCTCTCAAATGAATGTGAAAGAACCTTCATGCTAATTAGAATGCAAATTCCTACTAGCAAGGGACTTGAACCTTATGCAATGAATGCAACGGCACTCCGACAATTAAGATCAATCCCCTTGAGGAAGAATACACTGATCCCTTACAAGTGAAAGAAGGTCGATCTGAGTCAAGTGCAACCACTATAAATTGTCGTAGAATGCTTGCTACGAAGAAGACATGTATTCTCTACAAACAAGGAGTTCGATACGTAGAAAATTCAAGCACTTGCAAGAGAAAGCAGAAGATTCGTTAGTGCACTACGATCCACCTACAAAAAACAACGAGTAGTGCACGACAGTCTACCTGTACGAAGCAGCGAACAATTCTATTCAAAAGCTGCTACGCCACGCCACCGGATCTGCAATATCCGTACAAACAGACAGAAGGCGTCTATAAATATTCCAAAAATATCCCCTGCACATGCACCATAAATTGTATACACATAGGTACACTAAAGGGAAAAATACAATCTCAACTCGCATGGACCACGGCGAGCGTGTTATAGAAATACACGTGACGTCTAGGGATGCTGCGCGGGTTGACAAGTGAATTCAGGTTCGAAACCGATCCTTCTATACGGGTCAATAGAAGTCGACAGAGTTCGAACTATTAAGCAAATATAAAGTTGTGGCGACCGGTATATTTGCTTTAAAACATTCATATTAGGCCATCAAGGTCTACAACAATATGAATTCACTAATAAAGGCTCAAAGCCTACAAAACCCGATCCTCTGTCGATAGCCCGACAGAGTTGACAAAGTTCAATCCATAAAGAGAAATAACCCCATACCCCGATGATGGCCGCGTTGAATGCAGATCTCAACCGGAGGGGTTCACAAATACTTTTAAATGTCTCCCAAAAGTCCATTCAAAATCCAAGTTCTACCCAAAAATCCAAAATTCTACAAATCCCAAACTCCAAGATATTTAAATTTGAAATAAGTCCATCAATTACTTAAAGCAAAATCCATCCACCCTCCGCAACAGTTTGTCAAGGTGGGCAAATTAAAATCAACTTTAGCTCACAAAGAGCGAAATGCCTAGTCGAAAATATCACTAGGATCCATTCTCAAACAATCTCTTGCCAGTAAGGACGTGGTACGTGTCTTCTAACCGGCAGTTTCGCCGCCAAATGGCACTGCAGGTAAACGGTTATGACCCGGGGCCCTCTGAACCGAGTGGTTTTGCCGCCAAATGGCACCACAGATAGCGGTTATGGCCAGAGCCAATACGCTCCTTAATGGCTTTAAATCCTTGAGATATGAATCAATAGGATATGATCGATAGGGCACAAAGCCCTCTGTCAGCTAAGGTGGATTCAAATTTGTCCCCTTAGACAAACATTCAACCTCGGTCTACAAGGTCCCCTTGGACGAAGCAACCCATGGCTGCCGACAAGGATCCTTCTGTCAGGTTGGGTCGACTACCTCCTCTGACTAAGTAGACCAGGGACCACGATGGCCCGGGACGACGGAACCATGGGATCTTGATCGGGTCTATCATCCATTCCCCCACCATTCGCTTTAAGTGCAAGATGGTGCAATTTCTATTTTAAATATCAAACCTTTCCAAATACCTAAATCCAAATCCAATTTCTACCAATATCAAAATACCTATGCTGCTACTATATGCCAGATAACATGTATTCTATACGTATCTGATTGACGACTAGCCTTAATCGAAAGTTCTCTCTCGTGATCGGGAGGGGTAATTAACTATAGGGGCTTGCGCCTATAGGAAACCAGAACTCAGATCATAAAGTCCTCACAAAATGAGGGCGAAATCTCTGGGTAGTGTCTTATCTACAAACCCATCTGCCTTCCAAAATTTACCCCGGAACTTAGTTCGTTAAAACTCCCTCGCCGAATAAGAAAAAGCGATCGGGGAGGCCGGGGCCGAATTTTCGGAGCCCACAAGTAATAATGGAGGCAAGGGCAAAAGAAGTATCTGTTTTTAGGTTGTAGATGCTTCCACATTCAATCACTTAATTGTCTTCTTCCATCTAAGATCCTGAAAGGCTAACAGAAGATTGCAAAATTACTCGTGTGTTCTAGTTCTAGTAATATTGTATGTATAATAAATTTATTCGAAATTGGAGAACATATAACGCATCTGAATAAGGATTTTCAAGGATGAACAATGCCTTTTGTAGAAAGAAAGGATTCGAATGATTGATAATGACGACATGAGGCAAAGAAGACTTGTGCAGTGAAGAAAAGTAAATATTAATTATCTGTTATATGGGAAGATGCTCATAAATCTAAAACCTATGACATACTAGAAGAGGCATCAACAACAAAGCTTAATAAAGAGATAGCTTGAGAAACTGAGAGTGGTATTCATCTGTTGAAGCAATTGATCCTATTCATCTTAAAAGATAATAACACCATATGAATGCAATAACTTGGAGTTATCTATGGATATGTGTTGGACAATCGAAGGATAACGACAATTTTCCTAAAATCATGTATGAGTATGATTATTGTGGTTACAATGCATAGATGGGGTAAAGAGGATTTTATGGCCATGTCCATAACTTCTTTGTCTTCCTCGACTTTGACCACCTCACTTGCCTTGTGAAGTAGTAGCAAGGGCGGATTCATCATGGACCGAAGAAGAGATTTGATATTTTAGTTATGCAGAGAACACGAGATAGAACGCCAGCGATGTTTGGTACAATGGAATTAGCCATTCATTGAGGTTATATATCCTGAAGAGAGGATGAAGAGTATAAAGGAATTTTGCAACCATGAATTCTTCTTTCTATTTTTGCCAAAGAACAAAATGAATCTGATTTCACTCTTAATGTGTTATAACACTATTGAATTGGCTTGTTATTTTGTTGAATAGAAAAATAAGGACAAAATAATATGTAGATTTGGGATATATTATTATCTTTAACAATAAGTGAAACGGAGTAAGTCCCACATTTTCTGGTATGCTTTGAAACATGACTGTATAATCAATGGATGGTTCAGGATTGTTGAGGAGCCAACTAGGAATGACATAATTGGAATCTTTCCATTTGGTGACCTTCAGTGTCTTATACGGAGAATGGGCATCAATTTTGATAAAGTTATTGTGTCATCTGATGAGAGATTGAAAAGCTATTTTCTCACTAGAGGTAATTGGTATTATTAATCTAATGATGACACCAACAGAGGAGATTGTCTCAGGAAGAGGAGAAATAGAAGTCATAACATTATAAGTAGAGAAAAAACGAGGAGAAAATTAAATCATGAAGATGGAAATTTTATGTCTTTACTGCTTATTTAGCAAGCGAGTCCTTGTAACAAGAGAATGCGTAAGAAGCCAAGGGTGGTATCCACTCTCAGAGCTACAATAGGAGCGAGGATAATATTTGTTGCATGCACGGTAAGGTCGCATTATGAGCATGGTAGGAGTATTTTGAGTGGGGCTCGGGATTGCAAGAAATGCAATACCAGGTCAATCCAAAGTGAGAGAGGGCATGAAAGGTCCCGAGCGACAATATGAAGGGTCTGGAGTGATGGAAGGGAAACTAGCAAGCTTTTGGGCGAGTGTAGTAGAAAGCCGAGGCTAGGGGGTGGCGGTTGTGGGTTAAGGTAATGGGACAAAGAGTGCTTGATGTTGTAGGAGTGCAAACAGGCAATGGGAGTCGAGATTGGGAGAAATTATTACATGCGGAGTCCGGACGTAGAGTTACATCTGGACTTCAATAAAAACGTGACACGTGTCTTTGTACACACTGTGTATATTATGTACATAAGTTTGTACACACTATATACATAATTTTGTAATTTGTGCATGGTGTGTACAAGAACACGCGTCACGTTTTTATTGGAGTCCGGACGTATCCGGACTCTGCACGTAATAATTTCTCCGAAATTGTAGTGTGGGGATTGGGAGCACTCCAGGCGACGGGAGAAGAGGGAGGAGCCGCTACTAGGGTGAACTTTGTGTTACCATGTTTTTAGGGGATAATTGGATAAATACTATTTGTTGAACAATTATGTCTATTTATAAGCAAATAGATGAATACAACAATCAAAATAAACGATAGAATAAATCTTATTAAGGTATAATAAACGAACATTTTTCAAAATTATTAGCATCATATGGTAACATTTTGAATGGGAGTATATTTCCCAACTTCCCAAGAGTACATATTGTCTCCTACTTCAGCATTCTAACACACTGGCCATGGACTTCATGTATTCCTGTAGAAGGCACAGTGTGATCTCGCTCTCAGAATTTAATCATTAATGTTCTTTAGCTGAACATTTCCTGAATTGTTCATTCACTGTTACTTTTATGAAGTAAAACGTTTTTAGAAACTTTTCAGTACATGATATGCATAAAATGCACTTTTGCAAAACTAATAGAATGCGGGGGCATGATTTTATGTATTAATCTTGTGATAGTTTGCTCTTAATATAGATTTTCATGTACTAATGTTATGCCAACTTACACACAAGCAGCTAACATTCGGGACATGCAAAACATAGGAGTTTCAACACCAACTCTGCAGGAATGGTGCAGCGATTATGCTTGATTTAGGCTTCATTTGGGACATCATTTATTTTGCTTCTTAAAACAATTTTCTAGTATACAAATTTCTAGTTTGAGAAATTTTTGTATTAAAAATTTATTTTAAAAAGCAGTAAGAAAGCTATTAAGGCTTCGTTTGGTACGGCTTTCTTACTGTTTTTTAAAGCAACATTCTAATACAAAAATTTTAGTTTTTGTACTAAGAAATTGTTTTAAAAAATAATAAGAAAGCTGTCCCAAATGAAACCTTAGTCGTATAATTTTGTTCTGCTGATCAATTATATAGTTAAGTGCTTGTTTGTATTCCAGGTTATTAGTATCTTTATACTGCTATGTTTGGATGTATAATTATTGACACATCATCAGATATTTCATTTGATCAAACAAGGATCTTGACTCAATATTTAAATTAAAAAACTTAGGAATTAAATTTGAGATCATTTGAATTCTAATTTCAGCTAAGTTATAATTTAAATAAACATTTCAATGAGATGAGCCTACCTACAAAGTAAGTATTTGTATCCAATTCCAAATCAATCTAAAGCACTTGATGCATAATTAAAAATTTCATGATAATATTTGATGGAGCAAGCTTCTTGCAATCTCACAAGCTTACAATTAAAATGAGTTTAATTTCTTGATGAGAGAAATTTAACGATTCTAATATCACTCAATTTCGATGTCGATTGATACTAACAATCATTGCTAGCAATCACTATCGAACAACAGACATTGCCTTACTATCACATCTTGACTTTTACTTCCCAATTGTCATTTTCTTCTGCAAATTGACATCAACATCTACTCATGCCTATCTTTGTTGGTTGTCAACTGACATTGATGTCTGTCATCCCTTGTAACTTCTCAAATCAACAATTCATATTTTGTTATATCATCTTCTACAATCTTCATCTATGTATTGAATTATTTAATTATGCTGGTCCTCATAATTTTTCTTTCTTTGAGCTTTCCCCATAAATATTGTTGCTTCTTAAGAGCTTATTTTATGTACATGTGTGCAAATTTTTATCTGATAGTAAGATATGAAATTTATATTCTATAACTGTTATATTTTTAACACCTAACAATAAAGCAACAAAATTGTATAATCAAACTTCTTAAATTCTCATTATATGGTTTTTTAGTATGGTTGCAAACGAACCAAGTCAAGTCGGGCAGGTGATTGTTTATATTTGAGCTTGTTTATTATTAGTTTGTTTAAGATCTCTTCAGCTTTTCTGTTTGTGATAGATATTTATGTTTAGTTTATCTTCGGTTTCATTCTTACTTATATACCTTTAAACAAATGAGCCTTATCGAGCCATTAATGAATTTTACTTTTTAGATGTTCATTAGCTTTACAAACGAGCTGTATTGAGTTTACTGGCAAATAGTTACTGTAAAGCTTGTTTGCTAATATATATAGTGAGTATTTTTGAGCTATAAAATGAACTCTTTCATTAATATATCCAGCGCATGTTTTTTAGCTACCAAACGAACTTATTCACAAACAACCAAGTTCAGAAAATGCTGCTTCATATAAACAAGCTTCTTCCACTTTAATGTCTGATTTCTCCGGTATGGATTATAGAAATAAGGACTACAAATGAACAATAAATACTTAAAAAAATAAGGTTAGATTTTAATAGAATTTTGGAAATGGGGATGGCGATTGTTGGTGTTGGTCGAACATTTAATACCCAACCACATCTTTAGATTTTGACACAATTCTAGTAATGATGATAGTGATTGTTGGTGGTGTTCATCGGTGACGATGATGATTGGCGGTGGTTTTCGATGTTGACTGGTGGTAATCGTCGGCGGTGATAGCTAGAAAATACTGAATAAGGCCTTATTTACAGCTTTGTTTGAGATGAACATTTTGGTAAATTGGGTTAGAATCCAAAAAACTCTATATGGTCCATACTTATTCACTTGATCATGAAATATTTTCTCATCAATTAAGTATCTTAATGATGTTGAAATTATAAGTGATTTTTGACTTGTTGGATTCGTCTCATCAAATTACTCAACTTTACTTTAAGCATGTTAGAATTATAAGTCGTTTGATTTATAAATTTATGTTCAGAAGTTTTTAAATATAATTCAAGTGTTTGATTTGAGCTCATTTGAAGTCGGATGAAATCATTTATAACAACAATATGTTCGTTTCGTTGAGGCATTTTGAACAACTATAAGTTTACTCAAATCAGATTTTGGATGATCTTGAATTTAATTTTGGATGTTTCTAATTCAAATATTGCATCGAGTGTCATGCCAATCATGTGAATTTTTTAGTCGCGTCATTTGCCTCCTTATTTTCAGACGTCGAAGTTTATTACACTAAAAAATGTATTTGAAATATTTAAAAGTTTTATTGCACAAAATTAAAATATTGGAAAATTGTGGGTTGGAGCCTTATAAAAAATTTAATTATCTCATCTTTGTTGGTAATGAAATGAAGTTTTTCTTCCATATGAAGTCACTAGAAGTCAGCCTTAGGTTTTGTTTGGGACAATTTTTCTACTGTTTTTTAAAGTAAATTTTTAATACAAAAAAGTCTATTTTTTTTTTAATATACTAAAAAATAATTTAAAAATTAGTAAGAAAATTATCGCAAACTAAACCTTAATCCTTTCTAAGGATCCCATTTGGCTGCTTAAAGATTGAAACTATGCTTTCTGTTTTATAAATGATGAAACCTTTCTACTGACAACTGGTGTATTTCTCTAGTGAAATTCTTGAAGAATGACATTCATGAAATGTAATATGAAAGGTCATTGTTATAAAAATAACTCTCTTAATTTTACAAAAAATATATCAAATTAAGATTTAAATCAATCTTAAAAAAAAAACAAACTTAGTTCCAAACATTACTGCTAATTAAATGGTGCACTCCAAAAATGACATATTCATGATCTATGTACTGAAGAAGAGTCGAGCTTGTTAGCAAACTTGTTATCGAGTTTGTTCACAAGCCTTAAACGATATTTTCATGTATATTATTCTTTACATTCCATCGAATTTCCTCTCTTTTTTGTGAGATGATGGGAGAGAAGTTACAAATAAAGGTTATATTATTTTTTAAAAGCTTTATCAAAGAAGCTTATTGATTTCAAAAAAAAAATTGGGCCGGCTATCTTAATTCAATTTGTCTCTATAGTGTATAGGTTGAATAAAAATGTTCAATTCTAAAATAAATATATATTTATGATTTTACATTTCAAACACCTCATTTATTAATATTACAATTATACCACTCAAATTTCTATTTCACCTCATTTCTACCACTCCGTCTACCACATACATCACGTCTTCTTCCTAACGAAAATCACCTCTTCGCGCCAAACGTGTCGTGAACTTACTGACTTCATACGTTCCCCGCATTCTGCTTCTCACGACCTTTGGAAAACCAGCTTGTCACTAGGCGTACTGCTTCCCCTTCTATCTTCGCCACGTTATGTTGCAGGCGTTCTGCTTCCCAGGTTCGCTTTTTACCATGTTATGCTTACGGCGTTCCGCATTTTGTAGGTTAGCAATGCTCGTCTAACAGTAAGATTACCGAATGAGAAGGTAGATGAAAGCATACCTGTTATCATGGTTGCCAATGGAGTAAGCCATGCTTGTTTGTTTTAGGCTTCGTTTGTTTTTTTAGTGCTTTTGTAAAAGACAGTTTTAAAAAACATTAGTTTAGAAAATAGAGTTTTCTAACGGAGAAGCATATATAAAAAGCTTTTTCAAAACTGCAGAAAAATGAAAAAAAGGAGTTATTGGGAACGTGATTTGACGAACCAAACAACTCAAAAAAAAATTCCTCCGTTTTTGGAAACGAAAAAGGCAAAAAAACGCTCAAACAAACAAAGCCTTAGTTTAGAATACCTAAAAGAATTCAGATTGTTTAATTTTGGTTACATTTGCTATTGTTTACGTTAAATTTCGGTTCTTTGAAAACTATATAAGAAAGCATTTGAGGTCTGTGTGAAGGGAAAGTCAACAAAGTTTTCATTCTTTTACCTTCGATTGTGAAGATGTCCGACTCAATGGTGTTAAACCCTCCTCAACTTCATGTCGTTAGCGTGCAAAGAAGACGTCGTTATGGACTGGATAGACGGAGTGGTAGAAATGATGTGAAATAAGAATTTGAGTGGTATAATCATAATATTAATAAATGAGGTTTTAGATATGTAAAATCATAAGTATATAGTGTTAAGTATGTAAATTTCTCAATATTTTAATGTAATCAATCCTATAAAATATATTTGATGCAATAAAAAAAGAATAGTAAAATATAATTAAAAATATTTATAACATTTAAAAATTATTAAACTTATTTTAAAATTAATACATTACAAACTATATATATATATATATATATATATATATATATATATATATATATATATATATATATATATATATATATATATATATATATATATATATTTAAAAATAGCCTTTAAAATGTAACACCAAAATTTTTATTCAGTAACTTTGCTTGAAATTTTAACCGTAGAACCAAACCAGATTAGTTATGAAGAAGTACCTGAGTGAAGCAAACAAGATTGCATTTTTAAATGTGGAGCTCATGATTTCTCTATGAAATTTATAAAGGAATTTGAATAAGTATTTTTATTACTGTGCCAATTATACTGTTCAAACCTTAGTATGATCAACAGCAAATGCTTAAACCAAGCCTGGATTTGATAGCAAAATGAATGAATAGGGCATACTTGTCATTGTAGGCAACAGATTCCAGTTACATCTACATTCCTTTGTGGTTGAAATACTAATTCTACTGGCATTTTCTTAAATCTATGAACCTTATAAGTCTAGCTTGCTATTCAACACAGCTCACCGTTCAAAGAGAAGGAACATATTTGTTAACAAGGATCATTAGGCCATCTCCAACCAAAAATCCAATTTTTCACTCCAAAATACAGTGAAACTTCATTTTAAGTGCTTTAAGAAGGTAACCATCTTTATCCTCTTTCGCACGTTTATTTGGCAAATCCGGTTGAGACAGAAAAATCACGTAGGTGAACAATGCAATGCTAATGTTGGTGTCGCATTGTTCACCCTTCACCGATTATCAATTTTTTTGGCCATTCGAATATAGCAAATCAGCTACACCTTACAGTCATTTGGAGTTCGGCTGGAGATGCCCTTAGGAGGGGATTAAAATGTGAGATGAATGTTAGCAGTTAGTGTTGCTTCTCATCTTGAGGATGCTTGTAGCGTAGAACTATGTTGATGGAGTAATATAGAAGTTTGGGAAGGTTGGGCCCTAGGATTAGTTTGGGATGACTTTTCTAACACTTTAAAAAACAGTCAGAAAAACATCCAAACGAAGCCTTGATCTTATTTCTCTTTCTAGAGATGCTTTCAGCTTCAGACACATGTTCCAGATTTAAAACATTCCTTAAATGCAGCTTTTATTATAAGCACTAAAGCACCCAAGAAAATGGAGATTTTACTCCGGTCAGAGGCTCAGAGCGAATGCGGGGACGAAAGGGAACAAACCAGCGAGACGGGAAAGGGTTAACTGCAGCAAACCAGCGAGAGACGAAAGGGAAGAGTTCTAGTTTCAAGCAACTCAGGGGTTTGATCAGCGATTTTTAGCGGAGCAGGGAGTGCTGGTTTTTAAGAGCTATATAAGTAAATATAAAAATTTGAGAGAGATCTGTAAGTACTTAAGTTTAAAATGTTATGCATGTAAATGATCTTTTCTTTTCTTTACATTTTGCTGCGATGGAACGCAGGCGTGAACGACATCCACTGCCGGCCGATCGCCACGAGCTGGCCAGTTTTTTTAAGTCGGGCCTCAATCAGCACCGATGTCAGCTTCCCCTTATCCTCCACGATCTTTGCCTCGATTTCCACCTCATCCTGCTCAAAAATCCAAACCACCAAATTAAGAGATAACCAAACGGGAGAAACAGAAGAAAGAAAATAAAAGAAGCGTACGCCGATCTTGGCACGTGAGAAGAACGATATGCTAAAATCGACGGAAATCTTGATCTCGCCAACAGCCGACATGATTGCCGCCGCGCCAATGTCGTCCATCACCGTCGCGATTGCCCCAAGATGCCAATTCCCCTCCTCGTCCTGCCATCACAGAATCACATATCGATTTCAGAAATTAGGGTTAGGGAGGAAAAAGAGGCCGGCGGTGGAATTACTATATTAGATTTGTAAGATTCTCAACCGCAACAGAAGCATGAACGCGGTAAGAGCAAAGAGCACGACCGCCGCCGGTGAATGTGAGACGGAGACTGGTAAGGGGGATCGCGTCGAACAACTCGCCGTTCCAGGGATCCATGCTTCCGGCGGCCGGAGATTTCACTACAATGCCTTCGATCCATTTCCGCACCGCCGCCTCCATTTTGGTTGACGACGGAGGTTCGCCGGCGTCTGCGGTCGGCGACATTGACGGATTCTTGCGACCAGCCATTTTCTTCCTCGGAGAAAACCTGGGGCGAAGCGAAGAGCTGGAAAGCGAGGATAGGGCCAGAGGTGGTATGTATGTAAATCTCCCATATTTTAAATGTAAGAATTTTGAAAATATTGATGTTTGGTTGAAGAAAAAAGAATGTACAGTAAAAGCAGTGTAAACTATTAAGTTTATTTTTTAGTAAAATAAACTCGTTTAATTTTGAGCGATAATTGTTTACACTGCAAGCAAGCTCATTTGACATCCGCTACTGCCTACAACTGTTGGCCATCGCCATCGGCCGCTGGCCACTATAGCTGCCACCCTACCGCTACGCACTAACCACCACTGTCAACCACCATTGTGGAACTGTTATGTATTGATTTAGTTTTAGGTTATTTTGTTCATGCATGCTACAACACCCTTGTTAACCTCTATAAATAGAAGCCTTGTATGATGTATTGGTTGGGGAAAATTAATAAAGCTTTAGGTATTTTCCTCCCCAATTGATGTCTCTCTCTCCCTCACTCTCTCTCTCTCTATCTCTTGAAAGAAAGATCTCAATAATCTTCCTCTTGAATTCAACAAATTGGTATCACAGCCCTGGTGGCGATCAAGGAAGGAGGAAGGTGTTCTGTCCAAGAAAAGAGAGGAGGTGGTGGCTGTCAGTGCCGCCGACGTGCTTGCTCAAGTGAATTTGTTCATGCAAAGGCTATTCATTGGAAGATATCTGAAGGCAAGGCAGGTGCCGCAGGTAGAGCGAGGCGCATAAAGCATTGATCGGAAAGAAATGGAAGCGGACGTGCCTTGGTTGCGGAACAAAGCAGAGCCGAGCGTCGTGGGAGCGGCTTGGTGTCATGATAAGTAGAACGTGCCCAAGTAGGCGTGCAGGACTTGCGTGAGGCAGAACCGCGCAGAGTGTGAGCTCGACATCCAGATCTTGTTCGCGTGAAGAAATCGGAGCAGGCGGACGCATGAGCAGAGGAGCTCACAGGCGCATCTGGCGGAATCTAGCTTTTCTCCAGGTGAGACCAAAGGAAGTCGGAGTTAGCTCCGAGCTCCGACGTCGGGATCAAGATTCCAGAGAGGAAGCCTGCTTAGCGAAGGCTATTCGACCTGGGGTCTTACAAACGAGAAATTATTCTGTACGTAATCCGAACGCATTCGGATGCTGCGTATTTACTGTTTATTTGTTGCTTATTTTTTATACAAAATTTTTTCGTGCCAAAAAATAATAAATAAATAATACTCACTAAATATTCACTAAATACACAATAAATACGCAAAAAATATGTAGAAAAAATAAAATACAAAAAAATACGTAACAAATAAGCAGTAAATACGCAGCATCCGAACCTATCTCTGCGTTCGGACTGCGTACAGAATAATTTCTTACAAACAAGACCCGAGAACGAAAATTTTTTCTTGGAAACTGATTATGTAGAAGATGATGTCATGGTGACATCAGAATTTGCTTGTGCATGAGAGGCAAACAACCAGTAGATTTTCTCACATGAGGAGATCAGACGTCAGGACCAGTTGGATGCAGATCTTTCTGTTCTTGATTAAAGATCAGTCAATATCTTTTTTGAGGTGGAGTCTGTTCCATAAGGCTTAAATGAAGGAGAAGGTAGAGAATCATATTCAGGTGGAGTTTCAATCAAGGTGGAGAATTATAGGAGCATGTTGAAGCATCAAAACCTCGTGGAGGCAAAATGGTTGCGAACTTGGGATTGGACGGGTGGATCGTGCGAAGTCGTAGGGAGGAGTGCGCACGTGTGTCCAGGGCGATCGGTTGGATTGCAACAAGTTCAGATTCTTGTGACTAATGGTTCTTTGTTTTTTTGTAAAACTAAATCAAGGTGGAGATTGTTATGTATTGATTTAATTTTAGGTTATTTTGGTCATGCATGCTACCACACCCTTGTTAACCTCTATAAATAGAAGCCTTGTATGATGTACTGGTTGGGAAAAATTAATAAAGCTTTAGGTATTTTTCTCCCAAATTGTTGTCTATCTCTTGAAAAAAAGATCTCAAGAATCTTCCTCTTGAATTCAACATGAACTTTACACTACATTCATTTACTTCAAAAAAAAAAAAAAAAATCATCTGCATTTTACTTTACACTCATCCAAATAAATTCAAAATATTCCTTCTATAATTATTATTTTTATATTGCATTTCTTTTATAATAAATTCATTTTTAGCCAACCAAACGGGAGATTTGATATTGATAAGATTTTTTTGCAATTAATTAAACTAAGAATATAATGATAATTATTAAAACTATTTAATTTTTATTAAAATTTTTTCATATAATTTATTCAAATTTTGAAATCAAATTTCAAAAAATTATGACAAAATAGTCTTTAAATACTAAAACATATTTGGAACACTCTCTTGAGGACAACTTACAAAATGGATAAAAGAGGACTCTATAAGATCCATTTGCTATTAGATACATTTGTATGTATACATGTAAACTCTATAAGGAATGCAAATAAATTAAGCATCATCCTATTGCTTATCTATAATAGTCATAAAATATAGTAAAAATATACATAAAATAGAACTTTAAATGCTCTACAATATGGTGAAGATTGTTCATAAATCCAACATAAATTAATTCATAAAATAATCCTTTGGAGAGAATTGTGCTACTATTGGCAAACAATTTTTGTGTATTATTATATGAATATTAGAATTATTTCAAAATATATTTTAAGAGTTGTCTTAGAATATTTTGTTAATCAAATATACATCTATATTGAAAAAATGAAAGCAAATAAATATTTCGAGGATATTATAAAACTTTTACTAGATAGAACTATACATATAAATATTATAACTTAGCTCACTCATTCTCCCACCTTTTAAAGAGGCAATTTTCTTTATAGCCATGCAAGATACTCCTATCACTACGCAAATGTTAACTTTCTTTGGCCAAATTAGCTTTATTTGTAAGAGGAACCACTTGGGGCCAAAATGACAACATGGCAATTTTTTTTATTAAAGTATTTTAATGATCTTATTACATCATTATTTGACTCTATAGTAATCTTCTTAATTAAAATGACCATTGTTGTGTCTTAGAACATTCATGGTAGTAGAGAGATAAAGAATTTATCATTCTATGTTTGAACGAAGAACCAATACACATACAAATAAAGAAAGAGGGGTGCAAGAGTTATAAGAGACGTTATAATTTTTACGTTAAAAACTCTCAAAAGGGAGAAAACCCATGAGGCAATTAGAGGGTGTGCCAATGATGATAATTGTAAGGATGTGAAGAGCTGACGACCATGGTTAATAGGTAAAGGGACAATAGTAGCCCTAAGATGAAGGGCCGATGATGATAATGAAACAGTTGCATTCTTTTGAAGACAGTAAGCATCCATATTGATGGGGCATACAACAGATAGCCTGTTGGAAGGAGTTGTGAGATCTCGTTCCCTTACTGTTCCTCTCTGATTTGGATTTTCCTCCCAGGATCGTCCAGGACGATGCTGAGATCGTCCAGGCCTATCAGTACATTGAAAACAGCTGATTTCTGGAGTGCTTTCTGGAGTGATTTCTGGACAGGATCGTCCAGGACGATGTTGAGATCGTCCAGGCCGATCTGTACTGTTCAAAATTTCGTCATGAGCATAGCCCTGTGAACGCTCCAGGACGATCAAACTTGGTCTGATCGTCCCGGGACGATATGGCGATCGGCCGGGCCGATCTGAGTTTTATAAAGCTGAAATCAGTCGTTTTGAGGAGAGAGAAAAAAATCATTTTATAAAATCAGATATTTTGAGGAGAGAGAAAGAGAAAGGGAAAAAGAGGAAAAGCTTGGTTTTGGAGGCCGCGGAGCGCTTTTCGTCCGACGCTGCTATTGGAAAAAGTGAAGATCTCGTGGTAAGGACTCCGAATCCTATTTGTGTTTTCGAAGATATTGTGTTTTGACCGAGTTGTGCACTTTTTTGTGTTTTCGTAGTCGAACTTTTGACCTGATTTTGATTTGACACAACTTCCACCGCACAACTTTTGATATGTTATAGATATGACTATTGTACACGATTTGAGTATTTTCTACGAAGATTTTATCGGTCGGAATTGATTCTACGCGATTTTAACTGAATAGAAAAATATCAGGACTTGATTTGATTTGGATTCTATAGAATAATAGTCTTACATTGATGTTGTGAATATTCTACTGTAATTTGGTGTAATTTGGAAATTAGTGGTTTTTGCAGGATTTTTGTGTAAATTTGATAGACTGCCGTTACTCTGCCCGATTTTCGTACGATTTTTGATTTGTCTGAAATTGATAGATTGAATTGATATGTGCATGACTATTGATATGATTGTTCTAGATTGCTTTAATATGGATTATTGAATTGATTATTGATTGATTCTTGAATCGATTATTGATTGACTATTGATACTGAAATACAAGTGGAACCTGGTTGAACATTGGTTGAAGATTGATAGACCTGTACAGGATGGTGGGCCGACGGGCTTTCCTTTAAACATTGATTATTGATATATTGATGGGAGTCATAAGGAGTTTATTGATATGCCGACGGGCGAAAAGAGTGACGACTCTTATTGATAGAACCAATGTGTATGGATATCTACAACAGCAATATGGATTCTACAACAGCAACATAGCCAGTTGATTGTACTTGTTCAGTATTATAGTATTGAAATGCATGTTTACTGTATTGACTTACGGATTTATTGCTTTATCGATATCTGCTTTATTGATTTGATCGGATTTATTGTTCTGTACGAATTTATAGATTTCATAGATTGATCATTGATATTGATATGGATAGAATGGACATAGATATTGTATAGACTCATTGATACTATTGATTCATCATTGATTTGACTTGCTACTATTGATTTATCGTATTGCTTTTCCGATTGATTTGATTGACTTGATAGTATAGATTTGATTGACTGATTTGACGGATCGATTGATTTTCTACTGTGTACGGATTTCTTCGAGCTTGATGATATTGATTGATTGAGTTGATTTATCGATCTGCCTGCCGCTGCATTGACTGGTTTTATTGACTATTGATTTCTGGATTGCATTGACTCATTGACCATTGACTGAAATGGAGTTAATTGACTGATATGCATATTGATAGCATCGCCGTGCTTTGATTTCAGTTATAAGTATTAGGTGATCTGCTGGGCTTGGTAAAGCTCATTATATGTGGTTGATATTTTCAGGTCAGGGCTTGGGAGCAGGAGATAGGAATTGATCCAGATCTTCAGGTTTTGTTCTTTTGGTCGATTAGGGATTCTTTTGTACTCAGGACATGATATATTTCTCTACTTGTATTGATAGTATAGTTCCTGAGTGTTGTACATGATGTTTTGGAGATATGAATCAACTTGTATATTGATGTTTTAAATTTTAAAGATGTTGATAGACTGTTTAATTGAAGGTTTTAGATAACTCTGGTAAATTGTTTGAGAAATTGATTGACATTCTTTCCAAGTTAAATCTTGGGGCGTGACAGGAGTAGGGTTGGGGTTCCGTAGTAGCAGTCTAACGGTACAGTAACGGTGATAATTAAGTGAAGGCATGTTGGTGACAAGTCTCTGATCTTTTCTTGATGAAAGGGTCAAAGAGAGATGCTCCAAAATGTTGTGTAAAAGAAGGTCAAGAAAAATCCATCGATGATGTATTGCCTATTCGATGTTGTTTATCAAAGCATTATTTGATGATGTTAACCTACATTGAAGAGGTTAAGAAATTTCACTAAGGATATTTGACTTATACAAGTTTGTTTGTCAGAGTGTTACTCGATGATATTAACCTGTAAGAAAGAGATTGAGAGAGACCCACAGGGGATGTTTGACATATCTAAGATTTTTTGACAAAATATTATTTGATGGTGTTAATCTGTGTGGAAGAGGTCAATAAAATCCACCAATGATGTTTGACCAGTCTGAGATTATTTATCAAAGCATTACTCGTTGACATCAACCTGTGTGGAAGAAGATGAATGGAAACCCCTTGAATTGATTATGCCTTAATTGGGAGGAAGGTCACGTGTATCCCAAATTAAAGGAGAAAATTGGTCTGTCATTAAATTGAGGGAAGACGTTGACTCAATGCAACAAATATACATCATATAGGGCACTTTACATGATTGGGGTCGGACGAACCAATGTTATAATATATGTTCTTAAGAGAGTGTTGCCATGTTCATTTGATTGGTAGGATTATATGTGGGCGGAAGAGGTTAGAGGGGCCGTAGACGACAAGTGATGGAGGTTGGAAGGGCCGTAGTTAGACGATTGTGATCGTAGGGACCATAATAGAAGGGCGACAAATAGTGGTGTCAAAATCCGACTAACCGAAACATGACTGAACTTGACCCTAAAAATTCTAAGTTTGGGTCAACCCGTTTTCCATATGGGTTAAGTTCGAGTTCAGGATTTTGACCCAGTTAAAAATCAGGTCGGGTTCTGGTTAACCTTGTAATAAAAAAATCAACCAAGGTTAGACCCGCATCGTATAAGCCCTACGACCTCTTCTCGCCCTGGCGTCGTCCACGAAACCACTGGCTAGCCCTCACACCCATGTCGCGTTTGCATAAGCTTGGCTCACGCTGGTCTCTCCCTTGCCTCGTTGTGGCTGACGCTCACACCCACAGATCAATGCCACTCAAGTAGGTCCTTGGGAACCTTGTCGGCTTGTCCACAGGCCACAATCGCACCCACGTGTTGGCCTCGTCTGGCTCACTGGTATGGACTTTCCTTGCATGCCTACTCACTAGCAGCAGTGTCGCGTCCACCCTCACATGGCCTTGGGTTCATATTTTTCAAACGAGTCATGGGTCGGGTCCGATCAACCCGATAACCTGTATGGGTCAGGTCTGTGTTGGTAAACCAGACTCGTTTTAAAAAATGGATCATGTTAGTGTCAACATGTTTAAATCCAGGTCAAGTTGGGTTCAACTCGAACCCGACCCATTAATTGGAATTGACACCCTTAACGATGGAGGTCAGAGGGATTATAGTCAATGGGTGATGAAGATAAGATGAACCATAGTTTGCTAGAGATGAAGGTCAGAGGGGCCGTAGTCGGCGGTTGATGAAGGTCAGATGAACCATAGTCGATGAGACTATGGTGGTTAGAGGAGCTGTAGTCAGACAATAATGGTCGGTGGCACGATAGGGTTTGAAGGGACCGTAGTCAATGAGTGACGGGGATCAGAGGGACCATAGTTGCGGGGCTACAGAGGTCGAAATAAGAGCTATTGATGACAACCAAACATAGGTATGATGATGATGGTCATACAGAGGTCTAGCAATGGCGGTGGGCATTAAGGGTTTTCACTGGTAGTGGTGTCGGGGTAGAGCTTCCGGATTCTTCAAAGCTCATAGCTCTATTGAGTCTCTAGCCTATGATCTAAGCCTCCTAAAAGTTCAAGCCCTCTTGATATGGGAAGAGGAGGTATATTTATACAATTTGAGAGTGACATGCCCCATAAATCTATAGAAGATCCATGACAAATTTGGAGTGCTCCATCATATTGATCCCCTCGATCATAGAGCGTTCATTTTGCGTTTAAGTGCCTTAATAATGTCAGAATTAAGTGATCTTGGGCTCGTTGGATTTGTCTTGCCAAGCCGCTTGATTCGAATTTAATGGCTCTTCATATGTTGAAATGTCTAATTAGCAATACATTTTTTAGCCTCTTATCTTCTTACTTATAATGCCTCTATAAAAGTAGTTTTTTTATCAACTTATTATTTAACTCAAAATATTAATCTTTTACATTAATAAGGAGGATTCTTTTGAGTCTTTTCTTTCTAGAGTTCTTGAAGAAATTCTTGGAGTCTTCAAAATTATTTTCAATCTTTTAGTATTATGTATTCATGTTCATTTAATGCCAACATCCTTTTCCTTAAACACATTAAATTCTTTCTCCATGTAATCGCATATATCAACTTATATCACATAAGATGAGGATTAAAAGCTTTGTTATCCCTATTTTGCATATGTTTTCTCGTGATGACACTCCTTAATTGGTTTAACTCTAAGATCAATATAGTCTTAATAAGACTCATCCACTAAATGATGCGATAAATCAACTTGGATCTTTTTTAACCATCTTTCACAAAAGAAATCTTACTTTATAAATAAAAAATTAATGATTTTTAATAAATGTTATGATGATTATCATTAGTTATAAAATATTATTTTGTTAAAATATATTAAAAAAAAATATTTGATGTATCATCAATAAATTATCTTGATCGGGCACGAATCTAGAGGTAAAATCAAGCCGGAAATTTCAAAAATTAAATATGGGATCACATGAACTCCAATTTCAGCAAACTTATAGTCAAACTGAGCGTCTCGGAAATACAAACCCAATGACATGAAATTCAACTCAATCCGAGCCCAAATGAGTCCAATTCAAGGACCTGAAGTGCTGTTGGAATGTTTGAACCACAACTTGAGTTGCCAAACAGTTTCCAAAAATGACGTGCTTATGATCAAATCGAGCGACTTGACGAGACAAATCCAATGAGCCCAAGATCGCCAAATTCCGATATCATTAAGCCCTTTAAATGCCTAACGAATTGTCCACGATCAAAGGATTCAATATAGGCCATTCATCCTATCCCTCTCTATTTGCCCTTGATCTCTCATCTATTTACGGACCATGCCACTAAAAAAAAAACTATAAATAGACTACTCATTTCTCGTGTGGGGGGGGTACGCAAATGGAAGCAAGAAGCAAGAGGAGAAGAGAAGAGAAGAGAAGAAGGATAGGAGGGAAAAAACTCCTCCTCGGCCACCGTCGGAATTCTGTCCGACTTCCAAGCGATCCCGAAATTCCGCCCAAACTCTAAGCGACGCCGGAATTCCGCCCGACTTCTAAGTGACGCTGGAATTCCGCCCGAACTCCAAGTGACACCTAAATTCAGCCTGATCTCCAAGTGATGCCAGAGTTTCACCCGAACTCCAAGTGACAATGGAGTTCTCCTTGAATACCATCTAACGTCGGAGTTCTCCTCGGCCTCCAACTTATGTTGGACTTCTACCCGACACTGGGCCTCCGTTCGTCGCCAAATTTCTTCCCAGCATTGGACTTTCGCCTATTGTCAGACTTTCATCGGACATCTATTTGATGTTAGACTTCTGTTCATTACTGGACTTCTACCTGACGCCATCTTTCTGACCTCTATCGTCAGACAACGGTCCTTCTAACTAACGTCGCCATCCGACTACAATCCATCTGTCCTCCGTCGCCCATCGACAACGGTCATTCTGACTAACGTTGCCCTCCGACTACAGTCCTTTCGACCTCCATCATCTACCGACAACGGTCCTTCCAACTTACGTCACCCGCTGACTGCAGTCCTTCCGACCTCCGTCGCCTGCCGACTACAGTCTTTCCGACTAACGTCGCACACCGACTATAGTCCTTCAGACCAAACAAACACATCAACAACAATACTATAAGATGTACATCAAGCTATGGCCTTCCCCTGAGGAAGGACCTCATTTGTAATCAACAACAATACTAGTGGATTCATTCATACTAGGCTAGACCCAGTGGTTTTTCCCCTTTTTCAGGGGTTTTCCACATAAAAATCTTGGTGTCTCTAATGGATGACGCATCCTCTCTTTTTATCTGATTGCGTGACAAATTTTCATACAATGCTAAGACGTTAAACTTTATATTTATCTACCGCCACGAATACTCCTGGAAGCAACAATATTTATAAATTAGAAAGCAAATTTTTTTTCTTCAAACCCTATGTTCTATTAAAGCAATACTTCTCCCAGTCAAAATAATTATATATATATATATATATATATATATATATATATATATATATATATATATATATATATAAGAGTATAATTGAATCACTTATATAAATAACTAAGAAAATAATTTCTCATTTTTTTTTTATAATGAATCATTATTATAAAATAAGGATATAGCATACTCTCTCTCTCGGTCTCGAAATTTTATTGGGTGCGGAGTGCAAACGTAGCTCTGTGTGTGCAACCAAATTGTTTCGCGCCAGGTGGAGCCAGCTTGACCCCACCGATTTAAAAAGCACGTGTGTCTTGTTTACCCGATAACCCGATAACACGAACCACTCGAGTACTTGAAAAAATGCGCGGTAAAACCTAGGGTTCTATTTGATGGCGCGGTTTTTTATCCTCAGTTCAAACTTTTTACTCGTAACACCTGAAAGCTCAGAAAGCAGGAGAAGAGCGGAAGGTATGAAGATGAAGATGGATACTGTACTGGAGGACATGGAAGACTGGTCAGAGATGGAAGGTTTTACTCAAGAGTCACAGCTTAGAGGAGATGATTTACAATAGAATACCCAACAAAACTTTGATATATTATCAGTTAGTATGATATGAATGTCGTGACTTCTTCAGTGTTTAGTTGAATAATTTTTTTTTAAATATTTGTATTGGTAAAAATATATGTATTGGTGTTCAGGCGGTATCGTTTAGTACCTTTTTTAGAAGTTCGGTACTGGTCGGTATCGATCGGTACTGCTCGGTACTGATCGGTACCGCTAAGTACTGATGGTATTCTGAAGTTGTGTGTGTATTTCCAATGTTAAATTCGAAGTGGTTGTTGTTCGTAGGTTGTTTGTAATAGTGAGAAAGAGGCATATGACATTTACTGCCATTACGCGCACAGTGTTAGTTTTAGTGTTCGCAAAGATCATCACTGTTACTGGCCTAATTCGAGAAAGATAAGGATGAAAGATTTTGTATATTCGAAAGCTGGATTTAAGAAGGGCATTGACTTGAATGCCAAATCGAAATACAGGAGATCCAATACTAGGACTAGGTGTCCCGCATGATTAGATTTTCAGTTGACTAGGGTGGAGAATGGAAGGTTAATAAATGCATTGAGAGCCATAACCATGAGTTAGCAAGGCCTGAAGATCAACATTTACTGAGATCATACAAGAATATTACCGAAGAGAGAGCATTCGTTCTTAAATCAATGACGGATGCTGAGATTAGAACCATTGATGCATTCACATACTTAGCTGATGAAGTTGGTGGGAGGGAGTATGTAGGTTTTTCCAAAAGAGATGCATATAACTTTGTTCAGAAGGAGAGAAGATGCAAGATTGAGACTGGAGACACCAATTCCCTAATTGAAAATTTTAAAAATCAAGCAATTAGTGATAACATGTTTGTTTGGGAAGTCCAATATGATGAGGAGGACAGATTGATAAATTTTTTCTGGGCTGATGGTGTGAGAAGAATAGATTACGACTGCTTTGGAGATGTTATCATTTTTGATATTAGCTATAGACTGAACAAATACAATCTAGCTTGTGAACCTTTTGTTGGAGTTAATAATCATTGGCAGAATATTCTTTTGGGGGTTACATTTCTGTCGGAAGAAACAATAGAATCATTTACATGGTTGTTTAGAACATTCTTACGAGTAATGAGTGATAAACATCCCGTTACAATTTTTACTGACCAAGACCAGGCAATGTCTCGAGCAATAGAAACTGCATTACCTCAAACACGCCACAGGCTATGCCAATGGAACATCACCAAGAAGCTTCCATCCAAGTTGCATTGTTACAACAACAACAATAAGGTTAGAGGTCTCATTTATAAATGTTTCAGCAAGTGTGATTCAGAGGAGGAGTTTGATAGTTGTTGGACTGAAATGCTGAATGAAGGGGACCTTCATAACCATGCCTGGTTGAAAGAACTCTACAAAATAAGGCATAAATGGTCCACGGCATTCAACAAGACTTGTTTTAACCTTGGTATTCTTTTAACACAGCGCAGTGAATCCACTAACAATGTGTGCCATGGAATTTCTAAGCCTACTACCACCATTACTTAGAGAAGGTGATGAAGACATGGCGACGGAATGAACATGATGAAGACTTCAAATGCAGTCAGTCCGATGTTATACATTTAGTTAAAGAGTAGTCCAATTCTTAGGCAGGCTGCACATTTTTATTCGCATAAATTATATTCTTTCTTTAAGGAGGAGTTTTTACAAGGTGTGGGCGGGATGTGCATAGCTTATGCCTCAACTGACTTATCAACTTTTTTTTGTCAAAACTGTTGAGAACAATGATCAGCCTCGCCATTGGACATTAATTTTGATGATAAAGAAGGTACCATTGAATGCAGCTGTGGAAAATTTGGCATGATGGGGATATTATGTTCTCACTTCTTGAGAGTGATAAGGCAGATTGATATAATTAATATACCTCCAAAATATCTACTGAAGAGATGGTCAGGTCGAGCAAGAAAAGACCTTTACTCAGAGAGGCCGATAACATCTATGGTAGCTACAGGAATCTCCTCGAATGGCATAGAAGGTATGATGTTCAGAAATTATTTTAGTAGATTCACATGTTAAATAAGCACAAGAGGGAAAGGGAATACGGAAGCAGAACAATACATGATTGATGCAATGTATGAGATTGCTGAGAATGTGGATCTGATAGTAGATGCCAGGAAGGACCACAATTTCATTACGAATTCAAGCATGCTAATTAAAATAAAAGACCCTATAAAGTGCAGGCCCAAAGGAGTTTCAAATACAAGGTTGAAGAGTCATTGGGAAAAAAGAAAACCAAAGAGGAAGAATGCTGAGGAACAACCTACTCCTCCAACTGATCAGTGTACACCTGTGGAACCTATCAGTCAAGTTTCCTTTGCTAACATACCAGAATGCTTCACAGATGAGTGGACTCTTCGTCGACCAAACAGTCAGCAGAACCCTGAATATTTATAGATGATGAATAGATTAATAGATGCATAAAGGCTTGGATAAATATTGAGAATTTCTTCATTGGCTTAATTTGAATCTTGCTATATTTTGTAATTAATTTTCTATGGTAGCTACTTCTTGGTACTGCTCGGTATCGGTATGTACCGGTCGGTACCGGTCGGTACCAATGGGTACTTCTACATACTATGATTGTTGTGATATGATATTTACTATGTTTGTTGAAATTAAAGTTGACAGTTGTACTGGTGCACGTATTTAAGATGGGTTGTTGTGATATTAACTGTGGTGGTTGAAATTTAGAGCTATATAAGTTTAGGCGGTTTATCTTTTTTTTTAAATATTTCCGTTATGGTTTATAAACTTCGTTGGCCGGATGCTAAATTGCATCTAGGCATGCCGATCAAAGAATATGTTGAGCTTGGCACAATTAGGATGCATTACTGCATGGATGTGGTTGCAGACTGTTAACTTGAGCAATAAGCTAGACGTAATGAAATATATAAATGTTGTGTTCATACATGACATGATCGTTGTGATTGTTTGCTTAAAGTAGCATGGAGGGAAGAGATGGCTATTGAGGCTAACAGATCTGGTTGCTTCTTAAATTCTGTAGGCTGGAGAGCTGTCCAAAAGAATTCTTTTGCAAATCATCATCACCTAGTCAGTGTTCATTTCTTGCAGCAGCGGTATCATGAGCTAACTTGTAAAGGCAAATCAGCAAGCTCTGATTATGTGGTTAGACGAGCTACTAATGTTGATAATGTAATTCTTTACTACCCTTGGGATCCAGTTGAAGAATGTTTTTAGTTGATTTGTATAAGCAATTATTAAACAAACGAGTGCATGGTCGCAAGCGGAAGATGTTTTTGGAACTCAGTGATTGGCAAGATTTACAATTTGAGCTTATGACAGAGTTTGGATGTTATCCTATACAAACTCAACTCCAACAATGTCTTCACTATTTACTTAAGAAGTAAAAAAAATTTTAAATGTACTTACATATTTATCAAATTACAACGTTTCTTCTATTTACAAATTTACAAATATAGTTCTAATTCTAATATCATTTAAGCGTTGAACATAACAACATGAATGCAAGTTCTGCTCTAAACTTAGGCATTTCAGCTTGCCAGTCTAAAAGTAATTCCCATTTAACAGACTGTGGTTGGACAACAGTTTCCATATATTTGCAAATGAACATCCCACAGTTATAACCATTTGTTTGAGTTGGAATTCCCTCAGCTACCTGAACTGGCCATGATCTGATATCAGTTTCAAAACTGCCTCGAGTTTCCTCGTACAAATGGTTTATCTGTAATAATAGTTAACTTGTTCATATATGTAATAATAGTTAAGTTGTTTATACTTAAAATGTACAACATTTCACTTACAATATGTGGAAGCACAGTCCGATGCATGGGGTTAGGTAATGAATCAAAGAAATACAAAGTTGACTACTTCAAATAAGCAACCATAAGAGTCCAATGGTCGTTATCATGTATTGGTAGCAGAAGGAAATTAGAAGCAGTCACTGCATCTTTGTTAATATGAGATACATATTGTTTGTTGTCCATCTTATATTTTGTGGAACCCTGTATGTTTAATCTGATTAGGAGAACTATAAACATATACATTTATAAAATAAAAAATAACAACATTACCCAATGCAAACTAGAAACATAAATAAATGATTGATAAAGGCCTGGATGAAGTTTATTTTTCTCAACTAACAAACTTGCAAAGGAGTCGATGTGGTCGTTGTCTAGATATTGGTTGGTTAACAGTTCATCGATCTGACTGTTGAAGATGTGAATGTTTCCAGCAGTATAAATTCTATCTGCCCTGCAAAATATAAGATGGTATGTTACTATTTGTACTAAGCGGTACCGATCAGTACCGAGCGGTACCGAGCGGTACCTAGAGGTACTGATCGGTACCTAGAGGTACCGAGCGGTATTTACAACCATTAAAAAGTTCCAATGTTTGATACTTACTTATCAGTATATTTCCCAAGGCAATCATCGATAAACATCATCATCTCGTCATTTATCATTGCTCGCCCAGGATAATCTATTTTGGTAGGATCTGATCTTGCTTTGAGTGATTTTTGAGTATCTACATCAATTAGAGCATATGTAAGATTAATCTTTTGTGGGGACAGCCTAGTAGCAGTTTTTTTATGACCTTTCTCTTATATTCTCCCTTCGTGTAAGGTGTCTTCACCTCTTTTGCTTTACGATCAGCCCGACGTCTCACCCTTTTGGCAATACCTGAGCTGCATGGTTCAGATTTGGCAACATTATCGACAGCAACAGGCAAATTTGATGTGCTATCCTTAATTGGGAGTCTGTCTTTAAATAGGCATTCAGCAACAACCTCTTCACAAACAACCTTCTCCCTCTCATCAGTAAGAGTCCTGGAGGAAGATTGAACATGTACATCCGAAGTCGAGGAGGGGTTAAATGTAGGAAAGTTTTCAGATAAGAACTGCTCCATTGCTTCCAATCTCTTAATCATCTCCCTCTGCTCAAAAACATGATGTTAAACTACCTCCATTCTTCGTTCATTCAGGGATATTGTTGTTTCCAATCTTATTAACCTTATCTGAAGAAATTTATTTTGATCCAAAACCTTATGCAGATAATCTACTCTATGATCATGGTGTCCATCTAGTGGGGAAGTTGGTTGCTGTTGCTGCAAACCAGGTGACATAGGTGGTGTTTGAGTGGTTGGTCGAGCTGGGCTGATTGGGCTAGGGGGCGGCCTGATTGGGCTTGGGGGCGGGCTGTTTTGTCTTGGAGGACTTGAGGGTGTACGTGATGTTGAATGTGAAGAAAGTTGTTCAGGAGGTTGTGTAAGATGATATCTTTGTTAGGGAATTTGTCAGGTGATGTCTGTGGGGGGGTGGGGGGGGAGGATTTGCTAATAAACCCCTCTCCTCACTTGTAATTACATCAAAAGAAGTTAATAAATCTGCAACTTTAAGACCTTCAAATAAACTAGAAGCCTCTACATCGTTATAAACTACATCACATCCCCAGCGGAGAAACCTGAGTCTTGATTTCGAATTCAATGGTTCATGGACTGTACAGTGTTCTAGAAACCATATCTGAACTCAAACATAACAATAGCAACTTAAAATATGTCACAAATATTCAACATCATTAATAAATACTAAACTATTTAAATTCAATGTACTCACTATTATTATATGAACGAAGCCATTCAAGTAACCGAGTGGTTGTACTTTGCTCATCTTTTTGGCAATTGCATTAAAGTCAGCCACAAGGAATTCTCTAATTGATTCCGGCCAATAGTAAGATAAAAATTTGTCAACATTTCGAGCCACACTAATGATAGAAGCAGGTGTTCGATAGTTGTGCAAAGGAAAAAACAGATTTGACAACAAAAATATAATGAATTTCTTCAAAACATCGGGTAGTGCCGTAGATTCATCTAAACTAATTACCTCTTTCCTAATATCATTAGCTGATTTTCCCGTTATTCTAGCACTACCTATTTCGAAAGTGTTGCCTCTATTTGGTAAGCCTAATAATAGCTACTTCATCAACGGTAAATAGTAACTTCTGCTCCTTAATAATAAAGCATTGCTTCTTAATGTCCCAGCACGACAACAACCTGAAAACCAATGGAATATTCTGTACAAAATGTGGCATAAAAAGAAAGTGATGAAGATTATTTTGCTTCAGACTCTCAACAAGGTTTTCGCCAAATATTTCAACTAAATGATCACAAACTTCTCTAAGGGTTGACGTTCTGCATCGGAAGCTAATCTTTGGAACATATCCCTGCGTAATATGTTGTAATTGATTAGGAGAAATTTAATACCATTTATGTTCTTCTCGGTATCATTCGGTACCTAGCGGTTCCGAACGGTACCTAGAGGTACCTAACGGTACCTGGATGTACCGAAATGAACCAAGAAGTATATAACGATACCTACATAAAAAAAAGTTGATACCGAGCAATACCGAGAGTCCATACAAAGCAGAAAAATAAAAAAATAAACACTAACGACAAATCCTAGAACTACTAAACTTATGGAACTTACAAGGCTTACAAAAAATACCCAGCGTAACCTGGTAGGTACCGCTGGGTACACATTCGGAATACCCAGCGGTACCCATCGGTACCCAGCGGTACCCATCGGTACCCAGCGGTACATTCTGTCACACAACTCACCGAGCAAATATCATTCTCAACATTCAAACCCTAAAAACTGATATTTACATATAACTCAAGAAAAACATACATTGCCCACTGAGACGATGAAGCTCAAGATGCTTCGTGTAGAAGATGAAGTTGCTTCGTTCGTGTGGAAGATGAATAATCGCCTGCCTATTTTGAAGATGAAGTTGCTTCGTTCGTGTGGAAGATGAAGGGACTGTAGACTAGCAAATCGACCGAAAAAGTTAAATTGGAATAGATGTTTCAGATGTTCTCGAATATATGGGTACCGCGCATTTTTTCAAGTACTCGGGTGATTCGTGTTATCAGATTATCGGGTAAACAAGACACGTTCTTTTTAAATCGGTGTGATCAAGTGGACTCCATGTGACACGAAACAATTCGATTGCGCACACAAGCTACTTCTGCACTCCGCACCCAATAAAAGTTCCTCGGACTCCTCTCTCTCAGCTTCCGGTGGGATGCTCTCCCTACTCCAGTATCTTTCCTCCTCGCAACTAGTACCCAAAACCCTAAATCCGCGAATCCATCCCATCTCCAAGCGACTCCACCGCTCCATGGGTGTCTCCAGCCTCAAGGTGGCATGGCGCAAGGACGCCACGCTAGACGCTGCCATCGAGCGCGACAAACGCTTCCGCCTCTGCTCGCGAGTCGTCCGCGAGGTCCTCAACGAGCCCGGTCACCGGATTCCCCTCCGCTATCTTGAGAAGCGCCGCGAGCGCCTCAGCCTCCCCTTCCGCGCTAAGACCTTCCTCTCACGCTTTCCCAACCTTCTCGAGCTCTACCCCGACCGCATCAAGCCCTCTTCCCCTCCCGTCCCCTTCCTCCGTCCCTCCCCCCGTCTACTCTCCTTTCTCTCACTGCAGTCCTCCTTCTATTCCCGCCTCGAGCCTCTCGTCCTCTCCAAGGTCTGCAAGCTTCTCATGATGTCCCGCCACCGCGCCCTCCCTGCACACAAGCTTTTTTCTGTCAAGCGCGACTTCGGCCTTCCCGACGACTTCCTTGTTTCTCTCGTTGGCCGCCACCCCCATCTCTTCCGTCTTGTTGGCGCTGGAGGAGAACACCTGGAACTCGTCTCTTGGCCGGAAGAGTACGCCAGGTCCGTCATCGAGCATCGCGCAGACGAAGAGTCCCGCATCATCGGCGTTCGCATGCGGCCCAACTTCGCCATTCGCCTCCCCAAGGGTTTCTACCTCCGCCGTGAAATGCGGGAGTGGACACGGGATTGGCTTGAAATTCCCTACATCTCACCTTATGAAGATGCCTCCGGGTTGCACCCGGCCTCACCGGAGATGGAGAAGAGGAATGTGGCAGTCTTCCATGAGTTGCTTTCACTATCAGTTTTAAGGAGGATGGCCGTGCCGGTTGTGGGCAAGTTCTCTGAGGAGTACCGCTACTCCAATGAATTTGCCAACACGTTCACCAGGCACCCCGGGATTTTCTATGTCTCCCTGAAAGGCGGGATCAAGACTGCGATGCTCAGGGAGGCTTATGATGAACACGGGGAGCTGGTGGACAGGGATCCCTTCCTGCAAATTAAGGATAAGTTTATGGAGATGATGGAGGAGGGGCACAGGGAATGTATGGAGAGGATAAGGAATAAGAGGGAGTCTGTTCAGAAGGATTTGGAGTTGATGGCGAGGAAGAATGCTGAGCTGTCTGTCGGCGATTGTGAAACTTGTACCGGTGAGTATAATCAGCGACATTATGATCTTGCGTTGATGGACGATCTAACTTGTCGAGCATTTTATTTTCTACTATTTTATTTTATTTTTCATTGTTTTAATGCTTTAGTTGACGCTCATCGCGGATAGAATTAAAATATTTCTTATGTCCGCTTAATCTCTTCATCTTGGATAAAATTAACACTTTCCATTATATTGTGTATTCCTCCAACTCTTTAATCTAATTTTTTTTAGTATTAGGACCGTTAATCCACGTTTACAGGAGGAGTTCTTATTTTGTATTAGACTTTTGATTTTAAAGAACAAAAATCTTCTCCTATAAGAAAATTTCTGTCAACCACCTCATTCAGTTAGAAATGTCCACTCAAGGATATTATGTGCTTTCTTTATATCAAAATTGCGCAGATGGAATGCCTCCAAACTATTTATGCAAATTATATATTAGTTATATTTCTTTGTTATAGCGATCTCTTTATGTTCGATGAAATGTTGTCAAAGGGAACTCTAGAGTTTTTATTCAAAAGACAAAATCTTAGAGAATCAAAAGATGCCTTCGGTTATAATATTTTTTTCTTATTTTTAAACCTCATTCAGGCTTACCTCTTACATCGAGGAGATCATACAATTTATATATTCCCTGTTAAGTTTGGGGTTTAAGAACTATTCAAATTATAAAGTACACGTCTCTACCTCATCTTCAAGGCAAATTATTAGGTCAGGTGACCGAACCTATCTCCGCGTTTGGACGCCAATATAAAGCTGACATTTGGCTAAATAAATGTGGATTTTTTTAATATAATTTTTTTTTACTTTATGTCTTGTCAGTCCGATCGACTCGACCCAGTAACCCAGATGATTTGAATTCCAGAATAAAAGAATGAAAACGAAGCGTTTTTTCATTTCACACGACATTTTCACTGCTTTGTTAATCTCGACTTTGATAATCTGCTCCCGGACTCCTCCAATACCTTCGGTTCTGCAATATCTTCTCCCCGCCGGCGGTAGACGACGACATTAGAGAAGATCATCATTTAGAAAAAGTTATGGTTGCGCTTGACTTGCGCTTTTGTTGCGTTTATATTATATGTTAAATTTTAGGATTTAGTAATAATTTTATACATAACATTGTTTGTTCAATGTGATCTTCAAATGTTTATTTTCTGAATTTCAACCTTCTTTGTAAATGGAAGAAACAAATGAAGCGAAAGTTTTGATTGCGTTTTACTTGCGCTTTATTTGCGCTTCACTTGCGCTTTTATCTGAAATTTTTTTTTGTGTTTTTATAGATGTCGTATCAAAGGTCAGTAACTTCTCGATGCTATGTTACCACTTTTAGAAAATATTGTGATGTTTTTGTCAAGATAATTGATGATGTACTTGAGCAGACATTAAAGAATTTGAACATTCATCCTTTTTTTAAATTTCCAGCATTATAACAGTGTATACAACTTCTTTTTTAGGTTCTAAAATTTTGGAGTCCTGCTGATGAATGCTTCATTGTCCATTATCATTTACTAAAATTCACCTCTGACGAGGTTCTGTTGTTGATAGGTAATATTTTGAATAAAGAATTATGTATACGAATATGTTTTTTACTTTAAATGTAACATGTACAAAAATTTTCTGAAAGATATACCTAGCAGAGGCGATGATATCAAATGGTGGATTGATCCTCTAATTGAACATCTAACAACTAAAATAAAAACAGAAATGACAAAATTAGACAGATTGACTGATAATGTTACCAAATTAAAGTTCTTTATAATGTTTTTGTTATCTAATATTTTCTTTTCACTAAACAACCATAAAATCCCTAGAAGTCTGTTGCAAGTAATATAAGTGAGTTCACTTCTATTAATTGGACTTCATGTATAAGGAACTTTATGGTCGAGGAATTTAACATAATTTATGACAAGTTTTAAATGCAAAGACCATTGGGTTATATCAATGATTTTTTTCCTCTCCTACTAATAAGTTTCCAGTCCTACTGGTTATTTTCCTCTCATAAAGCTTTTTAATGTTAACTTTTAATATTTTATGTTTGTTATTATACATATTTGATTTTTGGAACACTTTTCTTTGAATAAACCATCCGATCCAGAACTAAGACCGCGTTTTCTGATATGGGAGGGGTACACTGAATTATTCTTTACACAAGAAAATGCTGTCAAATTGATGTGATATATAATTGTATGGATGAATAGCTTAAAGAAAAATTGCACGCTTAACATTCCAAAAGGAAAGACAAATACGGAACTCCGACGTAGTCACTTTGGTGTTGGAGAAGAAGTGGGCAGCACACAAGGTTTGGGAACCTCCTGGACAGAAATCGGAGACCCTCTGAGCAGCAAGGCAGCTGTAGGAAATCTGCTAGGAAGGCTGGACAACAACTAAAAATGTTTGGATGGTCACTAGGAAAGTCTGGCCAGCAATTTTGGCCCTTGAACAACTTTGGAAAGCAGCCTTTGAGGTTAGAAACACCTTGGAGAGCACTTGAGGGATTTCTGGTTAGCAAACAAGAGCAGATCTGGCAGCACTATGGCTGGTTGGATTTTCCAGGATAGTAATTTCTTACTGGAAAATTGCTGGACAGCAATTTAGAGCAGATCTTAGGAGCTAGGAGACATAAATCTGAAATTGATTTCAGATTTATGTTGATTGAGGACCTCTCCCAAATTAGAGGGGGATCATTTAAGAGAGAATTTAAATTCAAATATTTGAATTTTGAATTTTTAAATCTCCTCCTAAATTGGTGGGCTAAATTAGGAAAGATTTTATGATGGAATTGAATTCAGATTTTGAAAATTGAAATTAGAGTTTTAGGAGGGAAAGGCATTAATGAGGTATTAAGTGGTGATTAATTGGTAATTGGTGAGAGAAAGAAAGGAGGGGGCTGGCCATATGGGGGAGGAGAGAGAGGGGTTTGGAATTAAGTATGTGGGGACCACAAGGGGTTAATTAATTCTATTCAAATCTGAATTTTAATTTCAGAATTGATTGAATTTGAAATAACTCCCAAATTAGAATTAGAATGAGAGGGAAAGTAGTTTGAATTTCAAATAGGTTGTAACTCCTTTAAATGTCTTTCCAAAATAGACAAACCCTAATTAGGAAAGCAAATTAAGAACGGAGAATTTGAAATTTGAAAAGGAAGAGGGCCAAGAGGGGGCGGCGGCAAGGAAGGTGACTACGGGTGGGGCTTGGAGGATGGGTGGTGGGTGGCGGGATGTTGGGAAGGGGGAGGGTGAAGGAATCAACCGAGAGGAAGGTTGAAGTGGATGGCGGCTAGGGGGGGCTTTGGGTGGAGAGGCCGGCGGGTGGAGAATTTGGGGAGGTGAAACCGGCGGGTGTATCGAGATGGGGAAGGGGAAAACAAATGCCAGGAGAAATAAGAGAAATTTTTTTTAACGGAGCTACAAATCTCAAGCAACACCTCCAATAGAACTCACAAAGAGATCTACAAGCGCCACTTACTCAAGAACTCACAAAGAGATCTTGAGAATCTCGGAACTCACAAAGAGATCCTTCCACTTCTTCAAGAACTCACAAAGAGATATTGTGAATCTCAGAACTCACAAAGAGATCCTTCTCCTTCCATGAACTCACTGAGAGATCAAACAAGCACAAACTTTTTTCATTCAATAATTCATCATCCCATTACACAAGAAAGGGGCTCTATATATAGGCCTAAAAAAACCTCTTAAGTGAGGGTAAAAACGACAAATTTATAATAAAAAAAGAAAAATTACAAATAAATTATAAGATAATGTGGGACGATGATAATCGTCGATCTTCAGCTCCTCGGATAGGCATGGACGGTTGGATGTTCGCATCACAAATTATTTAGATTTAAAAAAAAAATGAGGTAATTTTTAAGTCTAAATGTTTTATATTCTAAATATTTTATATTAAGAGTTGCGCTTTAGTTGCGCTTTTATTACACTTTACTTGCGCTTTACATGCGCTATGGTTGCGCTATAGCGCAAGTAAAGCGCAACCATAGCTCAAGTGAAGCGCAATCATAGCGCAACAATCAGGTAATTATTATATTTATATTTTTTGCAGATTTACCATGCTCTTCAGAATGTTACTAATGAAGAAGCAGAAAAATATGGGGCTGACATTAACATTATATAAAATCTGGAAACCCGGCCTGAGCATCAACCCCACATAATTCAATCACCTCCAAGGAAAAAAATTCACACCACCTCACCTCCCTCTTCTCATCAAAAATCACCTTAAAGTTCACCTCCGTTGCCTACTCAACCTTCTACGCATCCTTCTACTGAACAACCACCTATTATAAAAATTGAAGATATAGGGCTTTTTCAGAAAAAAACATTTTGAATTATTTCAAAACATGTGCAATAAAATTGAACGTAATTTGGGTGCTAGAATTGATCGACTTGAAGATGTTGTGGAGAAAGTTCAAGCAGATGTAGATTTCATGAAGTACAAATTCATTGACTTTCAAATGAATTGTGGTCATAATCCTGAAAAACTGTCTATATCTACATCTTACTCCAGCATCCAATCAGTTTAAAAATCCAGAACTATAGCTGTTCAACCTCCACCACCACATCTGTTCAACCCAGAACATCTTCTTTGGGTGATAATACAATCCTTCTAGAAACCATCTTTTTAATTTCAGCGGGAGGACCTCCAACTGTCATTGGCCCGCCATCCAGCTCGCCTTATCTGGTCTCGACGATCAGCTTGGCCCCAGCAAGTCATGAGTTCATGAGTATGGATTGATGGGACAACTATATGTTAAAGCTTCACCCTCCTTTCCTTTCCAACCTTATAAAAAGGAGATGGAAAAAGGAGGGAAAGAGGATTTGGACCCCAAAAGGAATGATAGGGGTTATTGAAAAGCATTGTATCACCTCCATCCAAATTATATAACTTTGGCTCCATAATTTAGAGCCCGATTTCCACATTTTTCTTTTATCTCTACCTTGGATAATAAAGACTTTACATATATTCCCTTCACCTCTCGAATACTTGTTACTTCTCCTCTTTCTATATCCAGGCTTGTCCTCAGTTGATCCGTGTCCCAATATCATTCATCGAACAAAATGGGATCCAACCGTTGAAATTAGAGAATTATAGCCGCCAATTACCGTTGTAATTGGAGAGGGTTAGAACATAGTTGTATGTCCTGATTTCCCTTGGTTTTTATTGTGTATCGGTCTGTTTGACTTCACTACACATTGATGAAAGTTAAATCATAACTGATTGTTTTAGGTTATGGAAAGTTTTAGGGCTTTTGATAGTTGCTTGACCTGTAATTATGTGTCTAGTAGTCTTGACATCACCTGACTATGATTTCTAAACCAGCACTGCTGTGGAAAACGTTACAAATTCAGAAGTTGTGTTTGCTTGAATTTGTTTGGATGGGAAGTGTTTGAAAGTAGTTGGCGTTTTGTTCAAAAAATGACTTCTATTGAAGTTTGTGAAGCTTTCTTTATTTTGCTTGAACTCATTTATGAACTCAACCCCTGAGCTTATTTTAGGTGAAGTGAATTTCATTTTTTTTCCTGACCTCCCATTTGCTTGATATTCTTTTATTATTACGAATTAGGTTGTAATAGATCTTCCATTTAACTTTGTAGCCTTTTTTTGATTTATCCAATTTCCTCGAAATCAGCGAACGACAATAAGAAATTTGAAAGAAGAACACACAAAATTTATTTTTATTGCAAGATATACGATAGAGAATTGCAAGATATAATTAGATCTTCAATTGGAGAGGAAGATCCTACTCTCCCAAATCCCTAACAGGTGGCTATAGCCATCACAACTTAAGAAATTTTAATTTCAGCAAACTCAAAACATAATCCTAAAATCACCCTATTGGTTGCCTTAAATAGGCTCCTATAATTCCCTCGCAAATCAGCCCCTTTCCCTAAATAATTTCCTCTCATTTTTGAGTTCAAATTAGATTTATTTCCCTGATTAATTCCCTCTTGTTTGTAATTAAACTTTTCCTAAACAACCCCCCCTAATTCCTCATCATTTTCCCTAAATAATTCCCTCTTAGATTTTGAATTTAAATTAAATCTCTTGCCCTAAATAATTTCCTCCCAATAATAATTAAAACATTCCTAAATAATTCCCCTTTATTTAAGAACCTTTCTAAATAGCTCATCCTGATTAGGAAACTTCCTATTTCTCTCCTAATCAAATCAGCCCGTCCATCATTATGATTATATGAAATAATTAAAAACTGAATGTGGCTTTATAAATTCTCATAATTGAAACTATTTTGAAGCTCAGGTTCATCCATTTTCTGCCAAACAAATAATTTATTGATAATATTGTGTGACCCCCATTTCTTTCCTTAAGCATTGGTCTTTCATTATTAGGAATTCCACAATCACATTTCATTATGTTATGTGATATACTGATATGACATTGAAAAAGAAATTAATTGCTAGTGTTCAATTTGCGTATTTAAAATGACTCAAGTACTCAATGCCTACTGCTGAAATGCTTTCATTCTTAAATTCATGCATTGTACAAGATATCAATTTAATATCTATGCATTCACTAAACTTACATTGGGATTTTCAGATGGAACATCACAGCAGGTGAAAAGCAGCACCGATGGAAACAGTGATGATTGGCAGCTCGAGGATGATGTGCAGGATACATCTGCTTATGCTTACTCAGACACAAATCATTGGCAGTCTGAGAATGATGTGCAGGATACATCAGCTTATGCTCATTCAAACAGAAATCATTGCTAACAAGATCATAGAAGTGGCTTAATCTAACGGGAAATTATTTTGTGCAGATGCCGAATGTTGTATAGAGGCCAACTAGAATATGCCATGTCATCTCCTGCTCAATAGTCGGCTCAATACTACTCGGTACCGTGGCTTGATACTCAGCTCGGTACTGCTCACATGGCGTATTTTGATTGGTCTCCAAACGGTAAATTGCGTTCGGCATCCGCATATAATAATTTCTCGAATCTAACCGTCTTAATAGCATCACAGAACCATATCACAAGAAAAGCAATGGCTCCTTGCAAATAGAACTCAAATGAGTCCAATGTTGAGCAAGCAATGATAGTTTTGATGAACCCTCCTTATTCTCTTTATGAGCTAGCAAACTGTGGGAGAATGAAAGGTAAAAGATTCAACTCTATTATTAGGCATTTATGATGGGCACTTTTACTTGGTCAAGAGAGTAAGGTTTCATTTGGAATTACTTTCTTATTTACTTTCTTATTGCTTCTTCAATCAGCTTTTTACTATAATTTTTCTTTATTTTTATTTACTAAAAAATTGATTTAAAAATAGTACAAAAATCGTCCAAATGAACCCTCGTACTCTCTTGATATTATCATAGAAATCAGTCAAATCAATTAGCCCATCCAACCTTACTTTACTTAGTCTTTAACTTTTGCTTGTTATTATGTACTTGCTAACCATCATTGTATGCCTGCTATTTCAGATCTGAATCATCTAGGAATCAGCAAGCAGTCCTCGACGAAGCAAAATCATGCATGCTATTAAGGCTTCGTTTGGGACGACTTTTTTACCGCTTCTTAAAGTAGTTTTCTTGTTAAATTTTTTTTAATTTTTATACTAAAAAATTGTTTCAAGAAGCAGTAAAAAAGCTGTCCCAAACGAAGCCTAAGAACTGGCCATTAACCAAGAATCAGTTGCTCAGAAAGAAGATTTGACTCTGAAGAAATTGAACAGAGAAAAAAAAGAAGAATGCATAAAAAGGAAATCCTGTTCATCTTAAATCTTACAAGAACGATTCTGGAACTAATGAGTCCATCCATACCCACGCAGTGATAGTTACTCCCAGAGAATGTATATATTGATCCCAGTTAAGTGGAATTCATGCCAAATCAGCAAGAGTCAGTCTTAGGGAAAATTATTACATCCGGTGTTCAAATTCATCTGGACATTAATATAGACGCACCACGTCATCTAAATAAATCGGGTGTATTTGGGCCTCAGTGTATTTGGGTGACGTGGCGCGTCTGAGTTGGTGTTTGGACGTCCGATGAGTCAGTCCAAAGCTTCAGTAATTACTTTTGAGCTGATTTGGCTGCTTGAGTTTCAAAACAAATTTTGAAAATTGATAAAATTCGAGAAATCTATTGATTGAAGCTTAGTTTGGGGAGCAATTATTAACTCCTCCGACCAGACGTATAGCTATGTTCGGTCGGAGCTAAAATCACGTCAAAAAATGAGAAATATCGAGCAAATACCGAGCAATACCAAACAATAACGAGGAATACCATCATGTGAAGACCCAATACTGAGTTATACCGAGCTATTCCGAGCAATATTGAGTTATACAAAAAATGCCGAGTTTTTTCTAGAAAAAATTGGTATTTTTTTTATAACTCGGTATAGTTTGGTATAATTCGGTATTGGTCTTCACATAATGGTATTCCTCGTTATTACCAAATAATACCTAGCAATATCGAGCAAATACCGAGTTTTTTGGCGGGATTTTTGTGTTGACCGGACGTTCCTCTACGTACTAGTTCGGGACAGTTTTTTTTTTACTGTTTTTTAAAATAAAATTTTAATATAAAAATTTTTTGTACTAAAAAATTATTTTATAAAATAGGAAGAAAAGTGTCACAAACAAAATTTGAATGTTATTAGGTTTTTTTTATTTTTATTAAATTGTAGAAGTCAGTTCAAGATCTATTCTTTTACAAGCAAGGACAAAAAGCATAATTATAAGTCCTTTGTTCTAATTTAACTGTGGGGTTGGTGAACTGATTTTTTTTCATGGCATCCTATTAAGAATTAAATTCTTATTTAAATTTATTTTTAATATTTTCTAATCAAATAGTTTTAGATCTATTTGACATTTGTCAACAAAGAAAAAATAAAGATACATACTTGTCCTTGAAGAAAATTTTTACAATATATAACTGATTTAATTAATTTAATTTATTTAAAATAAATTGTTTAAGTATTTAATAATTATTATACTCTAAAATTTTTATTTTTACACTTTTCATGATTATCTTATGATATTGATTTTTCATATTATTGTAAAAGAATTGGCGTTAATTTCAAATTAATATTTGATAATGTGATATTTCTTTGAGTTAAGTTTAAAATTTATAATAATTAAATATGTATTTTAATTATAGAATCAATTAAAATAAATATATTATATAGTTAAAAATATAATATTATTATATTATATATAATGCACACTTTATTTTGTATTAAAGTGCGAATGCTGAATGCCGAATGTTGTCTGGAGATCAACTATAATGTACCACGTCACCTCTTTGCTCGATATCGTGGCTAAATACTGCTCAGCTCAATGCTACTTTGTTTGTCACATTTTAGTTGATCTCCGAACAATATTCTGCGTTTGATTTCCGTACAAAATAATTTCTCCTGCCGAAACAAATAGGGTAGAACCTTGTCATTTGTATATAGGAAAAATCAACAGAAATGAAAAGCTAGTCAAGCCCAAATAAAACCAATTTGAGAGGTATCTCCCATCAAATAAAATTTCCATAATTTTTTAAGGCTAAGAAAAATCATTTAAGGTGTTTAGACCAAGCGTCCATCACAGTCACAGAATACCATTAAACTAATTTAGTTTCTGATAAGCTTCTAACAATGGCATCAAACAAATAATCTTCAGCTTTATTTCAAAAAATAACATATCTCAACTTCACATGACAAAATATTATGAACTTCATTCAATCCAATATCTGGTAGTCAACATTTATTCAATAATTAAACAATTAAGATGCTCTCATATTGGGATCCTTCATTATTTGTTCCCCCCTTTTTACTAATGATAATGAAACCCAGCAGCAAATGTGCAACCTTGGAAACATAGTCGAATTGTTGGTTTGAGGAGCTACATGCGTGACCTTGAACTCTTTGAAGATGAAGAACCAGCCAAGCTCTGCAGAAGGTTAATTTAGAGTGAGTAAAATAATATAATGGCATGGCTCACAAAATTTCAGGAAGCTGCACAACGCATACAATGAAAAATTAAGGTACATAAAAAACCCCTAAAATGAGAAGCCTACTGACTGGGACATTTCCTAATAAATAATAGGGGGATTTACATACATACCATTTTATTTTATGTTATTTACATATCTAATACTTAAAAATTTAATATTATATGTCTACCATTCATAGAACAAATATGGGTGCATTGAGTGAAATATTAAAACTTGTAGGATGGTATGGGCGGTAAGAATGAAATATAGCAGTGATATATATTTGATATTAAAATTTTATATGAGTGATAGGAATGTAATATTAAAGTTTTGAGTATTAGATATGTAAATAGCATGAAATAAAATAGTATGCATGTAAATCCCCTTAAATAATATTATGTTTTTTAGGGTGATTTATAGCATCATAATACTTAAATGACATAAAAAATGATCACTAATATTAACATATTTAAAACAAAATAAAATTTTTTATACATATGTTTTGATGTCGTGTAGATACCTAGGATGTAAAGAAACCATTACAAGCTACACAAAGACAAAAGCTAAAGCTAAAAAAAAAAACGAGTACCAGTGGAAGGCCTTTCTTAGCTCTTTCTTCCAAGTATTGTGATGGTGTGAAGAATCCACCATAGGAACCTGCCCAGCTTGTTAGCTTGGAATAAATATAACTATATCCAATTGTATCAGCCCAGAATAACAGACCGCCCCTGCTTATAAATCAGTGTCAGCCCAGGTAAAGACACTGAAATCTGAAGACTCAGAGATATTGGATATAAAATATGGCCAGGTCAAACAGTAATGTGTGTTTATAAATACATTTTCAAAAACAAGTGCTACAGGAAGAAAATGCGAGTATAAAGATATAGCTTTAACCAATCTAGCGATAACTTATATTTCCACAGAAGCTTGCAAACAAAATGAATATGAGTACATGCAACAATCAAAAGAAATAATGTGAAAAAATATAAGCTTCCACTATGACAATCATCATCATCAACAACATCCCAAACATAGTTAGGTGGTCAGTTTTGTGTATCCATCACATATCATTCTTGTCAACAGCTGAATTTGGTTTTATAGTTGTAACATAGCTATGTTCTTTCATAGACCAAGCCATTAGAGCACTTACTTTCGATTAAAACTTTAGCATTAGTTTCATCAACAAAGTATATGCTATATTTATCGCGATCCTCCCTTTATATACTTATATCATGTCTATCTATTTATATCATCATGTCCTAATTGGATATAACATGTATCATGATAACTGATAGCTGACTATATCTTTTTGCTTTAGTCATGGATGTTCTTTCTAGACATTTGTAAGAGAATGTACCCTGGTGTATACTTTTTGTTGATGGTATTCTTCTTGTTGAAGACTAGAGAGGGAGTTGAAGGAAACTTAAATTTGGAGGTCAAGTCAATAGGCTTTCGTTCGAGTAGATCTAAAGCCGAATACATAGAGCATAATTTTAGTAGTAATATATCTAATGAGGGGATTGTGACTTTTGGCCGATCAAATCATTAAAAAGGGTACATGTTTAAGATATCTCAAGTCTATTGTTCAAATTGATGGTGAAATAAATGGAGATATTATTAGTAGAATTCAAGTAAGATAGTTGAAGTGGAGGAATGCAATGGGCATGTTGTGTGATAGAAAAGTACCACTCAAACTTAAGGGAATATTCTATAAGATGATGGTGAGACCTGCAATACTTTATGACACAGATGTTGGCCATTAAAAGAGAAGCATAAAATTAAGTTTTAGAGACGAGGATGCTAGGTGGATGGGGGTGGCTTTACTCTTAGAGACATAATGTGAAACAAATATACACATGAAAAGGTTGGAGCGACTCCAATGGCAGAGAGGTTTAGAGAGTCGCCTTAGATGGTTTGTTCACCTAAAACATTGGTCTTCCGATGACCAGATTAGGAGAGTAGATGCACTATATTTGACATATTTTAAGAAAGGTAGAGGTAGACCTAAAAATACTTGGTTAGAAAATATTAGAAATAATATTTTTTATTAGATTTAAATGAGAATTTGACTTTTAACAGGACACGATGGAGAAACAAGAATTCATGCAACCGACTTTATGTAGCGGGATAAAGACTTGATGTTAATGTTGATGGTGGTAATGGTGGTGAACATTATTGTACCATATTTTAGAACATAATTGCAAAATTTTTACTACCAATGATTAATAGTCAACCTCAATTGCAATATCTACAATAAAAGATTATTTCAAGTCGTCAAATAGTTAGGACAGGGATACCAAAAAGTGTCATTTTTTATCACATCAAGTAGTGGGCATCCTTAAATAAAAAGAAAAAGAAAAAAAAAAAGAAAAAAGTGGCGGGCATCCTTCATGCCTACGTTACTCCATTTTCGTTCTTAAAATATGTTGCTAGTCTAAAATTCCCTACAGCCCATCATTCTGTTACCATAATAAACTGACCTTTTGAGGGAGTTTTTCCGTAGAGAAGTTGAACTTGCTAAGCTACCTATCTGTGTGTCTGTCAGTTTGATGTTCATGCACTCTGTGATGAATGCTTCTGCAAGGTTAGAAGTACATAAAAGGCACAGCTATCATGAGTCATGAGCAAGTTTGCACCTCTTTTTGCATTTATGATGCTTCAGTTCCAGCCAACAAACATAAGTCATGGTAACATTTCCTAATATTTCCTACTTTCTCCAAGTTTGAAAGGTGAGAGTAACGAACAGTGAAATATAAAGAAAAGTATTTTACTGCTAATATAGGGACAACTCCACTGACTTCTGCCTAACACGACCTTCAAAATGGCATTATGGCACATTAATTTCAGGGTATATCTACAGAAAAGTCATATGCAGAGTAATCTCACCTATGTTTAGGGAAGCCCATTCCAAGTATAGATGCAATATCAACATCAGAAGCTCGTACAACAATTTGTTCAGCCATTACTCTACATGCCTCATTGACGACCGGAAAAAATATCATCTCCACAATTTCTTGGTCAGTAACAGTTATGGGCTAAAAGAAACATAATTTAAACTTGTTAGTACACTTCGATTATCAAAGAGAAACCAAAACAGAAAATCCTAGTTTTATGTATATTATCTCCTTGATTATATTTCTTTTTTTTTTTTTTTTTAATGTTATTTAGGCAAGTAGAGTGTTGTGGGAAGTAACCTTTCCACTGAGCATCATGCCAGCACGCCTTCTAGATTCGTCGATAATAGCTTGTACAGAAGAATCAGGTTCCAGCTTGTTCCCAGGTTTATATAAGTAATAACCCCTTCCATTAGTCTTCCCTGTCAAATAAAAAGCGCACATTTATGATTCTACAATACATATTGAAAATATATTGAGAATTCTTTCGAACTTTACCGTTTCGACCATCCTCTACCATCAACTCAAGCATCTCTGACTCAAAAGTCCGGCCCTTGAAGGCTGAAGAAAATATAGGCTTAATTGCCAAAGCCACACCATATCCAGCCAAGTCTTGAAGTCTATTAGCGAACAAAAGCACAAAAGCATAACAGTATATTAGAACATATAAATAAACATTGTGTGCATAAACTTACAAGCAAATACCAGGCATTACACTAAGCGTGCTTACTGTCCTTGAGGTTCTACTAGAAATTGAAGCTTAATTATTTTAAGTTAAATGCGCCTTTATTACATCACTTAAGTCCAAGCTCAACTAAATTTGAGTCTTCCTTAAGTTTAATTTGATGAGGACATCGACAGACGCTACCGACATGTTTATCGCCGACGAAACCGCAGATCGACGGCTACGATTCAGCGTCTCTACTTCTGATTTTGATGTCATGATGTATTTCTTTATTATTATCTTTTATTTACTGTTTTCCCATGTTACCCCTGTGGGGAGTTGAGTCTTATTGTAGCCCAAGGGGCATTTGAGTACTTTTGTTTTCTTATGTTTGAAGACCTATTTATAGGGGTCTCATGCCTTGTATTATGGTTAATGAATTATTGAATGAAAAGTTATCTTTGTTTCCACTTTCTTTGCATGAGTGCTTGAGAGGGAAGAGAGCTCAAGGGGAGCTTTTCGCAAGGCCCACCAATCGTCGGAAGGGTCCTCGATTCGTGGTTAGTTTTTATTTTATCTTCTTGTTCGTGTTCCCATCCACTTCCTTCCTCCTCTCTCCCACAAGAAATTCCCCTCCTCATATTGCCGCCAAACCCCCTGTGAGGAATCCACCGCCGGCCTTCCCCAAATTTTCGGCCGGCCATCTTGCCGGCGCCACCACCTTCAGCCACCCGACCTCCCACCACCACCGGCCACTTTCAACATTTTCCCCCATGCTCAAATTTTGAATTTCGAAATTATTTGAGTTCCTAAACTTTCCAAATTTGTCAAACGCCATATTAGGAAAGTATGAGATGTCATTCAATCTAATTTTAAATTAGAGTGGATCATTTTATTTTCATCCTAAGTTGGATTTCTCTAATTTGGAAACTTGCTAACTCACCACATCACCCCTCCCCTCTCACCATGCCGCCGGCCCCATGGGTTTATTCCCATCATTAATGGCTCCATTAATTCCTCTTCAATTTGGAATTAATATTTTAATTCTAAAACAAAATTCCCTCCCAAATTTTAAATCCTGAAATTGATTTCAGGATTTATTACTAAAACTCCTCCCTTTCTCCTCTTGTAACCGCCGGCCTCCTCTCTCCTTGCCTCCCCATTAATTCCCCTAATCAAGGCATTAAATCTAATTGATTGGGAATTCAAATCATAGGCAAATCCCTCCTAAAATTACACAAAACTGAGAGCAATCTCAGATTTGTGTAATTCCCCTCATATCTCCTTCTAACCTAAGTTCTTCCCCAAAAACCGTCCCCTCCTTCCTTGCCCCCACCGGCCTCCCCCTCTGCTTCCTGCTCCCGCCGCCCCCCATCCCCCTTCTCTTGTGAATTGAGAAGCCCACGACAGAAGAAGGCGTCACTTCCCCTCCATCTCGATGTCGGATGGCGGATCCGGAGTTTGAGTGGGGTATTGTCTTCCAAGCCGACGGAAGCGTCGACATCCTACGGTCACCTTGCTTCGACGTAGGTTTTGAAGACGAAACTACCGTGGAGGAATACGTGGACAGAGTCGTGCCAATCCTTGCAAGCATCTACGACCGGAGATTCTCAAAGCACGTTTGGAGCCTCGACGGTCGTCTACGACTTCCATCCCAACCGGCAACTTTTCCTCCGACGAAGTTCTTCGGTACCCTCTCCCTAGTGGTAACTTCTTTCATCGCTTGGATCTTCTATCTCCGCCAAAAGTCCACCAATCTTTGAGTGATACGGCCTCAAGGTGAAATTCTCGTTGTTAAAACGTAGGGTTTTGTTATTTGTACTTTGCATATTAAATTCTCCTAGAACTTTGATTGAATCGGCTTGGTTAATCTCTATTGCGAATCTTTGGCCTAAGCAAGTTGATAATTTTAGATTCCTAACTCAAATTTTATGTGTTAGTTTTAAATTCATAAGAAGCAACACTTTAATCTTTTCTTTTAAATTTCTAAGTAAACTCCTCGTAGTTTTACATCATATTTGGTATCAGAGCATGGCTAGCATGCTTTGCTCATGCTAGATGCGTCCTAGGAAACTCCTTTTAGTTTGCCATTAGAGGTTTGCATGCATAGCATCTTTTAGTTAAGTTTGTTCACTGTTTTACTACTGCTGGCCTAAAATTCTGCATATTTTACTTCACCGTGTCTAAGGATATTCATGTGCTTAAGTGCTACCTCATTTACATTAACATCCATAGTAGTTTAGGCCACTTTTACACTTGCTGTCCACCATTTCCTGCAGTGGTTATTCACCCGTTAGTGACCCTACATTCACTGTTTAGGTGCTGCCTTCACCCGGAAACATTGCCTAGACAATTAGGTGACTTCACCCATCGTTGTGTTTGCTGTCCAGCACTTTACAGCTGCTGTAAGTGCATTTCCAGCAAGCATTTTAGGGAGTTTAGCTGCTGCCTTAGACCTAGAAACCTTCCTAGTGATCCCTAGAACCCAACCATGGATCCCACTCACATTCAAGCAACCTTAGACATGATTGTAGGCCAGTTGGGCGCAATGTCGCAGCAAATTAGAGACACCCAAACGAGTGTGACGGACCTTAAGCGTCATACCGGAGAGAGACTTGACAACATTGAACGAAGCGGACACCCGGCTATCTACACGCCCTCTAGACCTCAATCCCCTTATGGCGAGGATGCCCGAACCGAGTACGGACCTCCTAGGGATTACTACCGACCCAACCACCGACCCCACCACGAACCGGTAGGTCGTGACGCGCCTTGGAGAGACAATGACACCCAGCTCCTTAAGAGCATTAAGATAGATGCCCCAACTTTTGACGGAACGTTAGAACCCCAGGTTTTCCTCGATTGGATTAAAGGAATGGACAGTTACTTTAAATGGTATAACATTTCGGAAGAAAAGAAAGTTAGGTTCGCCGAGATGAAATTGACGGGTAGAGCCAACCAATACTGGACTAATGTGGAGCACATGAGAGAGACCCGAGGAGAGTACCCCATAGCTGACTGGGGAGCGATGAAGCAAGAACTGAAAAGGAAATACCTTCCTCCCTCGTACTACCCGAGACTCCTAGATCGTTGGAATAGGCTAACCCAAGGGAGTAAACCCGTTAAGGAATACATCTCCACGTTCGACGATTTCCTAATTCGTTGTAATGGGGAGGAGACCACCACTCCCACACAACTTTTGTCCATGTTTAGAGCCGGACTGAGAGAAGACCTTAGGAATGAACTCTTTGCTCGAGGAATAACCACGTACGAAGCTGCCTGTAGTCTTGTACTAGACTTGGAAGAATCTAGAAGCCACACCACCAGGACCCAAGACTCTAGACCTAACCCTTTTAAGTCTTCCTCTAGCCAACCGTACACCAAACCCACTGGACCCTCTGGTAGTCGGCCTGCTCCGAACCAAGCCCAACCTCGATCAGACTATAAAGGGAAAACACAAGAACGGGAGACACCCAAGACCTCTGCCGGCACTAAGTGCTTTAGATGCCACGGGTACGGGCACATTGCTTCTCAGTGCTCCAGCCCGTTTAAGGTCACCATAATTGAGGAAGTGACGGAGGAAGAAGGTGAACCTGAAACTGACTTAGTCCACCATATGGACGACGATGAAGAGTTTTTCGACGAAGAAGATACCGCAGTTGTTCACTGCATTCAAAAGATGAACTACTTAGACTTACAGGTTGTTAGGTGTGCCTTTTCCCAACCTAAACCTAGCGACGACTGGCGAAGAACCTCGATCTTCTACACTTTCACTAAGATTGGAGACAAAAACTGCAAGGTTATAATAGACAGTGGAAGTTGCATTAACGCTGTATCTTCAGCGATGATTTCAAAACTGCAATTGAGAACCACCCCACACCCGAACCCCTACAAAGTTGCTTGGATAAACTCGACTACCTTGGAAGTTAAAGATAGGAGTCTGATTCCTATTGAGTTCGTGGGATACAAGGAGAAAATCTGGTGTGATGTTTTGACGATGGATGTGGGTCAAATCATCCTTGGCCGCCCTTGGCTGTTCGACAACGATGTACACATTTATGGACGATCAAACACCTGTGTGTTTGAACACGAGGGCAAGAAGATTAAACTGTTACCCACTCAACCTAAGTCTACTAAAGATGAAGTTAAGCCCAACTCCCTGAAACCCAACGCGGGCGTGAACTTAATAACTGCTAAGGACCTAGGTACGGAACTGGAATCAGGAGCGCCTCTTTACGCGCTAGTAGCCCGGGAAATAAGTGTAGATCAAGGAGAACCGATTCCCGAAGAAGTAAGACCCCTGTTGGAGACTTTTTCTGATGTCTTTCCTGAAGATTTGCCCAACCAACTGCCACCCCTAAGGGACATACAGCATGCCATAGACCTAGTACCTGGAGCTTCTTTACCTAACCTACCCCATTACCGAATGAACCCTACTGAACACGGGGAGCTCAAGAGACAAGTGGATGAATTGCTACAACGAGGGTTCATTAAGGAAAGCCTTAGTCCGTGTGCGGTTCCTGCCCTTCTTACCCCTAAGAAGGATGGGACGTGGAGAATGTGCGTTGATAGCCGTGCTATCAACAAAATCACCGTCAAGTACCGCTTCCCAATCCCTCGGTTAGATGACATGTTGGACATGATGACCGGAGCCACCCTATTTTCCAAGATCGATCTTAAGAGTGGCTATCACCAAATTAGGATCCGTCCGGGGGATGAATGGAAAACAGCGTTCAAGACCAAGGATGGGTTGTACGAATGGACAGTAATGCCTTTTGGATTGAGTAACGCACCTAGCACTTTCATGAGAGTAATGACTCAGATCCTTAAGCCTTTACTTGGAAAATTTGTTGTAGTATACTTCGATGACATTCTGATCTACAGTCATTCGGTGGAACAACATTTGAATCACCTACAACAAGTCTGTGAAATTTTGAAGAAAGAACACATGTATGCCAACCCTAAGAAATGCACTTTTCTCACGAATCAAGTAACTTTTCTTGGATTTATAATTTCTTCCCATGGCATATCTGCCGACCCCGAAAAAGTACGAGCGATCAACGAATGGCCTATACCAAAGAATATTAGAGATGTCAGGAGTTTTCACGGATTGGCCACGTTTTATAGGAGATTTATCAGGAATTTTAGCACCATCGTGGGTCCCATAACTGATTGTTTAAAGAAGGGAGATTTTGTTTGGACGACATCAGCCACCAAGGCTTTTGAGGAAATAAAAAGGAAAATGGTTGAAGCACCAGTCATGCGTCTCCCCGACTTTTCGAAAGTTTTTGAAGTAACCTGCGACGCATCTGGTATAGGAATAGGGGGAGTACTATCTCAAGAAGGACACCCGGTTGCCTACTTCAGCGAGAAATTAAATGACATCAGGCAACGATACTCCACCTACGATAAGGAATTCTATGCCATAATTCAGTCCCTCAGGTATTGGAGACATTACCTGCTTCCCCAAGAATTCGTTATCTTTTCTGACCACGAAGCCTTACGATATATCAATTCCCAGAAGAAACTGAATGCCCGGCATGGAAGATGGGTTGAATTCCTTCAAGAATACGCTTACACCATTAGACACAAAGCCGGTTCTGAAAACAAGGCTGCGGATGCACTAAGTCGTAGGATGATGGTTACACGTGAGATGAGGACTGAAGTGATTGGTTTTGAGCAAATTAAAGAAAACTATTCGGACTGCCCCGATTTTGGAGAAACCTATTACAAACTAACAACTGGAGACGAGCGTATCATAGGAGATTTTATTTTGGAAGATGGGTACCTGTTTAAGGCTCAAAAACTTTGCATTCCCACAACTTCACTGCGAGAATTTCTTGTGTGGGAATTACATGCTGGAGGTTTAGCGGGTCACTTTGGTCAAGCCAAGACCATTGCAGCGGTTGAGAATCGTTTTTACTGGCCAAGTCTTAAGAAGGACGTTAGCAGATTAGTAAGGCGGTGTCACACCTGTCAGCTGGCCAAACAACGAAAACAAAACACCGGCCTTTACACACCCCTACCGGTGCCTAACCAACCTTGGCAAGACGTCAGCATGGACTTTGTTTTAGGGCTACCCAAGACCGTTAGGAAACATGACTCAGTTTGCGTAGTTGTCGATAGGTTTTCTAAGATGGCCCATTTTCTCCCTTGCTCCAAGACTTTCGACGCCTCTAGAGTAGCCAAACTGTACTTTGATGAAATTGTGAGACTTCACGGGCTGCCTAAAACCATAGTTTCGGACCGAGACGTGAAATTTACTAGTTATTTTTGGAAGACCTTGTGGCATAAAATGGGGACCAAACTGAAATTCTCTACCGCCTTTCACCCCCAAACAGACGGTCAAACGGAAGTGGTGAATAGGAGTTTAGGAAATCTGTTAAGGACCTTGGTTGGAGAAAACATTAAGGACTGGGACTCTAAGTTGCCTATAGCCGAATTTGCCTACAATAACTCTGTGAATCGAACTACGGGTCTTAGCCCTGCAGAAATAGTGTACGGATACCTCCCCAACCAACCCATTGACTTGATCCCCATGAGCACTAGAGTTAGAACATCTGAGTCAGCATCATCATATGCATCGCATCTACAGGAGTTACATAAAGAAATTAAAAAGAAAATTGAACAAAGTAATGCAACTTATAAATTTATGGCTGATCATAAAAGAAGAGCTAAAGGATTCGAAATTGGAGACTTTGTGATGGTTCGGATCCGTCCGGAGCGTTTTCCTCCTGGATCCGCAAAGAAGCTGCATGCGAGAAGCGCTGGACCGTTCAAGATAATTTCAAAGGTGAATGACAATGCTTACGTACTAGACCTTCCCGAAGGTTTCAACATTAACCCCACCTTTAACATAGAAGATTTAGTAACCTTCGAGGGACCGGAATTTAACCCATGCAATCCACTTACAAATGAGCCTTGTGAGATCATACCTGGTGAGATCCCCAACCTTCCTCCACTCCCAAAATTGCCCCCCTTACCCAATGCGGAGATAGTTGAATCCATATTAGATGATGAGATCATTACTACGAAAGGAGGCGGACGTCGAAGGTACTTAGTCCACTGGAAAGGGACCCCGGCGACGGAGGATACGTGGGTTGACCGAGAGGAGCTGCAGAGTCTAGATCCAGACCTTCTAGAGTGGTACGAGAGCTCTAGAGACACTCACTCGACGGGGTCGAGTTTTCTCCCACCTGGGGAGAATGATGAGGACATCGACAGACGCTACCGACATGTTTATCGCCGACGAAACCGCAGATCGACGGCTACGATTCAGCGTCTCTACTTCTGATTTTGATGTCATGATGTATTTCTTTATTATTATCTTTTATTTACTGTTTTCCCATGTTACCCCTGTGGGGAGTTGAGTCTTATTGTAGCCCAAGGGGCATTTGAGTACTTTTGTTTTCTTATGTTTGAAGACCTATTTATAGGGGTCTCATGCCTTGTATTATGGTTAATGAATTATTGAATGAAAAGTTATCTTTGTTTCCACTTTCTTTGCATGAGTGCTTGAGAGGGAAGAGAGCTCAAGGGGAGCTTTTCGCAAGGCCCACCAATCGTCGGAAGGGTCCTCGATTCGTGGTTAGTTTTTATTTTATCTTCTTGTTCGTGTTCCCATCCACTTCCTTCCTCCTCTCTCCCACAAGAAATTCCCCTCCTCATATTGCCGCCAAACCCCTGTGAGGAATCCACCGCCGGCCTTCCCCAAATTTTCGGCCGGCCATCTTGCCGGCGCCACCACCTTCAGCCACCCGACCTCCCACCACCACCGGCCACTTTCAACATTTTCCCCCATGCTCAAATTTTGAATTTCGAAATTATTTGAGTTCCTAAACTTTCCAAATTTGTCAAACGCCATATTAGGAAAGTATGAGATGTCATTCAATCTAATTTTAAATTAGAGTGGATCATTTTATTTTCATCCTAAGTTGGATTTCTCTAATTTGGAAACTTGCTAACTCACCACATCACCCCTCCCCTCTCACCATGCCGCCGGCCCCATGGGTTTATTCCCATCATTAATGGCTCCATTAATTCCTCTTCAATTTGGAATTAATATTTTAATTCTAAAACAAAATTCCCTCCCAAATTTTAAATCCTGAAATTGATTTCAGGATTTATTACTAAAACTCCTCCCTTTCTCCTCTTGTAACCGCCGGCCTCCTCTCTCCTTGCCTCCCCATTAATTCCCCTAATCAAGGCATTAAATCTAATTGATTGGGAATTCAAATCATAGGCAAATCCTCCTAAAATTACACAAAACTGAGAGCAATCTCAGATTTGTGTAATTCCCCTCATATCTCCTTCTAACCTAAGTTCTTCCCCAAAAACCGTCCCCTCCTTCCTTGCCCCCACCGGCCTCCCCCTCTGCTTCCTGCTCCCGCCGCCCCCCATCCCCCTTCTCTTGTGAATTGAGAAGCCCACGACAGAAGAAGGCGTCACTTCCCCTCCATCTCGATGTCGGATGGCGGATCCGGAGTTTGAGTGGGGTATTGTCTTCCAAGCCGACGGAAGCGTCGACATCCTACGGTCACCTTGCTTCGACGTAGGTTTTGAAGACGAAACTACCGTGGAGGAATACGTGGACAGAGTCGTGCCAATCCTTGCAAGCATCTACGACCGGAGATTCTCAAAGCACGTTTGGAGCCTCGACGGTCGTCTACGACTTCCATCCCAACCGGCAACTTTTCCTCCGACGAAGTTCTTCGGTACCCTCTCCCTAGTGGTAACTTCTTTCATCGCTTGGATCTTCTATCTCCGCCAAAAGTCCACCAATCTTTGAGTGATACGGCCTCAAGGTGAAATTCTCGTTGTTAAAACGTAGGGTTTTGTTATTTGTACTTTGCATATTAAATTCTCCTAGAACTTTGATTGAATCGGCTTGGTTAATCTCTATTGCGAATCTTTGGCCTAAGCAAGTTGATAATTTTAGATTCCTAACTCAAATTTTATGTGTTAGTTTTAAATTCATAAGAAGCAACACTTTAATCTTTTCTTTTAAATTTCTAAGTAAACTCCTCGTAGTTTTACATCATAATTAGCCAATCCAAATGGCTAAGCAACTTAAATTGAGCTTCATCGAGCTCAATTAGCTGAATCGAGCCAACCAATGCCTATTTGGTTCAGGCATAACCCTACCCATTGGAGTCTTCAAATAGTTCACTTGATTTGCTCACACATTATTCCAAATTCGTCCAGTGGATGGTAGTGCAAGCAGAAGTAACTGAATACCATGGTTCCATCTGCTTATTTACTCGATCGCTTGGCTACCTTAAGAGCTATAGGCTATCAAGGGCAATCTACAAACATCCCATCCATCGACCGATAATGAACCAAGGGTTTAATGGTGATGTAACACATGGAGGTGGCTCTATCAGTAGATAAAGGGCAACAACATATAAAGCTCAAGTCATGATGGAGCCATAATGATTTACATAATTTCATATTTTCATTTGTATGTATTGTATGTGGTTAAAGACTTGGCATTATGTGGAATTTATATGTCAATGGGCTACTTTATATATAAAATGGCTAGGGAGAGTGAATATGAAGTGGCTATGGAGTGATGTGGCCGACCAAGCAAGTGCTAGGGGCTGTACTGTACTGCCAAACATGAAGGAGGGAGTAGTTAGGGTGGTTGCACATATGGGACACCCCTCCCTCCTCTCTTTTCCCTCATTTGTTTTGATTTTCAAATGAAGGTATATGTTCTTCACTTGATTTTCATTTGTATAAAATGTTATAAGACTGAAATGAAGATAGATTTGGTTTGTTTACAAGTTTTGAAGAAAATTTCCAAGAAGCTTAGAGGCTTGGTGGCCAGCCAACTCAAGGAGATTGGGTGATCTTCTTGAACCCTACATTGGTGAGTAGGGCTTTTTTATTTCCTGCTCTTTTCTTTACTATAATTTTCTTTATTTGTGTTCGTATTCCATTCTAGAAAATTCTCAAATCCCATTTTTTCCTTCTTAATCAAAGTAAAATTGCCCATAGTTAGTATTGTCCAAGTTTTCTAGAATTGTTGGGCAAGTTTCATTCTTCAAAGCATTTGACAAACTTAAATTTGCTCAAAACCCCACTAAAATCCCCAAATCATTATTAAGTATTCTATACTTTAACAATCCTAAATTTATGTAAGATTATTTTAGTCAAAATTCTGAATATCCACTCAACCCTAGTTATATTTCTTGTTTGTTATTTAAGTTAGTTATATTTTTTGTTTGTTGTTTAAGTTTAGCCGCCTGTCTCTATTCAACAAAACAACAATAACATTAAGCTTTTATCTCACTATCTGGGATCGACTATATGAATATTTTTTATCCATTATATCATATTAAAAGTCAAATTCTCATTTAAATCTAATTAAAAAAATATCATTTCTAATATTTTCTAACCAAGCCTTTTTAGTTCTACGTCTATCTTTCTTAACATAAGCTAGATCTAATGCATCTACTCTTCTAATCAAATCACCGGAAGGCTGATGGTTTATGTGACCAAACCATCTAAAGTGAAGCTACTCCAACTTTACCCATATATACTCATTTTACATCATGTCTCTAAGTGTAAAGCTAGTCAAGAGGAACCTATCTAGAATTAGATTTCAGTGATTTCCCACCACAAATCTCAAAACCACCCAAGAGGATTAGCAAGAACAATGTAGTAATGGATGAAATAGGGAACAAAATAGCAAGATACAATTGATTCTTAATTCAAGAGGATGATCTATCTTTCCAATTCTCTAGACGTCACTAGAGCTCAAGCAAACATAAGCACCAAAACAAAATTCAGCAAAGTACAAGATACATAACCCTAGAGCAAACCCTATATTTAAAGCATAGAAATAATAAGGCAAATTACTAAACAGCCCACTCCTACATTAACTGCTTCCTTAACTATCCCTTCGAAAAAATTTCAAATAGTGGCCCCCACCCAAGGGGGGGCGGGCTGGAGTAGAGGTGAACTCTTAGTCTGCCTGGAGTAAACAAGAGTCGGCTAGACCGATCCCACCTAGACCGGTCTAGCACACTACTCCCTACTCGATTTCTCCCATTTTACGAAGCTAGACAGAATGAAATAGAGTTATCCTTCGTGAGGAGTCACAACTTTTCACATATGATTGCATTGCTTCACTTATTCATGCGTTCGGACTTGCCACTGCCTGCTCGTGCTCGTCCGCGATTCGCCTACTCGCATACCTACTAGCGTCCACACTTTAGTTTGGGCTGGTTCAATTGAACCGGTCCAAACGGTTCTTCCATAAGCACTCATATATTTTCCTTATCATAATAAAAAATTAGTCTTTCAGGATGCAATGTCTTTGTTCAAGTGCAAGACCCAAGATTTCAATTATGTTATCTTTATTATTTCCAATTTCCCGTCCTTTTCCCTTTCTCTAACTATTCAATTATTTTTCCTTGTTTCAACTGAAGCCATTCATCCTAATCTATAAGGCCACCGCACTGCTAGTGATGTGAAACCAGGAATTGGATTTAGAAACTTAATAAAATATTGTTCAAGTAGTGAAATTGCAATCTTAATGTTGTTCACAATTGAAACTTATCAGAGATCTTAGAATTCGACTACGCTTAGGCAAGAGCTTACACCTAAATTAGCAAGATCGATAAAATAACGACGGTAATAAAAAGTAAAGCAAATGAAAAGCCAACTAGAATCCCGCGGTTAACAAAGCGATTGTCTCACCTTGAGGCTACGCTCATTTACCTACTTCTAGGTTTGTTGGAAGAAGAATAACCACACAAGTGATGAAACCACTCTGAGGGCGACGGTGCCGTAGATCCGTAGGGAAGGAGAGGAAGGCGCCGAACGTGAAGGTGGTGTGGAACGACGCCCTTCGATGATCCACGTGTAGACGGAAAAATGGTCGTCGATGGAATCCACTAGAGTTGGTAGAATCCGGTCCAAATATTATTCGACGGTGTCGTCGAAGTCAAAGCCTACGTCGAAGAAGGGAGATCTGAGGATGTTAACTCGTCCGCGGTTGTCGTACTCAAACCCGAAATTCCACTCGGGTTCCTCCATGCATTCTTGAAGATGCGGAAGGGGTGGTCGCCGCAAGAAACTCTCCAATGAGAGGGAGAGGTGGGCGGCGGGTTGTAGAGGGGATGGGGAGGCCAGCGGTAGAGGTGGGGTGAGGGGAGGTTGGTTTAGAAAACAAAGAAAATAAAACTGAGATTAATTTCAGTTTTGGGAGTTTTGGAGGAGAAATTTGAATTCCAATGATAGGGCAATTAATTTCTTAATGAGGAATTAATGGGGAAAGAGAGAGGGGAGGCCGGCGGTAGAAGAAAAGGGAGAAGAGGAGATTAAACTGAAATTATTTCAGTTTTCAATGCAATAGGAGGGAAAATTAATGGATCCTAATTTGAATTTCAAAATAGGATCAAGGGTTTAATGGGGTAATTAAAGGGAATTCCACATAGGGGGCCGGCGGCATAGCTAGGGAGAGAGGGAATTGGGAAGAGAAGAAAGGGGTTTCCAATGTGGTTGATGACGTGGCAAGGATTTTGAAAACTCCAAATTAATTTCATTTGAAATTTATTTGATCATGAAAACCTTCCTAATTTGGATTTCCAATTTATGAAACAATTCGAAATTTGAATCTCAAATTTTACATTGGAAATTGGTGGAGAGGGGGGAATCGGTCGGGTGGGGGGAAGGCTCACGACAAGGTGGGCGGCCGGCGGTTGGGAGCTTGGCCGGCGGTGGGGAAACCCAAGGGAGGTCGGCGGCAAGGGCTAGGGTGAGCTTTGTGTAGAATTTCTTGAAGGGGGGAAAGAAAGGAAAATGGAAGAGAGAAAATACTAGGGTAAGCAATTACCTAGAGAACTCACTAAGAGATCTCGAAGAAGAACTCACCAAGAGATCTTTGTTGCACTCACAAAGAGAACATAGAAAAGAAATTTCATTCATCCAATAATAATCTCAAATACAATGACAAAGCCTTTTATATAGGCTATCTAGAAATAAAATGCATAAAGACGATAACACCCTTGGGCTACAATAAGCACTAATTCCCTCATAGGGGTACAAAAGAAAAAAACATGAAATATAAATGACATGAATAAAATAAAACATAAAAAATAAAGGCTCTGAATCATGGCCGTCGATCGGCGTCTCCGGCGATGGTACACATGTCGAAATCTGATGTCCCCATCAGCTAGCCTGTATCAGATATCTAATTCAAGTGTGACAATCAACTCATCAACTTTTTTATGATATTTGTATTGTCATAAGCAGCCCTTAATTTCAACGCACCAGCAAATGATCAAATATAAATTAGGATGAATGAGATGCAACAAAAAACTTTATTATATTTACTATATAGCTAGGAAACATTCAAGACAGCTTAAGAACTGGAGCAACTTACTGAAAAGGACCCATTGGCATGCCAAAACCGCTAATCACCCGATCAATTCTATAAAGATCAACTCCAAGATGTACCAGTAATTTTGCTGCTTGGCTATATGGAAAGAAGGTCCGATTGACAGCAAAGCCCGTGCAGTTTCCAACCACAACAGGAACTTTTTTTATGACCTTCCCAACATTCATGACATCCAGAACGACTTGTGGAGATGTCTTTTCTGTGCGAACAATTTCCAGCAGCGGCATTACATGAGCAGGGCTGCAAAATTAATAATTGAGATAGTTTAGTAAGTTGCAACAAAAAAAAGGGCAAGCGTTTATTTTGGCGTTATAATTAATTAGTAGAGCACCGCATACAAAGAAACATTTAAAGATAAAAGGGAATGCTCCAATTAACATGAAAATCGTGAAAAATTATGGACTGATCTTTTTTTACTGTTTGGTACCTAAAAAATAACAAGAATGAGTCAATATTGCAAGAAGATTAAGTATATAGATGTGATGAGTTTAAATATCTTGGATATACAGTATAGAAGAATAAGAATATAATTCTGTCGTTAATACTAGGTAATTAAAATAAAAAAATGATTTTTGAATCTTAAGTGATAGAGAGATTATTGTGGAGATTTAATAAAATTGTAATAGGATTGCCAATGCCATATAGATCCACATATCGGGCAATGAATGAATCACCTATTTTAATTATTTTGTGCAGCGAGAAAGAATATTGGAGCCTTGGAGGTAAACAATGCAATTTAATTAGGCATTCCAATTTTTTATAGAATAGAATATGAGATGCAATTAGAAATGTAAGTTCTTAATCTAGAGACATTCCAATTTATCTTTGACAATGTTCGATGCGATCGGCCTTGTCTATGACGACCTAGAGACGTTCCGATTTGTCTTTGAAGATGTTTGATGCGTTTGGCCTTGTCTTTGATGTTTGATGCGTTTGACGTTACCTGTGACAATGTTTGACTTCTCTAAGGTTATGTTTGATATTATTTAACACTGTTATCTTGTTTTTGGATAGTGGAAGAATTGAGCAGTATAGTCTGAGGCAAAATATCAAAAGTAAACAAGTGTTTTCAGGGAAGTCTAGGTAACTGATAAATTATTAATGAAAAATTTAATTTTAAATTTAATGAAAATATAATTCTAAAATAGTCGTGTAGATTGACAAAATTGTGTATCTAATGGTTAGCTTGTCAATTGAGGGATATTTAAGAATTTAAGAAACTTTGAAGTAGAGTTTCAAACTTCCAAAAAAAAGTGAGATGGAGGATTACATTTTATATAATACCAATTACAGTTTTATTATTGATTATGTGCATTTATTTATACAAAATTTTATATGTATGCTTGTTAATTTTAGTCACATCGTTTTACATTAAAATCAGAAAAAAAAAGAAAGTAAATGACCTGTAACTCAATATGTACATATTAAATGGGATTGCATTATATTAAAGTTGATAGGTAAATGGAAATGAGAAGGATAAACAATGACATTAAATAAAAATTAATGAAATGAAAAATGTATATTATGTAAATATATGAGTTCATCTACTTGGGTACACATGCACAAATGAAAAAAAGTTGAAAATGAATATAGAAATGTTGTACCTCCATTGGTACAAAATTTTAAACATTACTCCTAAAATAAATGAATGATTAGAAGTTAAAATTGGACAATTGAAATACTAAAGAATATTCATCTGAATTGTATGATACAACATATACTCATGTTTATATTATATTAATTAAAAGTTTAATGGATATAACAATGAACTAGTCCTATACTATTCATAAAACTATACTTACCACTGAATTTGATGATAAAAACATAACCCGCTAATATATAATAACATTTTAATAAATCATCAATTGAATAAATGACTGACAAAGTAGGCTTTGTGTATAAAAGCTGAGGTTCAACTAAAAATAAGTATGAACTATTATATATATATATATATATATATATATATATATATATATATATATATATATATATATATATATATATATAATATATATTATATATATATATATATATATTATATATATATATATGTGTGTGTGTGTGTGTGTGTGTTTAAATTGGTGATTGATGATGAGTGTGCTCTTTCAAAAATTTAAGATGTTATTTTATTTGATTGTTTAGTTAAAAATAAAAGAATTAATTTATAGTCACACTTTTGTTCCCGACTTCATATTCCAAGTAATCAGGCCAAGTCACAACAAATCTATTAAAGAATTAAATATATTTTGTGACAATTTAGTCAGATAAATTTCTACTCGATCCTGAGTTGAAAGAGAAGTTAGGAGAGGTTTGGATAGGAAATGTGTCTGCCAGATATTACACTTTG